>CAUZLF010000001.1:1215475-1621566 GCA_963580285.1 Lucinisca nassula
CGATGAGGCGATTCTAATGAATATACACAACGTACATTTATAATATAGAACACCGAAAAGATATCCACAATTATCTCCAGTATGCCTCCTGGTATGGCACTAATAGTATCCTCTGGGGCTCGAACTACCGCTGTCTCGAACAAATTTTTATGGTCCCAAAGTGGTTCGAGCCATCGAAGTTCCACTGTAAATCTTTTCCCCAAAAATATTCCAAGCCCCGTTTTCTGAATAAGAATCCCCAAAAGAAACCCTTTTCCCGGGGAAAAAAACTTCCCTTGCATGGCATTATCCTTAGTTATTTATAAGCATATTTTCGAGACTGTATTTTCAGTGTCTGTATATATATACTCCGGTTGTCTGTGCCGGAATAAATAATGGACCTATTAACATGGAACAAAACTGATGCGCAAGTGAACTGTCTTGTAGCTTTAGCATGAAAAGATACGTCGTCTGTATTATAGTAGTCCTGTTTTCTGTGCCGGCACAAATAACAGGAGTATATATATAGCGAGAGCAAGCCATCCTGGCCATTGACAATACTACAAACTTAAATCACTACAAGGGGAAGTTTTCCCCGGGAAAAGGGTTTCTTTGGGGGATATTTTTTCAAAAAATGGGGCTTGGTATATTTTGGGGGGGAACAATATTCGATTCTGAAGTAAATTATCATTCCAGCACAAATAACAGGAGTATATATATATATATATATATATATATATATATATATATATATATATATATATATATATATATATATATATATATATATATATATATATATATATATAGCGAGAGCAAGCCATCCTGGCCGTTGATAATACTACAAACTTTCTTTGGGGGATATTATTTCAGAAAATGGGGCTTGGTATATTTTGGAGAAAATAGGTAACTTTACTTCATTATCATGTTTTCTGGCACTAATAACAGGACTATTATACCAACGAATAGTTCTTCTGTTAAAGAAAGGCATTGTAAGGCAATTCAGGTAAAATGTGCATATAAAGAGGTTTTAACGGAATAAATCGAAGTTCAGATGTGATGTAAATGAAACTTTCTAGTGGCTTTCTAGTAACTGTCCTTATGGCCTTCCTTTGTTAAGGTTTCCATTATGGTCTGGTCGCTTAATGTTTGTGTTTCTTTCCTTTGGTGTCTTTGATGGGTGGAGTAAGTTAATTGTATCGATTCCTGATCTTTGTTTTACTTCTACTTTGTTATTTAAAGAAGTGTTTTATAATAGTACTCTTTATTTGTACCGGTACAATTTACAGGTGTATATATAGCGAGAGCAGGCCAATGAACGTAGTTACTAAAAACTTAAATCTCTACAAGGGGATGTTTTCTCTTGGAAAAGGGTTTCTTTGGGAGATACTATTTCAGAAAACGGGGCTTGGTATATTTTGGAGGATCAGTTTTTAATTTAGAAAAATAGAAGAAAAAAAACTATGTTTCTCTTCTCCATTTTCATGTTTTCTGGCACAAACAACAGGATTATAATACCAACGATTATTTCTTATATCAAAGTAGACATTCTAAGGTAAATCAGGTATAAAATGCACTTAAAGTAGTTCAGAAGAGTGAGATTATTTCCCGCCAAATGTCATCAAGTCGACATAGTGATGTTTTGAATATGCTGTTTCAGGGCCTCGGAGGTGAAGGTTAGTCACTGTTTATTTTCTTAAAACCTCGTTAGTGTTAAATCCTTAGAATTTATTTGTGCCGCGGCTTAGATAACATGATACTGCCCTAATGAGCAGATTTTCATTAAAAACAAAAACTTTCAATCCCCCAGCCCAAGGATGCTACAGATGAAATCTGGGCTGAATCGGCCAAGTGGTTTCAGAGGAGATGTCGTTTGAAAGTGTTGACGCCAGACGACGCAGACGATGACGACGACGGACAACTGTCTATCCTATAAGCTCCCCTGGAGCCTTCGGCTCTGGTGAGCTAAAAATATTAAGGATTTACTAATCATTCTGGAGATGTGAAAAATACACTATGTCGTATGGGTGTGTTATCGTAATGCTAAGTTGTGAGTGATTTGCCGGAGTTTACACATCGATAAAATCGACAAAAATGATAAATCATTCATTCAAAATTCCAACTTTGTCAGCAAAATGTTTAAAAATGCCAACAAAAGGGCACATTCTAGAAATTCTTCCAAAAGCGTAAGAATGAACTTACCATTGTCTGCGGCGGAACGATTATTAAAATAGAAACTGCCATCTTTGAAAGAAATCGAAGCGAAAAAACCGTCAGGTCTTTGAATTCAGTTTATTTATCTTCAAAATAGTACGTATTCAATAGTTTTCCATTTTAAATCGAACACTGTTGATGTCAATTCATAAAAAATGACCTAACACACAGGTCCTGAACATGCTATTTTACGTCACGTTATATTACTACCTGTTGCTATGGGGAACAGATCTGAGATTCTTGCTCATGGAATTTATCTAAGTATAAAACTAATATTTCCACCAATCAAATCGCTCGAAATGCAGCTAATCAAGGAGAACTGGAATTATCATGTTAAAACATTTATATATTGAACAACCTTGTAAACCATACATTACATAAAATTTGCTGTAACAAAAATACAAACATCAAATAGTTAAGGGGAATGGGAACACCTGGTAGATTTTTCCGCCATTTTTCAAAGGGAGACAACTTTTGGGACTGCCTGTTCACTTTTCTATAAGCTCTGTCCCACAGAAAAAGAGATCAGCTCTTAAAGGAAAGAATTTGTTCCTCAGAAGCAAGTTCTTTCCTTTAAGAGTTGACCCCTATTGATATGGTAGACAAAATACTTTTGCAGGAGTTGTTACCCCTTCCTCTTAAATCAGAAAACTGTTATGTTTTCGGCTATGAGTTCCCTCTTTCATATAGATAGGCCCCCGCCAATCGCGGCTTGAAGAAATGGGTGGGTTGCATGATGCTTCCACGCAGAGCTGAGGACGGCCGCACACGATTGCTAATGTGCCGCTTAGAGGATCTAAACCTGCCCAGGCAAAACAGGGCAAGTCTGACCGTCCATGATTATAAACCCTATTGGTTTCATTGGGCGACAGGGCTTGAGATGTTATTTCATCTCAATGTCTGGTAATTTAAGTCCCACAAAATTGGAATCTTCGTCTCCAAAGAGGCATATACAGTCCTGACGGGGACGTTAAACCTCAAGTCAATCAATCAATCTTTCACATAGATGTGTTATCCTAATGTGGAATTTCCCTTACAACTGTCCATTTTACATAAAGAGGTGTCAGGTTGTGCTATTTTTAGAATTTCCATTAGGAAGTCATCGGCTTTTTTTGTTAACAGTGAATGCCCTAATCAGACTGCCATCTGGGGCATCTGATCTAGGCATGCAGTTATTTAATATTCCCTCATGGTGTATCACATCAGTGCGGGTTAACATAAATGGGCCACAAGTCCAAATCCAGCTACCATAAAAATATTAACAAGAGCTACGCAAGCGGGTGTCATTCTTCTGTTGTTTTTTTTCGTATCTCACAAAGGTAGACAAGTCATTCAAATTGCAAGCTAGAGTTATGCAACTTGGTCAGAATGTAGCATAGCTCTTGTGATGATACAGATGTGTGTCAAGTTTCATGAGGCTGGGCCAAATACTTTGGAAAAATGGCAAAGGTGAAAGTTTTATGTTAAGTTTGCAAAAAAAAAAAAAAAAAAACAGGTCAAAGCTCAAAGGTCTAGGTCACAGGTCAAAAAGTTTGATATCACTGGAAAGGTCATGTCCCAAGGAATACACTTAAGAAATCTGAAAGCTGTATTGTTTGTGGTATCCAAATGAGAGACCAAAGCCTATTCTTGAACCAGGCATTTTTTCATATGTTTCAAAGGGATATAAATCTGTCAAACGACACGACAGTTATAGAACTTGGTATGTAGCTCTTGTGATCATGTAATTTCAGTATCAAGATAAATGAGGCTACGGCAAATACTTTTGGCAAAATGGCCAAGGTTCAGGTTTTGGCGATGTTTTCGAAAAAAAGGTAAAAGTTCAAAATGCAAAATCACTGGTCAAAAAGCTTGGTATCAAAGGAAAGGTCTTGTCCGCAGGAACACTCATGTGAAATTCGAAGGCTATATTGTTAGTGGTATTAAAATGAATGACAAAACCATTGTTGTTGTTTTTTTGTTGTTGTTGTTTTTGTTGTTGTTTTTTTTTTTTTTTTTTTTTTTGTTTTTTTTTACCTTAAGTCAAGGTCAACCAAAAGTTATCATTTGAACAAACTTGTTACAGCCATGGTCCTCAATGGTGCATACAGATTTCTGCCAGCTCCTGACATAAAGAATTAGAATCCGTTTTACCATTTATGGACATGATAACCAACTTGATCATATGACCAAGATCCTGCCAACAAATTGAGATTTTCCAACCTTATGGACACACTGTATGTAATTTTGTGCCAATCATCACAGTGGTTTTAGAGAAATTGAAAATATCAAATCTATCGCCAAAGGTAGGTAAATGACCTTGACATTTGGAGTTTATTTAGCTGACAGAATATACTGAAGGAATTTATGAAGCTTTTTAGCTGACAGAATGTACTGAATATATGTCAACTCTGATTGAATTGGCTGCAACACAATCAGAAAAATCCTCTATTTTGCCTTTTTCTATACAAAAGTCAAAGTGACTGAATTTGACCTTGATGGAAAAAGGGTAAACCAAATATCATCACCTGATCAAAACTGTGTAGGGCCCAAATTCCCAAAGTTGCATACCAAAGTTTCACGGTCATCAGCCATCCAGTTCCTAAGACTAATTTTTTCAAAGTTTTTTGTATACACTACACATATTTCTGCTGCTTTTTTATCAAGCAATATAATCTGTATTACTTTCTGTTTTCTTGATCTCAGTAAAATGGTTTGTCTCTTAAAGCATAGGATATGCTTTGTCAAGCAAATTCTTTACTTTAAGAGAAGACACATCTGAAAGAGAGGCAGTTTATTTTTGAGTTGTCTTCACCGAAAGTGTGTCCATTCCCAACAAAAAAGGCACTCACCTTTAGCGTACATTTGATATGGTTTTCAGTTTCATATTCAGCAATCTCAACATTTCCTCGGAATCTGCAGTAGTATTTTATGTCCTAAAACAAAACAAAATACTTATCATAACTTGACTCACTTTTTCCGGTAAGAGCATATATCACACAATGTTTCAATGAGACAATTCATGCATACAGAGCACTGAACTTAATTAATAACTGTGCATCAGATTAACAAGTCCATGTAATGAACACCCTTCTTAATCCCACTTGAAATTGTGTTTTATGGGTTATTCATTAATTTCCTTACTGAAACCTTTTTATAACCAGTTAATAACTAGAAATTATCAGGCTATTTGACTGGCTGATAGTTAGAAAGGATGTGGCAAAATTAATTAATTCAGCAGCACAAGGATTAAGTTAGATATTTACACAGTGATGCATGGAGTCCTATAGTACAATGGGTAGTTTATTTATTCAATTTACAAACTGAATGACAAACAGTGTAGCTCTTGATCAGATGGATGCTTTTTTAGATTAGGCAGCCATTCATAATGTAAAATTATTTAGAAATTGTGTAATTGGTCTATGAGGATTTGTTGTTTAAAGATTTTCCAATTTATATCTCTGAAGGCCATTTTGTTCAGTGGAGCAGAGTAATTTTAGCAATTTTGGTATAGGGTCATCCAAGGAACATTGCTGTAAAATTATTTTGAAATCAGGTAACTCGATTAAGGTGAGATGGTATTTAAAGGTTTTTCTATTTCCAGCTCTGGCTGCCATTTTGTTCAGCAGACCAAATTATTTTAGCAATTTTAAGAGAAATTGGTAGACCCAAGGAACCCATTTCTGGTAGACCCAAGAACATCTCTGCGAAATTGATTTTAAATAGGGCCAATAACCATTTTTAAAATTTTTTGTATAATGCCGCCCAAAGAATATATTTGTGCAATTATTTGGTAATCAGGAGATCAATACTGATTAAATGTTTTATTTATTTTAGCTCTAGTTGCCATTTTGTTTATTGGAACCATAATAGCAATTTTGGTAGAGGGTCACAAAAGGAACATTTCTGTTAAATTATTTTAAAACATTGGCTCATTAGCCAAGGAGGTCTCATTGAAAAGTTTTCTATCTTTAGTCTGGCAGCCGTTTTTTTCAGCGGAGTGGAACCGTTTGAGCTATTTTGGTAGTGGGTAACCCACAATATTCCTTCTCTGAAATTATTTAGAAATTGGGTCACTGGCCTAGGAGGTGAAATTGTTTTTTTAGCTCTTGTAGCGTTTGTTCAATGGAGTGGAACCAATTTTTATCGATTTTGGTTCAGGGCTATATCAGAAGCATTCGCGTGAAATAATTTTGAAATTAACTCAGTGGTTCAGAATGAGATGTTATTTGAAGAAAGTATTGATGGACAGAGGACATACACGTAGTGATCACAATAGCTCACCTCGAGAACCCTGCGTTTATGAACAGTATGGTAAAATAAACTTACAGAAGAATTCACCAGATTAGAAACCCTAAATGTCAGTGTCTTCGAAACATCACTGGGAATGTAATACTTGTCTTCATCATTCTGGAACTTAGCACAGCTGTCTTTCTGTAATTAAAATGTGTAAGAAACTTTTTTCTTGCACACCAGAAAAGGGAATCCATAGTTTTAGCGTGGGATAGAAATTCTGTTCTAACCCTGGTGTTCTTACCGAAAATCGACTATTATCACGTGTTTGATAAATGCACTGGTTGAATACAACCTCATATGTGCCGTCCTTAAGGTTGAGGTCACAGCACATTACGTGGCGTCACTGACCATTGCTATAGTGTCATCACAATATGGAGTACGTCAATAACCAAAGTGACTGCAGCATTTAAATACGTACTAAGAAATGGAAGGTATGCAAAAAAAGGAATCCAATATGGGTGTATGGGGTGGATAGAAGAATCCGTGCTCACTGTATGGCATGGCGAGGCAAGCCTCATGATGACGGACAGTGACCCTTGGGACGGAGATTTCCATCCACTCCTCACACCCATATAAGATTCTGATAATGCTGAGCTGGGCCACAGCATTTCCACCAACTTACATGTGTGCCCAGCAAACAATCAGATCAGCCTGTGCATCCATATAATCTAACCATACTTCTC
Organism: Lucinisca nassula; assembly: GCA_963580285.1. Taxonomy (NCBI): domain Eukaryota; kingdom Metazoa; phylum Mollusca; class Bivalvia; order Lucinida; family Lucinidae; genus Lucinisca; species Lucinisca nassula. The sequence goes on from CAUZLF010000001.1 coordinate 1,222,627, forward strand.
TTTCTGCATGAAGGAATAATGGGCCCTTAGCTATCCTCAGAACGCACTGCGAAGATTCTGATCAGACTGCGTGGAAGCGCAGGCTGATCTGCGTTTTCGCTGGGTGCACGTGTCTTATTTTAGATTTTGTCGTGCGCTGGCTCAGTGCTATGAACATAAACAGTCGAACTTCAATGACTCAAACATCTTTGGAACAGTAACAATTTGTTGGAGTGAAAGGCAGTTTGAGCCATTGAGTGTTATCATTGCGGCAGGTCAGGAAGCATAACAGAGATATCTTTTTATTTTAAGCTTAAATGTACAGTGGAATCTGCAATTAAGGCCAGCTAAAATTAAGAATTCTGTTTTAAAATATATTTAAAAATTTCTGTTTTTCTTTCTGAGTGTTATCTACACCCAGTGTCTTGAACTAGTAAAAGACTACCTTTGGAATTTTGTCAGACCATTTTTGAACAGTCCCAAAGGTAGTTATAATGTAGGAATTTTGAATGTCATGTGTGCCATTTACAGCTGTTATACTCAATACTTCAACTTGACTCATATCTGTACGAAGTTTAATGAACTGAATGTGAAGTAAAAGTTTTACAGCACAGGGACCCGACAAATGTTGTTGCAATTAAAAACTATAAAAGATTGTTAGCCTTGGATTTATTATGATTCCAACAGCAACAACCGTGACGAAAAAGCCCCCAAAACTCTATAATGACTCTTCAAATGCTATCGCAAAAGAATAATGGCAGCTAGTTCAGAACTAGTTAACAATGACATCAATTCTGCAATAATATTCTGATCTTGAAATTCTATGTCCAGGGCGACAAGCTTAAGTCACTCAATGTAATGTAAATAAAGCAAGACCCACATTGTGATATTAAAAATTCAAAACAAATTTTCAACCAATATATGAATTTCATGGTTTGTATATGGGTTTTGTTTTTTTAACATGGCTCCTGGCCAATTCAAAAATAGGTTCAAACAGCTATGTGCAAAGGATTTTATTCAAGAATATATCTTATAACTTAACCCTTATCTTGCTGTTCATGACAACCCCTATCTTTGCAAACAGTGTAGATCAAGATCAGATGGCTTCTGAAGAAGATCAGGATCTACACTGTTTGGCATTCAATTTATGTATTTGTAGGAATAAATTACATCAAGTAATTTGATTGGTTGATAGACAGAAATAGGTGTGGCTTAAATGAATATTCAACATGATAAAGGTTAACAAAGGCATATCCTCACTTACCTCCTGTATGAACCAATTTGAAGAGGTGTTTTAGCGACACATCTTGTGTTAAGAGAATCCCATGAACAGCTTGCTCTATCATCACCAGTGCATTCACCACATCTAAGAAAGAACACAAGATCTTTATCATATCAAGTCCCGTCTGAGAATGTAAAAACGCCATCATGTATTAAATTCGGTGATCCACTGTTGGATCAAATATGCAAATTACATACAACCCGTAATGTTACACACACGATGTCCTTAATGATGTCACATTTACTAATGGTAGAATATTGACATTTTTAAAGAAGTCGTGAATAAAATGTGTTTAAAATGGCATATGATAAATACAATCTTGCATTCATGCTCAAATGAAACCTTGCATTTTATCCCATTTCCTCAACTTGTTTAATAAATTCAGTAATAGATGAACACTTATGTAAGTTCCTCTATGTAACAATCACGTGTAACAAGTCTGTGAAATAAGCACCCCTCTAAACCCCACTTTATATAGAGAAAATTGTTGTTTATGGAGGTATACATTCTATTTTTCTTATTTCTGCTCCCAGACGCAGATTGTGGGTACTCGTTTGAACTGCCTCGATGTTCTTGCATCTGTATGCGCTGATTAATTTCTTAATAAACATAGAACCAGTATTTAAATATAGAACTGGATTCTTATGACAATTGACATAGGTCCATTTCTGGAGAAACAGATTTGGCTGCCTGGTGCTTCCACCCAGAGCTCCATGCAGTAATTGATCACACATGAGTACTGGTAAACCGCTTTGAAGGACTAAGCCTGCCCAGGCAAAGTGGTGTGAGTCCAATGCATATAAGCCTTTTCGTTTCATCTCAATGTCGGGTAAAAGTCCAACAAAATTGGAAGCAACATCTCCAAAATGACCTAAATCATGTTGATGGGGACGTTAAACATCAATTCAAACAAACAAACAAAGGTCCGCCCAGTCCATGTAACCATATTTTTTTTTCATTTTTAATCTGTTTACTCTGAAAAACCACTTTTGAGACCCATACATAAACAGTGCTATACCAAAAGCTGCTCCTAACAAAAATGCGATTTGGACATGTGATCATAGCAAAGACTCAGATTAGCCTGAAACAAGAGCTGCCATCACACAGCATAGCTCACATTAAATGATGCATTAGTCTTTGACTTTTGAGGTCATTAGCAAGGGTGAAAGTCAAAAAAACTTACCATCCATCACGATAACAAGTCTGTGAAACGAAGACCCCTCTAAACCCTATTTTATATAGGGAAAAGTGGGGTGTAAGGGGGTAAACATTATCTGCCTTACTTTTGCTCCAAACTATAGATTGTGGGTACTCGTTAGAACCGCTTCATTGAGGCGGTTCTAACGAGAACCCACAAGCTATGTTGAAAGCAGAAAAAAGAAAGATGTTATAATTTTTACCTAATATATGTTACTTCTAACACCATGTTGGATGCCATTATTTCACACGGACATGTTTTCCGAATGTCACACCAGCTATAAGCTAAATTTGCCCCGCTTATAAAGTGTAAAATGTTAACAGTGTTGGCATTTTAAAATCATGAGCAGGACAAATTTCATGCTCATGTAAACTGAGCATAAGAAAACTTTGGGCCAGATCCTGCAACGCTAATGTCATGAATTGTAATTGTTGTTGTAGATCTCATGGGCAATGTTACTTAATGACAGTGATAAAGATATCAACAATATTTTATGTGGACATGAAAGCATGAATTTCCCTCAGAAAAATATGAAATGTGAAAAGAAAATGATGTCACTGAAAGTTCAACTAAAATCTTCATTAGAACCTACATGACTTTTCTCGACGAAGATGTACTGCTCTGAGTAACTTACTTTGTATAATGACCACAGTCATAAAACAGAAAGTCTGTTTCAGCTAACAGAATTGTCTCCCAATTATTTTTGACATAGAACTCTAGCTTTCCATCTGCGTGATCTATAAGAAACAAAAAAGAAGAGAATTTCATCAGGAAAACACCTCAATGAAATGTTTTCTTTTTCAGCTTATTGCAACTTGGTTTACAAATGAAACTTTCTAATTTCATTACGATAACATATCAGTGCGACACAATGAATTCTTTCATATCTTTAAAACGGTTAATTTTCTAAAAACAAATGTGATATTTTTCTAATCGAGGTGGTTTTAACGAGTATCCACAACCTAGCAAGAATAAGAAAAAATAATGTAATATCCTATAATCCCCAGTTTTCTCTACATTAGTGGGGTTTAGTGGGGCTCATTACATGGACTTGTTAACATGATGTTATTGGGTTTTTTATTCCCCTTTAAGGATTATTACACTACGGTATGCGAAGCTGACTGTCAATTACGGTTGAGTGAAACTGGGGTATCTGAAAAATGACCACATACCACTTGAAAAATTACGATCTCACTGCAGATCTTGGTGTATCATTCGACACCAACAAGACTCTAACCCAGTGATAAGAGACATAGTTTTTTCTGAAGTAACTCTCTCCACCATCTAAGGCAATGAAGGTCCATTTTATCTATGTTTAAATAACCATCGGTTTCTGGGTTGAACACAAATAAGAACAATACCTTCGGCTTGTTGTTCAAAGTATTGTAAGCATAAGGTTAACAAACTTGTTAGCAATAATACTGCTAACTGTTCACTTTGTAACACAGAGGTATTTTGGCTGCAAAAATTTGGGTAGCTTTTGCATTTGAAAAAACTATTTACATTTTTCAGCAATTCCCTTTATGGGTCATTACACAGGCTTGTTACATCACCATTATGGTCTGGTCGCTTAATGTTTGTATTTCTTTCCCTTTGGTGTCTTTGATGGGTGGTGTAAGTTAATTGTATCGATTCCTGATCTTTGTTTTACTTCTACTTTCTAACCCAGTGATAAGAGACATAGTTTTTTTCTGAAGTAACTCTCTCCACCATCTAAGGCAATGAAGGTCCATTTTATTTATGTTTAAATAACCATCGGTTTCTGGGTTGAACACAAATAAGAACAAGACCTGCGGCTTGTTGTTCAAAGCATTGTAAGCCTAAGGTTAACAAACTTGTTAGCAATAATACTCTTAACTGTTCTAGTAAGACACTTTATAACACAGAAGTATTTTGCTGCAACAAAATTGTATTTGAAAAAGCTATTTACATTTTTCAGCAAGAACACCACACATCCCTTTATGGGTCATTACACAGGCTTGTTACATCACCTGGAAAGTGGCTATGACATAGCTTATCAGAAATAAATACTATAAATCTGTGTAAAATTTCATGACAATTCATTTTGAAGAACATATTTCAAATGTTCAACCATGCTTTTTCATACACATTAGAATGGCTCATTTCTTTTTGCCATATAACTTAAATCTAGTGTCTCATATCTGCTTCAAAATGGTATCTGAACAATTTATGCTCCACAGATATGCCTCCATGAAACCCTATACCCAACCAAACATGGTTTTGCTATATAAGTACAGTAATTCAGGGGTAAGCCTATCTAGAGCTGCAACCAAGCAGCCATTCTGACGTAGCTGCCAAGTTCCATGTGGCTGTGCTAAAGCACAAGTGTACAAGTAACAAGAGGGCCATGATGGCCCTGAATCACTCACCTAATCCATACTGTACAAATGAAATGGAAGGTAATATAGAAAGGTAGAGTGGAGGGTTTGAGAAACTTTGATTGGAAATCAAAATAGCCTTTTATGAGAAGGTCATTTTCAAGGTTTGGATATTTTTAGCTCAGGTGGCTAGCATGTTCTTTTAGGCGAAATCCACACATAAATGTAGGCACTATAGCCATAACAAGGTTTTACTAAAAATAGCCACAGTGATCCTGACCTTCAGTCCAAAACCTGAATGTTGATCTTGCTCGCGAATATTATAATACCTAACATATGTGAATTCAATAATAAATCTAAGTGCCAGCTAGAGCCATGAAAACGTTTTTCTAAAACAGCCACAGTGGCCTTGACTTAAGCTCAGGACCCAGAAAGTCAAACTTGCTTTATATTTTATTCTCATACCCAACATTTTTGTGAAGCTTTATTAAATCGACCAATAAATGTATGTGCAAGAGCAATGACAAGTTTTTCTAAAAATATCCAGTGGCCTTGATATTCAACCCAGGACCATGAAGGTCAAATTTGCTTAAGATATTATCATAACCAATATTTGTGTAAAGTCACATTAAAATCCTATGATAAATGAAGGCACTAGAGTGATGACAAAGTTTGTTGTTGTTGTGGTTTTTGTGTGTTTTTTCTTCTCCACTGCACCCAGGACCTGAAAGTCTAACTTGCTGGACATATTATCATATCAAACATTTGTGTGAAGTTATGCTAAAATTCATCGATAAATAGAGGGGCGTTTAAACGAAACAATACTAGACTGAAGTGACTGGCAATTATATTATTAAATCATGGACGCCACTCTATGCTATCATTTTTAAGTTCATTACCCGTTTCTGTTTTACGTCTTCTGGACACCGAGGCGAATAAATTCTACGATAGTTCTCATCAGTTATATGATGCGGCACTCTTAACTAGAGGCTATACTCAGCATACTCTCCGTCCTTACATTGATTCTGAAATTAATAAACGCCATTTCTTCAAAATATCCTTCATTAATAAGGGTATGGATTTTATAGATTTGCCCAGTATCTTCCGTGAGAGATCGTTGCTTTCTTCCATTCCTGCTTATTTTCAAAATACTGAAACACCTATAATTTGCTATAAATATAACAAACCTGTTAGATCTATCATTTTTAATTTCAATAAACTTGTTTCAGATCTTGATATTGATACTAATACTCCTGATTCATGTGATTGTAAAAACTCAAAGTATTGCTATCCTGCTGCTGGTCATGTAATTACTGACAATTTGAAAATTATTCCTGATTCTAGGATAAGGAATATAATTTCTAAAGGACCGAAATATCGGTTTCCTTCTAAAATTGATTTCAGTAAATGTAGAGATAAAATCGCTACTTCCTTGAATGAATTCGGTAATCGATGGTGTTAGCGAGAGTATGTTGAGCATAAAGCCCTTAAGGACTGGAAACTTAGCATTTAAAAACTAGTGAATAACGCATTTGATTCTATTCTCAAAATACCAACTTATTACCTCCTAAGCCCAAGCCGTCTTTACGTCATCTAGGTATTCAAGAATTTCATAAGAAGACAAGGCCGCTACAACGTCGTCGTTGTGTGACGGCTCCACATTGTTAACACGCTTAAGCAGGAGCTTGGTGGAACTAAGGCCTATGAACTTCAGCCTTTAGCTGAAGAGAGGGCTATAGTAGATAAACATGTTTGTCATTCAGCAACCAAGTTTGCTGTGTGTGTTAACGAAGGCCAAGACAAGCTTCCTACGCTATACTGGTTACCAAAACCTCATAAAAGACCTTACAAAGCACGGTTTATTGCAAATTCTAGCTCTTGCACTACCACTGAACTTTCTAAATCATTAACTTCCTGTCTTACTGATATTAAAACGCATTTGATTAAATATTGTGATATAGTCTTTGAAAGATCAGGAAGAAATCTGTTTTGGTCTATTAAAAATTCGAATGAGGTTTTAAATAAATTGAAATCCAGACATTTTCGTGCTTCAAGTCTGTCTACTTACGATTTTTACACTCTTTACACTACACTTCCTCATAATCTTATTAAAGAAAAGCTTAATGATTTAACTGAATGGGCTTTTCACAGAGAAGATTCTCTCTATCTTGCATGTAATGTCAGAAATGCATTTTTCACTGCTAAAGAGCATAAGAATTATACACTTTGGTCTTGTCAGAAAGTGTGTGATGCCCTCACCTTTCTACTTGACAATATTTATATTAGATTCGGTACTAAGTTATTTAGACAAATTGTGGGTATTCCGATGGGTACGAATTGCGCAACTATTGTGGCTGATCTGTTCTTGTATTGTTATGAAAGAGACTTCATGTTGTCGCTTTCCATTGATAACCAATCTGAAATTATTGAAGCTTTTAGCTCCACTTCTAGATATTTAGATGATTTATTAAATATTGATAATACCTATTTCGATGGTTTGATAAGTCAGATTTACCCACCAGAACTTCAGTTAAATAAAGCAAATTCTTCTGATACCGAGGCCCCGTTTTTGGATTTACATCTATCTATTGTAGATGGATTTGTTTCGTGCAAAATTTATGATAAACGCGATGACTTTGATTTTGAGATTGTAAATTTTCCTTTTTTGGATGGTGATGATCCTCGTGCGCCATCCTATGGCGTTTATATTTCGCAATTAATTTGATTTGCTACAGTGTGTAGTCATGTAAATGACTTCAACACTCGTAATAAATTATTAACGGCTAAACTCCTTAATCAGGGTTATCGGTACCATAAACTACGCAAAGCCTTTTTCATAATTTTATAGACGCCATTCTGATTTAATTTCAAAATTCAATATTGAACATAAAGCTCATCTGCAACAAGGTCTATCGGAACCCGAATTTTATGGTGACTTAGTATATAAATTCAGAAAAATATATAACCGCAATGACTTCAGCACCCAATTTCGTAAAATCATTCTTCGATATAAAAAGATTGGGTACAACATGGATGTTATACGACAGACTGCATGCATGGTAGTTAACCCAATCACGGTTGGCAACTTTGCTTCCCTCTGTAATTGCACGCCGGTGCGTCAGGCCTCAGATTCTATGACGGCTCCAACGTAAAGGCTTATTTAGAATTAGAAAGATCTAATTCAAGGTAATGTTGGTTGGTGCCTGATGCTCTGTCTCTGGTCGGGCCCATCGGAGTCTAACTGTTGGTTTTCTTTTGCTCCAGCATTTCAGTGGTTTCTTGCTGTCGAGTCCTCACCGTTGTCTCACCTCTGTGGTTCTTTGATTTTTTGTGTTCACGGAGATGTTGCACTGATGAGTTAGGAGGCCTCCATGCGGACTGAACAAATTATTTGTCTAAATCGAGACGGAAGTAAGGGCGAGGATTGTGGCGACGTAAAATCGATTTAAGCCCCCCAGTGGAAATCATTCCACTGACCGTTCCAAGGCGGTTCTTCTGTGGCGTTTTATTTATGGTGTTGTTTGTTACTTACTGTGTGTATCACTTGTGTCTTTTTATTTTGGATGGCCATATGGCCATTTTGTGGGAAAGTAACTGTCCTTATGGCCTTCCTTTGTTTAGGTTTCCATTATGGTCTGGTCGCTTAATGTTTGTGTTTCTTTCCCTTTGGTGTCTTTGATGGGTGGAGTAAGTTAATTGTATCGATTCCTGATCTTTGTTTTACTTCTACTTTTAGTGAAGACAAAAATTTACTGAAAATAGCCCTAAGAACCTTGACTTTGATCCCAACACCTTACAAAGTCTGAATTACTTGAGATATTATCATACTGAATATTTGTGTGAAATTTATTAAAATCCATCAATAAATGAAGGCACTAAAGCCATAACTAAATTTTTCTAAAAATATCTAGTGACCTTGAACTTTAATCTAACAACCTAAAAGTCAGTCTTGCTCGAGATATTATCATACACAAATGTTACACAACATTTATGTAATCCATCAATTAATGTGTACGCTAGAGTGATGGCAAAGTTTTTCTAAAAAGAGCAAAAGTGACCTTGACGTTGAGTCCAGGACCTCAAAGTCAAACTTGATCGATAAATTATCATACGAGACATTTCTTTGAAGTTACATTAAAATCCATCAATAAATGCAGGCACAAGAGCAATAAAAGTTTGTTTTTCTTCTAAAGAGCTGCCGTGACCTTGACCTTGAACCAAGCACGCTGGAAGTCGATCTTACTCGAGATGTAATCATACACAACATTTGTGAAATCAATAAATATATACATGATTCGAGCGCTGACAAATGTATTTTTGAAACAGCCAAAGTGACCTTGACCCCAAGATCCTAAAGTTGAACTCGCTCGAGATATAATCATACATACCATTTGTGTGAAGTTATATTACAATCCATCAACAAATGTAGTCGCTAGAAAAACAATAATTTTTAGCTCGGCGTCGTGCAAAAACTTGGACATTTTGTAATATCTCTGTCATTACTGTACATATTTACTTGAAACTCGGACTAGTTGTTCATTATGAAAAGGGAAACTCATATCGATAGGTAAGGTAACCCTAAAAATATTTTTGGCACAGTTATGTCCCCTTTTCAACTTAGACTTTTTGCAAAAAAATGGACATTTTGTAATATCTCTGTCATTACTGAACATATTTACTTGAAACTCGGACTAGTTGTTCATTATAAAAAGGGGAACTCATACTAATAGGTGAGGTAACCCTTAAAATACTTTTGGCACAGTTATGCCCCTTTTTCGACATAGAATTTTTGCAAACACTTTGACATTTTGTAATATCTCTGTCATTACTGAACATATTTACTTGAAACTGGGACTAGTTGTTCATTATGAAAAAGGGAACTCATACAAATAGGTGTCCCTCAAAATATTTTTGGCACAGTTATGCCCCTTTTTCGTCTTGGAAATTTTGTTTAACTAAACGAAACTACAGCTGAGCGTTGGCACCCGCATGCGGTGCTCTGGTTTTTTTTTCTCTAAAAATTGCTAGCTACCTTGACATTGAGTCTAGGACCCTCTTGAAATATTATCATACCAAACATATGTGTGAATTAATATTAAAATCCATCCATGAATGTAGTTGTTTGAGCCATGACAAAGTATGTATGTATGTATGTATGTATGTATGTTGTATGTATGTATGTATGTATGTATGTATGTATGTATGTATGTATGTATGTGTGTAAGGTATGTTTGTATGTATGTATGTATGTATGCATGTAATTTATGTAATGTATGTATGTATGTATGGATGGATGGATGGATTGATGGATGGATGGATGGATGGATGGATGGATGTATGTATGTATGTATGTATGTATGTATGCACGCACGTGCGTACATACTCACATACATTCTTAAATATAGGAAAAAATGCTATATCCCCATAACACTTCGTTGTACAAGGGATAATTTGTTTTATGATGATTGGACCAAAACTGTGACCACTTTGTGTGTTCACAAGGTTTTTCTCTTGACTTACTGACCTATTTTTGACCCGACAACATGACCCATTTTTACCCATATTCAAATTTGACCCAGATATTGTCAAGATGATCATTCTGAGCAAGTTCTATGATGATTGGACCAATACCTTGGCCTCAAGAGTATTCACAAGATTTTTCTATCATTTGTCCTACTGGCCTACTTTTTGACCTGACATGACCCATATTCAAACGTGTCTGGGATATCGATGATATAATCAATTTGAGCAAGTTTGATGATAATTGGACCAGAACTGTGGCCTCTAGAAAGTTACAAGGTTTTTCTATAATTTGACCTACTCACCTTCTTTTTGACCTGACATGACCAATATTCAAATTTATTTGAGACATCGATGAGATAACTATTCTGAGCAAGTTTGATGATTATTAGACCAGAACTATTGCTTCTGGAAAAGTCACGGTTTTTCTATAATTTGACCTACTGACCTCCTTTTTGACCTGACAAGACCCATATTCGAACTTGACTGAGATAGTGTAATGATGATGATTCTTAGCAAGCTTGATGATGATCGGACCAAAACTGGCCTCTCGAGTGTTCACAAGATTTTTCTATGATCTGACCTACTCTTTGACCCAACATGACCAATATTCGAACCAGATATTGTCAAGATGTTAATTCTCAGCAAGTTTGATAATGACTGGAACAAAAATGTGGTCTGTAGAGTATTCAAAAGTTTTTTTCTCTGATCTGACCTACTTACCTACTTTATGACCCGACATAACCCATATTCGAATCTGACCGAGACTTTGACATGGTGATTATTCTGACCAAGTCTGATGATGATCTGACCAAAACTTTGGCCAATAGAGTGTTAACAAGAAAAGTTTTTGCACGGACGACGTACAAGGACGCCGGACATCTTCCGGTCACAAAAGCTCTCCATTCTCTTCAGTCAGGTGAGCTTAAATCTCTCATATTCTTTCCTGCAAAATCAATATGACTATAGAAGCGAAGACAATGATTCACTAACCTGTTACATGCATACTTTTACACTTGAAGGTTTTTTCATTATTTTCTGAGCTCAGTGCAGTAGCTTGACGGTCTGCTTTCATTGCGCCTGCCAAATAATTACATTCGTATGTATCGCCTGGTATTTGTTGTGGTAAACTTTCGTTTACTCTGACCAGAACCTGAAAGCAAACCAGCATTATGGGAAATGAATACAGCTTCAAGAGAGACAGTTCAATATTTCCTCTGAGTACAATCCACTTTAAACAGGCTCATTGTATGTGTAAACAAACAAGAAAGTCTTAAGTGGCTTAGAATTGGCTGTTCCTTAATCATCAGGTTTCTCACACCTTTGGGTCATATGCTGAATGCTGGGTGTTTTTCTTTTGTTGTTGTTGTTGTTGTTCTCTCTTGGTACTCTCGTTTCTGCTCATATCTGAAAGTTTATTTATTTATTTATTCATTTATGTAGAAATTTTTGTCAACATACATAATTATATACATTAGACAAAACATTCAAATATAACAGTTCATTATTGAATGAGACAAAGATTAAGCATAGGCTATGCATATTAATGCTCTCCTGAGATAGTTTTAACCAGATAGTCTTGAAACATATGTAAAGCCCATGTCATGTTCTTTGTACAAAATGCTAAACATTAAACCTATTTTACCATGTAAACAAAAATTCCATCTTATACGAGGGCTAATTGATATGTTGTGAGCCTTATATTGAAGGATTTTTATTTTGTCGGACATATTGTATTATCCGTCAACATACAAGGGCTGATTATTATGTTGTGAGCCTCATATTTAAGGATTTGATTTTGTATCAGACATATTGTATTGTGTTTCAACTTAATCCCCTTCAGTATCTATACACTTTTGCCAGTGGTGTTTAAGGGCTTCAATGCCAATTTTTTAGAGAACCCCTTTTCCTGGCTGTTCAGAAAGTCATCCACTGCATATATGCCGTCATCATCGGACAGAAAGTGGGTTCAGTTTTGAAAATAAATGAAACTCTGATGAACCGAGATCAGGTGAATAAGGCGAATGCTCAATCAATTTAAGGCCAAAATCGTGAATGGCAGTCTGATAGCAATGGCAGACTTGTAAACAGGAGCATTGTCCTGATGGGACAACACACTTTTAGTGAGCTTTCAGCGGGGCTTAAGTTTTATATTTTCTCGTAACAGCGTCCGAAGTGAAGCATAGTATGTGTCAATGGTTGTTTGTCCTTTTTGGAGATAATCTATTAACAGAATACCATCAGCATTCCAGAAATTCGATGCCATAACCTTTCCAGCTGATGGAACAGTCTTTGCGTTCTTTGGCCTCTGGGACCCATGTTTAATGCATAGTGACTCATCTCTGAAGACAGTTCGCAGGATCTTCCTCAAAAAGGTTAAGATTAGCACGCAATAATGTGCACCTGGTGTGCTTCTGATCAATTGTCAGATGTCTAGGTACCATCGAGCCAAAAGCTTTCTCATTGCAAGATCCAGTGTCAGAATGGACTGTTCTCTTTCATGTGACATGCCAACTCTACTGGCCCAATATCTTTCTTTGACTCGTCTGTCAGTTATAACAATATCATGGACTTTAGACAATTTCTGGGGATACAACATTGACAGGCCTTCCAGAATGGGTGTCATCCTCAAGGCTTGCTTTGTCTACTACGCTTACATTCCACCACCTCACCTTTTCACTGTAGCACATGAAGAAGCATCCCTCTCTAGTGTTGCTGTCATACCATTATGGATATCCGTAGGTGTTAAACAATTTTTATGCTAATATTGAATCACTGCTCTTTCACCGATTTTGCAAAATCTGCTTGTCTTGTTTACTTTAGAGTGCTATATACTGACCAAATGAGACCAGTCCTTGGGTACACGGCCCTATATAGTTAGAGAACAGTAGGACTTAAAAAGAACATCCCTGCGTACCTCCTTCAATACGAGGCTCACAACATATCAATCAGCCCTCGTAATCCCCTTCAGTATCTATACACTTTTGCCAGCGGTGTTTAAGGGCCTCGTTGCCACTTTTATAGAACTTTTCTTGGCTGTTCAGAACTCATCCACTGCATATATGACGTTATCATCGGACTGAAATTGGGTGCCTGAAATATAACCGTTTCAGTTTTGGAAATAGATTGAACTCTGATGAAGCCAGATGCTCAATCAATTTAAAGCAACAATCGTGAATGGCAGCCACAGCAATGACAGACTTGTAAACAGGAGCATGTTCCTAATGAAACAACACACCTTTAGTGAGCTTTCCACTGCGCTAAAGTTAAATATTTCCCCTAACTGCGTCAGGAGTGAAGCATAGTATGTGCCACTGATTGTTTGTCCCTTTTGGAGATAATCTATCAGCAGAATAGCATGTGCATCTCAGAAAACCGAGGCCATGACCTTCCCAGCTGATGGAGAAGTCTTTGCCTTCATAGACGGGGTTGAGCCAGGGTGCTTCCATTGTTTCGATTGTTATCTGGCCTCTGGGATAAAATGATGGACCCATGTTTCGTCCATAGTGACAGATCTCTGAAGAAAGCCAGCCGGATCTTCCTCAAAAAGATAAAAAATAACAATGTGCGCCTGGTGTGCTTCTGATCAACTGTCAGAAGTCTTGATACCCATCGGACCGAAAGCTTTCTCATTGTAGAATGTCAGAATGGAATGTACTCTTTCATGTGAAATGCCAACTCTGCTGGTTATATCTTGCTGTGACTCGTCTGTCAGCCATAACAATATCATGGATTTTATTGACCGTTTCTGGGATTGCAACACTGACATGCCTTCCAGGCCGGGGTCATCCTCAAGGCTCTGTCTGCCGTGCTGAAATTCCGCCACCCTCCTTTTCACTGTAGCATATGAAGGGGCATCTTTCCCTAGTGTTGCTGCCATATCTTTATGGATATCCTTTATATTTATGCTAATATTGGATCACATCTCTTCCACCGATTTTGTCCATTTTGCGAAAGCTGCCTGTCTTGTTTACCTAAAATTGCTACGTCATCGATATAAACTGACCAAATGAGACCAGTCCTTGGGTACGGACTGGGTACACGGCCTATATAGTCAGAGAAAAGGAGGACTTAAAATGGATATCCCTGCGTACCTCCTTCACAAAATATCTCTCTATATAGCAGAAAATCATATCAATATTTAGGGATTAAATTTGATTTTAGCAACTGATTAGGAACTTTCTGCAAATAGAGAAGATTCTGACCAGATGCTGAATTCAGTGTCTGATGTAGGCCTGCAGTGTTTACTAATGCCCAATATCGTATGGGACTATTCTGTATAAACTGAGTTATGGATGATTCCATGTGTCATTAATGATGACTAAACTTATACATCACTGTGGTAAACTGGCAACACTTTGTCATCTAAATGATTTAGTTGTCTCCAAAAAGACAGGAAAACATATGTTATTTACGGAACCCTGGAAGAGACATGCAATTTATTTTAAGATGTTGTGCGAAGAGGATATTATCTTGCGCGCACAATTTTTTTATCTTGCTCGCACAACATATTATCTTGTTCGCACAACATATTATCTTGTTTGCACAACATAGATCTTGTGCGGACAACATAATATCTTGTTTGCACAAGATAATATCTTGTGCGCACAAGATATTATCTTGTCAACCCGAACATACATTTCCTGCAGGTTCCAAGGGCACGGAATCTGCAGCCCGATTAGGTGCCCCTAAAACACTTCTGAAAGATATACAAGAAATGACATACTTACAGTCTGATGACAAATCCCTTCGGTACCGCGATGGTGATGTTTACAGGCAGATCAAAAACTGTACAGTTAAATTACGTGATATTTTGAAACTTGATGACAGTGAGCCACATTGCAATATAACATCATGCAATTCAAAAAATTGTAAAACTTGTTAAATTTTGATCACGGATACAAAGTTTACTAGTGGACTCCCTAATAAAACATACCACACACGGAGCTGGGATGATCTCAACTGAAAGTCCTCAAATGTTGTCTATGAAGTGGAATGTTCACTTTGCGGACTGATATACGTAGGTGAGACAAAAGGACAACTACGTACTAGAATGTCTGGTCACAGATATGAAGTGAATAACGGAGGCAGTCAGTTGCTATACCAACATTTCAATCTAGCAGATCATTCTAGTTTGTCCTTCAGGGTAAGAATATTGGAAAAAATATACCACCCTACTAATAATCCCAGCTTGAGCAAACCACTTCGTAGAAAACGTGAGGAGTTCTGGATTAGAGAATTAGGCACTGCAGCACCCTACGGTTGCAATGACAAGATAGACTCTGTAGGAAATCTTACCAGCCCTGGATGCAGCCCGGTCAAGGTGATGAGGCTCTTTGGCAGCTCTCAACGACGTAGGAGAAGTCATGGACATCGGCACTATAACCGTCCGAATTTTCATGCTGATGTGACATTCGACAATCTCCTTCCACACGTCCGGCAACCTTTAGGACTTCATCATATTCGTACCAAACTGTATCAACTGCCGGTTACTAAACTTCGCTCTTTGCAGAAATAAGCTTTGGATGTGATCACGTTCGATCCAAACTCTCCTGAATATAAGCTGGTTGCTATTATTGCGGATGTTGCTATGTTTCGGTTGTACGAGCCAGTACAAACAGTTTCTCCAAAAGATAATCCACCTCGTGACTTTCTGAAGCTTGAATTCAGAAATAAAGGTCTTGACGCTGTTAAGATTGGCAATATTCTAAACAATAAAACAGTGACTTCAAACGTACCAGTTTATTTAAAAAACAAGAGCCCACCAATTATTTCCTACAGTTATTCTACTCCGATTACACACAAAATATTCAATTATAAAACCGTGCTGCAAGGTCTAGATGCCGAGACCATTGCCCAAAACCCCTCCGAATGTTCATGTAATGTCTCAGATTTTTGTTACAATACAGCAGGTTACGTCATTACAGGAGACCTCAATGTTGTTAGAAATGACAAACTTCGAGACATTCTTTCAAAAGGCCCCAAATACAGGGAACCAAAGTCGTTTACTTGGAAACAGAATTCAAAATTAATTTTGGATTCTGTTGAAGAGTATGCACGGTGCTGGGCTAGGAAAGAGGATGGGTAAAATCAGTAATGGCCTTGGTAAACAGACGTATAACAGTACTCAGCAGACCATGTCTCGCCCACATTATTCGGTGTTTGATAATCCATCTGTTGCTGCTGAGTGAGCTGAAATCCATCAAAAGTTTGTCGTTGTTCCAGCTGACAAGGCATCTAACAATATTGTGTTTGTTTGCAAAACACACTATATAAACTGCTTAAAAGAAGAGCTTGGTTTGAGCACTATGGCAGGCAACCCAACATATAATCTTTCTTCTTTGTCCAAAGATGAAATTCTGCAAAACCACCAATCGGTGATGTTTTCGTTTGGAATTTCCCTCCCAGAGGAAGATATGGAACTTCCAAAGTTGCACTGGGTTCCCAAGCTTCACAAGAATCCGTACAAGCAGATATATATCGCGGGTTCAGCTAAGTGCTCAACCAAGCCTCTTCACAGATCCTAACACGAATCCTTTCTGTAGTTAAAGATGGCCTTCAGAAATATTGTGACACTGCATATGACAGGAGTGGTGTGAATCAGATGTGGATCTTGGAAAACTCCAAAGAGCTTCTAGAACATCTTCAGTCACAGTCTTTTCTCTCAGTAAACAGCATAAAATCTTTCGATTTATAACACTCTACACAACTATTCCTCATGATAAATTGAAATATAACTCAAGGAAATCTAGATCAATGTTTTTTCCACAAGAATGGTAACCGTCGCTACCAGTATGTTTACCTTGGCTACAAAGACACATACTTCGTTCGAGATCACTCTGATGCACCACAATAGTACACTGATGCAGATGTCATAAGGATGCTGGAATATCTAATTGATAATATTTTCGTGGAGTTCAGTGGCCTATTATTTCAGCAAACGATTGTGCACCGTTGCTTGCCGACTTGTTCTTGTACTCGTATGAGGCGGAGTTTGTACAAGGTCTCCTCCAAGCAGGCAAGAAACGCCTTGCACAACAATTCAATTTCACCTACAGATATATAGATGATTTATTGTCTCTGAAAAATGCTAAATTCGCAGAGTACTTGGAATTCATCTATCCACGTGAACTTGAAATTAAGGAAACAACAGATACTGCAACCTCCTCCTCATACTTGGATTGTTATCTCTATATTGACAACATGAAGCTTACTACTAGGCTGTACGATAAACGAGATGACTTAAATTTTCCCATTGTTAACTTTCCCTTCCTGAGCAGTAATATCCCGTCTGCACCAGCATATGGAGTTTACGTTTCACAGTTAATCCGTTATGCTACAGCCTGTTCCAAGTATCAGGACTTTATGGAACGTGGGAAGGTGCTCGCTACCAGGTTGTTATGCCAGGGTTATCAAAGAACCAAACTGGTATCAACACTAAAGAAGTTCTATTGGAGGCACCATGGTCTTGTTGATCCGTACAATGTGGCCATTTCCAGAATTATTTATGATATGTTTGCCAATGGAAAGCCATAGGAAGACTTCCAAAATCTCGGACATACCCTTCTCGGCATTTACACCTTTTCTTCGTTCGGGTCGATGGGCATGGTGGGCGAAGCTTGCTTACCAAGTAATGCTTACTATCCGCGGACGCCTGATTACACTCTTCTGGAGTCCATGTCTGTTGATCTGAACATTGATATTTGTCATTTTGTCTATGGACTAATGATTTTGGATTAACGCTTTGGTACTGCGACCTAAACTACTTGTACAAGATAATATTTTGTTCACACAACCTAATATCTTGTTCGCCCAACATATTATTTCGGCCCCCGCCCATCGGGGCTTGAAGATCTAGATGGGCTGCATGATGCTTCCACGCAGAGCTGAATACGACCGCACACGAGTACTGGTTAACCGCTTAGATGATCTAAGCCTGCCCGGGCAAAGCGGTGCGAGTTGGACCGTCCATGCTTATAAACCCTATTGGTTTCATTGGGCGACAGGGCTTGAGATGTAATTTCATCTCAATGTCGGGTGAAAGTCCCACAAAATTGGAAGCAACGTCTCGAAATTGACCTATACAATGTTGACGGGGACGTTAAACCTTACATCAAACAAACAAAACAAGGCAACGCAAGCGAAGCATCCCCTCGCAACTGCATACCATTCATTAACATGAAAATCCAATCTGAATATGTTAGACAAATTAGACATAATAGATTACCTTTGACTTCGCCCCTGCTAATCAGGGCTTGAAGAAGTATGGGCAAGATGCTTCAATGCAGAACTGAATCCGACCGCACATGAGTACTGGTTAACCCCTTATAGGATCTAATCCTGCCCAGGTTAAGCGGTACGAGTTGGACCGTCCATGATTATAAACCCAATTGGTTT
This sequence comes from Lucinisca nassula, assembly GCA_963580285.1. Taxonomy (NCBI): domain Eukaryota; kingdom Metazoa; phylum Mollusca; class Bivalvia; order Lucinida; family Lucinidae; genus Lucinisca; species Lucinisca nassula. The sequence goes on from CAUZLF010000001.1 coordinate 1,241,342, forward strand.
TATTGGGTCAAAGGAACTGAGGTGTCATTTCATCTCAATGATGGGTAAAGTCTCACAAAATTGGATGCAACGTCTCCAAAATGACCTATTGTTGACCGGGACATTTAACCTCAAATCAAACAAACCTTTGAATACAAACCAATGGTGTTAAGCTCTTACCGTAGACATTTGGAAGAACTTTTAACAGGCAAATGACATGCTTTTGTGTTGCTAATTATGATGACACACCCGTGTGACATATTGGAATCTTTCATATTTCCAAAACTGTTATTTTCCTATGATTTTTAATTCATTTTGTTATTTCGACTTTAAACAGAGATTGTGAATGCTCATTATAATCACCTTATTGATGTGGTTCTAATCAGTACCCACAACCTATGTCTTGAAACAGAAATAACAAGTCCATTGTGACCTTGACCTTTGACCCCTGACCTTGAAATTCAATAGGGTTCATCCTCTGTACATGGTGAACATTTGTGGAAGGTTTGATGCTTCTACGATGAATACTGTGTCTTCTATCCTGCTCACAAGGTTTTCAAGGTCAAGTCCATTGTGACCTTGACCTTTGGCACCTGACCTTGAAATTCAATAGGGTTCATCCTCCGTACATGGTAAACATTTGTGGAAGGTTTAATGCTTCCACGATGAATACTGTGTCGTCTATCCTGCTCACAAGGTTTTCAAGGTCAAGTCCATTGTGACCTTGACCTTTGACACCTGACCTTGAAATTCAATAGGGTTCATCCTCTGTACATGGTGAACATTTGTGAGAGGTTTGATGCTTCTACGATGAATACTGTGTCTTCTATCCTGCTCACATGGTTTTCAAGGTCAAGTCCATTGTGACCTTGACCTTTGACCCCTGACCTTGAAATTCAATAGGGTTCATCCTCTGTACATGGTGAAGATTGTGGAAGGTTTGATGCTTCTACGATGAATACTGTGTCATCCTCTGTTCATGGTGAACATTTGTGGAAGGTTTGATGCTTCTACGATGAATACTGTGTCCTCTATCCTGCTCACAAGGTTTTCAAGGTCAAGTCCATTGTGACCTTGACCTTTGACCCCTGACCTTGAAATTCAATAGGGTTCAACCTCTGTACATGGTGAACATTTGTGGAAGGTTTGATGCTTCTACGATGAATACTGTGTCTTCTATCCTGCTCACAAGGTTTTCAAGGTCAAGTCCATTGTGACCTTGACCTTTGGCACCTGACCTTGAAATTCAATAGGGTTCATCCTCCGTACATGGTAAACATTTGTGGAAGGTTTGATGCTTCTACGATGAATACTGTGTCGTCTATCCTGCTCACAAGGTTTTCAAGGTCAAGTCCATTGTGACCTTGACCTTTGACCCCTGACCTTGAAATTCAATAGGTTCATCCTCTGTACATGGTGAACATTTGTGGAAGGTTTGATGCTTCTACGATGAATACTGTGTCTTCTATCCTGCTCACATGGTTTTCAAGGTCAAGTCCATTGTGACCTTGACCTTTGACCTCTGACATTGAAATTCAATAGGGTTCATCCTCTGTACATGGTGAAGATTGTGGAAGGTTTGATGCTTCGACGATGAATACTGTGTCATCCTCTGTTCATGGTGAACATTTGTGGAAGGTTTGATGCTTCTACGATGAATACTGTGTCGTCTATCCTGCTCACAAGGTTTTCAAGGTCAAGTCCATTATGGCCTTGACCTTTGACCCCTGACCTTGAAATTCAATAGGGTTCATCCTCTGTACATGGTGAACATTTGTGGAAGGTTTGATGCTTCTACGATGAAAACTTGTCTTCTATCCTGCTCCCAAGGTTTTCAAGGTCAAGTCCATTGTGACCTTGACCTTTGACCCCTGACCTTGAAATTCAATAGGGTTCATCCTCTGTACATGGTGAACATTTGTGGAAGGTTTGATGCTTCTGCGATGAATACTGTGTCTTCTATCCTTCTCACAAGGTTTTCAAGGTCAAGTCCATTGTGACCTTGACCTTTGACCCCTGACCTTGAAATTCCATAGGGTTCATCCTCTGTACATGGTGAACATTTGTGGAAGGTTTGATGCTTCTACGATGAATACTGTGTCTTCTATCCTGCTCACAAGGTTTTCAAGGTCAAGTCCATTGTGACCTTGACCTTTGACCCCTGAAATTCAATAGGGTTCATCCTCTGTACATGGTGAACATTTGTGAAGGTTTGATGCTTCTACGATGAATACTGTGTTTTCTATCCTGCTCACAAGGTTCCGGACAGACACACACACACAGAATCACAGACACACACATACTAACACACGGATGCACGGCACCGATGCTATATCCCCATTCGCAACGTTGTTGCGAGGGGATAACAAAGCACACCATATTATCATGTCAGTACAATTTAATCAGACGCATAAGATATTATGTTGTCTGCACAAGATCTATGTTGTGCAAACAAGACAATAATTTGTGTGAACAAGATAATGTGTTGTGTGGACAAGATTATACCTTGTGCGCACACGATATTATGTTGTCCGCACAAGATAAATTATGTTGCACAACATATTTAAAATAAAAGTGCATGTCCCTTCCCGGGTTCCGTAGTAATTACAACATTTTGTTAAGATCCATTGAATTCGTATATTTTTGGTGCTCAGATTCTCCACAATGACATACAAGGTTATTTTTTCTGTGATAAGCTGACAGGATTCAACATTAACTTTTTAAGGGGAATTGGAGCACCTGACAGTTGTTGCCTCCATTTTTCAAAGAGAGACAACTTTCGGGACTTCCTGTTTGCCTTCTTATAAGCCCTGTTCCAAGGAAAAGGAGACACGGGAGATAAAAATACTTGTGCAGGAGTTGCCTCCCCAGAAGCTGAAATAACCAAACAAAAACTTTGCCAAGTAATTCTGGAGACTATTTTCAAACTATGTGACATTATTTTAAAAGGAACCAAGAATAAATGACCTGTACCTTTGAAACTGATATACTTCTATTCTGCTGATTGCGAATACCAATTCTGATGCCACAGACCACAAAAAATTCCGAAAAAAAAATCCACTGTTTACCTTTTTCCTATACAAATGTCTAAGTGACCAAAGTTGACCTTGAAGCAAAATAGGTCAAGATCAACCAAAGGTCGCCATTTGAATAAACTTGGTAGGGTCCCAGTCCCCAATTGCAGCATACCAAGTTTCAAAACCATTGTCTGTTTGGTTCCTGAGGAGACGCTTTGCAAAGGGTTGTTATCATATATAGGCATGGTAGCCATCTTGGCTTGATGATTATATATTGTGTTGCCTCATACCATATGTAATCTGGTTTCATTCAGATCAGCAGTTTTCAGTTTTAGCAGAGAAGCTGAATCTGAGCTATCCGGGACAAAGATGAGCAAATGCCCGCAATCTTTTAATTTGATAAATTTCCATTCAGCTGATTGTATATATCAATTCTTATGCCACAGGCTACATCAGAATCGGAAAATTCACTGTTTTGCCTTTCTTTCAAACAAATGTCTGAGTGACCAAAATTGACCTTCACATAAAATAGGCCAAGATAAACCAAAGGTCACCATTTGAACAAACTTTTTAAGACCCGAGTCCCCAATGCTGCATATTAAGTCTCAAGGCCATCGGCCGTTTGGTTCCTGAGAAGAAGATTTTAAAATGTTTTACCATATATGAGCATTGCGGCCATCGTGGAAATGTGACACAGATCCCATGAACAAAATTTCTTTACCCCAAACCATGGAGGCTCCACATGTGAGTTCGTTTCAGTTTGCTTAGCAGTTTCTGAATGAGTGAATGAGTGAGGGAGTTTTGCGTCTCACCAACAGCTAAGGTCATACGGAGACGTGGCCTCGGTTTAAAGACTCACCCCAAAGTCTTGAGAAGCCCAGGATCGATCTTGCGACCCCTGGTTTCCTGGTTTACAAGGCGAGCAGCGTAACCACTACACAACGGAGGCTTCTAGACAGGGGCTAGCAGCAGTTTCTGAGGAGATGTTGTTTGAAAATGTTGACGATGAAGATGCAGACACTGACAACGAACCATTGCCTATCCGATAAGCACCCCCCCCCCCCCAACCCAGCAGACTTCAGCTATGGTGAGCTAAAATCAAAGAGCAGCACATTCATACATTCATCATAGCCTGCCTCAGGTGAAGTGGGACATTTTGTTTGACAATAATCAGCAAAGACTGAATACAGTTTATAGATGCTAGGTGATGGACAGACAAAGAAGCAACAAAGGGAATAATTTCACATATTTTCTGCCATTTTTTCAAAGACAGACAATCTTTGTTATTGTTATTTCTGAACACCTCAAAAACGGTTTACCAGTACTGTACTGTACTTTAAAAAGGAAAAAAATAAATTCCTGCTTCTTGTGAGCTTAGGGTAGCCTCCTATTATGTGTCAAAATTGTCTTTGAATGAGTTTTGTCCCCTGATGGTGAATCCATTCCCCTAACAACTTCACTAACCACTACTGTGAAATGTTATGACTGTATACATACTAAAGTTACAAACAAAAGCCTCACTGCAACACAGCTACAGAATTTTATGAGTATAGAGAAGGAAGTTTGTGATATTTTCTTTCTTATGTTTGCAGTATAGATTATAAGTCCTGGGTAGAATGGAATGTGTGGGGTAATGGTACAGATTCCTGGTCATTACTTTCATTTGTGTTCCATGCCAATGAGGAGATCAAATGGAATGAAAAACAATGTAACAGTTGCATCATGTTGGATTTCTACAGGATACTGAAACAATATATTGTTATCCAAACAGATGTGTTGCATTCACAAGTGCTTTACAACCATCCACGACCAAAGAATTAGGTAGGACAAAGATGCAATATACATGTTAGATTAAGAACACAACATGTTTTAAAATATAGCTCCGAAAGTGGGGCATAATATGCTCATGGCAAGTAACCTGATGTAGTACATATACTGACAGAAAGTAGAAGGGGTTGGCCAAAAAATAAAAATTTATGGACAGACAGATTGACAAAAGTATGTAAATAATTGGTGGACTGTATCTTCTGAACAAAATATGCTGCTTCATATCAAGGGCCAGTTACAAATCACCTTTCAGCTTGATGGGATGTAATTAGGGAGGGTAAGTACTACTGATATTTGGTGGACTGTAACCTTGAAATAATATGATTAACAATTAATCAAGAAATCAAAGATTTCTGATCAGATATAAATTGCAGGAGGATTCCGGCAGAAATGAAAAATTCACAGAAATTTTCAGATGAGCAAACCTCTGTTAAATTTGGTGAAATGTATATGTGAAAAAATATGCACTGCGTCCCACTATGTTCTTACTATGAATCAAGTTTCAGCTGGATGGGATGTAAACTGTAGGGCGGATTAACCTAAACAGAAAGCTTGACATTAATTTTCAAATGGACATAACTCTGTTAATATTTGGTGGGCTGTCACCTAGAAATAATATGCGCTACTTATAAAATCTTAACTTGGTCTGACGTAAACTACAGCAAGAGTTAGCCAAAAGCAAAACAATTGCAGAAATTTTCAAAGGGACATAATTCTGATAATTTTGGGTGGACTGTAACTCAGAAACAATATGTCCTGCTCCACAACACGGTGAAAGCTTTTACAAAGTTTCAGCTTATTATAATGTGATCTGTAGGAGGAGTTAGCCAGAAACCAAATGTTAACAAAACATTCAAAAGGGGCATAACTCTGCTACTATTTGGTGGACGGCAGCTTCGAAACAATATGCACTGCACAAAATAAAAGTCTTACAAAATGTTAAGCTTCAGCTTGATCAGATTTTAATTCTAAGAGGAGTTAGCCAGAAATAAAATGTTTTCAGAACTTTTCAAGGGGCATAACTCTGTTAATATTCAGTGGACAATAGCTCTGATACAATATGCTCTACTCAACATAATGGTCTATCTATATATCAAATTTCAGCTTGATCGAATGTTAAAATTTCAGCTTGATTGAAAGTTAATTGAAAGTCAGATTTAGCCAAAAAGGAATTGTTTACACAAGATTTTAAAGGAGCATAACTAAGACATGGTGGACTGCAACTACCAAACAATATGCATTGCTCCATATCATGGTCTAACTATGCTTAAAATTTCAGCTTGATTGAACCTTAATTGTAGGTAGAGTAAGCCAAAAATAAAATGTTTACATAAATTGTCAAAAGGGCATAACTATATTAATATTTGGTTTACTAAAACCTAAAATAATGTAGATTGCTTCACATCATGGTCTAACTACATATCAAGTTTCAACTTGATCACGTCTAAATTGTAGGAGGATCAAGCCAGAAACAAAATGTTTAAAGAAATGTTCAAAGGGATAAAACTCTATTAATATTTAGTGGACCTTAATCTCGAAATTTTGTGTACTGCCCCATGTCATGTTCCAACTGTATATCAAGTTTCAGCTTGGTCGAATGTTAATTATTAGAACAGTTAGCTAGAAACCAAATGTTCAGAGAAATTTTCAAACGGGCATAACTCTATTAATACACTGTTGATCCAAAACTTCACGGTCCGTTATTTAGCGAAATCCAGTATATCGCGAATTTTCCATGGACCCCAAATATACCATGAGCAAAAAAAAAAAAAAAAAAAAAAAAAAGAAAAACGCCCAGACCGGTATATAAGTCGCGGCGGTAGTTTGCCTAGACGCCGATATAATCACTGTGGTAGTTTCCCGAGACGCCGATATAAGTCGCGGTTGTTATTTGCTAAGATGCCGTTTATCAGTCCACTAGACTAAATCACTTGTTCAGAGCTGACATTTCCACAGCTGGAAGAAAATAATATAACTGACTGTACTTACGGTATTCCAGTTCGCGTCAGTTAGAATAGGTATTGGCAAACAATTAATCTTTATCCCCACACGTGTCATAACCAGTGTCATAACTGAGTAATCTACTCAATGCTCAATTAGACAACGATGTCCATGCGCCCTCATGCAGAGCATCCTTATCATGGCCTATCATGCCTTCCATGTGAAAATAAAATGAAAGAAATCAAAAGACAATAAAATGGAGAATCATGATTCCCATTCATTCCATTCTCTTCTCAGCTCTCGAATCGTCAAGATCAACCCTCAGCATGTCTGTCTCGATGAAAGAATATCGACTTCCAGAGCCACGCGTGGCTTTCTTGCAGTCATACCGACTGCATGGGGTGCCTGAAGTGACCACAGGCCTTCAGCACCTGTGCGTGACTGTCAGCCTTCACTGGGATCTAAGCACTCCTGCTCAAGCCAGATTCAAGAAGACAGTCAAGACTCAACAGCCTAGACTACAACAAGCAGCGCCTCCAGCTGCCAAAACTGTCTCTTCGACCACTGCGACCATCAACAAAGTACAGAGGTCGCAGACAACAGCCAGCGCCGAGCCAGCGCCCACGATACAGAAACCAACGCTCCCGCCAACGCCGCCATCGCCAGTACATGCCAATCCCCAGCCTGAGGAATGTCCACAGCCAGCGACCACCAGCCCATCACCAACAGAGAGACCACCCCCGCCTAAAGCTCAACGACGTTCGTCACCTAACCAACCCACCAGAAGAGGAAGAATCTGGTCAGATGAAGCCAAAGACTAGGAGAAACTGCTACCAAACCAACAGCAGCCTTGGCATGAGCAATACCCCCAATGCCCCAGACATCCTCCTAGAACTACACCGACAGAAAAGACCTCACGAAACGATCAACGTGGACCTCGCCGTATATGCCTACAAGACAGCAGATGCCCCACAGTTCATCATCTACAAGGGAACCACTTCCAAGTACTATGACGAGCACCCCTACAGCCACTTAGAACGGCGTGCAGAAGAGACCCCACTGAACAAGAAGAAAACCTGAAAGATACACAAAATCTTCCATGATACGACGAAGGCGGAGGGAGTTAGGAGTAGGAGAGCCCATCCCTCCTAACCCTGCACCGGACCGAAAACGTGAACTTAGAACATCATGTCCGAAAACCCTGTTTACCATGGGCATTGCAAGGCTACTTCATGTGTAGCCAGTCCGACCCCAATCACGCGGCCCTAAGGGAGAGAAACATGACCTAGTTTGCTCGCGCGAAACAGAGAAATCACGATTTGCAGCCGAAATTGACATTGCTTTCTCTGTTGCTTCATGCCCACTTTCGATCTGCCTTCAAAATTCAACATTACCGTGCTTTTATTTTTCCTAGGAGAGGGCACTGGCAGACCAGCACGATTCGTATTCCGCTTACTACTGCCGCAATTCGCAGCCCAGAAGCACTAAAACGTAGCCTCCTTGCCTTCCTCCTCTACCACGGCCAGACGGGCATTGGCTATGGAACACGATTTGCAGGTCGGAATTGACCATGTTCCATAGCAGCGATTGACAGCTCACAACTTTTTGGAGACTTCATCAAAACCTACGGTAATTTAAAGACCACTTTCACCTTTATTGCACCGTGACTGAGGCGAGGGGAGTACACCGGAATTAGTGTACAACTCAATGCGAAAGCTTTTCAGAAAGTGGGAAAACTAATCCTGGACACGGTCCAAGGGTAGCCCCTATGTGCTAATAGCGCCCGTTTACCTTAAAAACCAGCTCAGTCAATCAGACAATAAAATGATAGTTTTGTTGTTGTATAGATTTTGGGCCCACGGCAGACGGTAAATAAATTTTTCCAACAGCTACTTTTGGCGATTCCAACCTCTGGCAAGCGAAGGGAAACAACTCAAAATTGCTTTAGCGCTTATGTAGTTGCGCCCCTTGGCCGTCACCGTTACAGGCAACAATGCAGGGAACCAGCACATCCAAATGGCGTCCCTGTTTTGTCATTTAACGATCACATGTTTTCAAACGCAGTTTTTCAGCTGTTCTCGAATGTAAGTTAATTGGTAAACATAGTTACCGTTGTTTGTTCATTCATTGAGTAAGTCTGAACCTGCTTTGATGGTGAAATATGGCCGATAGCATTACTGGCGGTGTGGATTGATAAGCCATATCTCACCAAACTATCACCACGACTTGAATTGGCATATCGGCAAACTACCGCGTCTTATATCGCGATCTGGATATATCATGCTAGCAGAACTTGGACCCCAAACACCGCGATATATTGGATCTACAGTGCATTTGGTTGACTGTACCCTCAAAACAATATTGTGCTGCTCCACATCATGGCCTAACTATATATCTCAAGTCCTGCCACCCAATGAAACCAAAAGGATTTATATGCATGGGTGGTCCAACTCGCACCACATTTCCTGAGCAGGCTATAAAAAGATTGGGTAAAGCATAAATGTTATACGACAGACTGCATGCATGTTAGTTAACCAAATCACAGTTGACAACTTTGCTTCGCTCTAATTGCACGCCAGTGGGTCAGGCCTCAGATTTTATGACGGTTCCAGCGTTAAGGCTTATGCTGGTTGGTACCTGATGCTCTGCCTCTGGTCGGGCCCATCGGAGTCTAACTATTGGTTTTATTTTGCTCCAGATTTAAGCAGTTTCTTGCTGTCGAATCCTCACCGTTGTTTCATCTCTGTGGTTGTTTGATTGTTGTGTTCACGGAGATGTTTGACTGATGAGTTAGGAGGCCTTCATGCGGACTGAACAAATTATTTGTCTTAATCGCGACGGAAGTAAGGGCGAGGATTGTGGCCACATAAAATCGATTTAAGCCCCCCCCCCCCACCCCCCCACCCCCCCCCCCCCCACAGTGGAATTCGTTTCCGCTGACCGTCCCAATGCGGTTCTTCTGTCGCGGTTTATTTTTTTTTATGGTTTGTCTTTGGGAGTTTGTGTCGCTTTTATTATTTTATTTTGGATAGCCTATTGGCCATTTTGTGGGAAAGTAACTGTCCTTTTGGCTTACCGCTATTGATGTTTCCATTAGGGTCTGTTGTTTCGTGTTTGTGTTTCTTTCCCTTTGGTGTCTCTGATGGGAGCTGTGGGTTAATTGTATCGATTACTGATCATTGCCTCCACTTCTATTTTATAACCTCAAAGCAATTTACCAGTACTCGTGTGTGGTCAGTGTCAGCTCTGAACGGAAGCATCATGCCTTCAAGCCACGATGGGTGTGGGGGTGGGGCGGGGGCAAAAATAATATAATAATAATAATACAACTGTTTTTCAAATGGGCATATAGAAATAGAGGAAATTTTCAGATGAATACGCCTGGCATATTCTTTTTTTAAAAGGCAGACTACTATAATAGCTTTCATGTTTCGTTCAGTGTGAGCCTCTCAAGAATTGCCTACCCTCAAAGGAAAGACTTCTATGAAGCAAATTCTCTCCTTTAAAACATCACGTTAACAAGTCTGTGAAATGAATACCCCTTATACCCCACTTTATATACAGAAAACAGGGGTTTACGGGGGTATACATTATTTTCTTTATTTCTGTTCCTAGACTTAGGTTGTGGGTACTCGTTAGAACCGCCTCAATGAGGCGGTTCTAACGAGCACCCACAACCTATGTTTTGCGTATTAATAAGGATAATATAACAAATTTTCATCAGTTTTGGAGATGTAAAAAATTGCACTATGACACACGGGTGTGTTATCGTAATGAGAATACCCCGACTGAAAAATGAGATAAAAACATTTCAAAGAGATGACTCCCTAGAAAGAATATCAAGTCTTTTTAAGCTTTTTATCCAATATTGTAATAATTTCTAATTTTGATACTTTCATGTTCTGTGCTCAGTGAGGCTAAAAACTAAAGTTAGCTTTAAAAAATAAATTAAGCAATAAGCTAAGGGATAGAATAACCCAATGACAAATATTATTGATCCCACCGTTTATCCCACTTAAGGGGGCAAAAGCATACACCTGGCATAATTTCTGCCATTTTTTACAAGGAAGACACCTTTTGGCACCACCTGCATGCTTTGCTATATTTAACTTGAGTCCTTCTGCAAAACGAATCTACTCTTACATGAAATAATTTGCTCTTCAGTTGACTAATTTATCATTTGAAAACCTTGCCTTTCAAAAGGGAGCATCAACACCCCTTAAGTAAACTAAATCAACAAGAGGGCCATGATGGCCCTGGATCGCTCACCTGATCCATAGGGTAACAGTGGGCCCCTGGGAGAGTCATTATTGGCCCCAGGCTATAATTTGAATTATCTTAGTAGTGGTCTGAAAAGTGAAGCTTCATACCAAATATCAAAGACCGGAGCCTTCAGAAGATTTTTAAAGATTTTCCATATATAAGTCTATATAAATCTTGGAGTCCTTAGGGCAGGCCATTTTGGGCCCCAGGGCTATAATTTGAACAGTCTTGGTAGAAATCCACAAGACGAAGCTTCATATCAAATATCAAAGACCTTGGCCTTCTGCTTTCAGACAAGAAGATTTTCATTGCCTTGACTTCTATTTCCTAGGGCTATTAATTTGAACAATTTTGATAGAGGTCTACTAGATGAAGCTTCACACCAAATATCAAAGACCCGGGCCTTGCGGTTTCAGAGTAGAAGATTTTTTTTAAATTTGCCTATATAAGTCAATGTAAACCAGAAGGGCTCCGGGTCGGAGACATTTTTAGCCCAAGGGCTATGATTTGAACAATCTTGGTAGAGGTCCATTAGATAAAGCTACACACCAAATATCAAAGACCTGGGACATGCGGTTTCAGAGAAGAAGATTTTTAAAGATTTTCCCTATATAAGCCAAAGTTAAACGAAAGGGCCCACAGATGGGGGCACTTTTCGCACTAGGCCTATAATTAGAACAATCTTGATAGAGGTCCACAAGATGAAGCTTCACACCAAATATCAAAGGACTGGGCCTTGCGGTTTTGAGAGAAGAAGATTTTTAAAGATTTTCCCTAAATAAGTCTATGTAAAACCAAAGGGCCCCGTTGGTACCAGGGCTATAATTTGAACAATCTTGGTAGAGGTCCACCAGATGTAGCTTCATACCAAATATCAAAGACCTGGGTCTTGTGGTTTCAGAGAAGAAGATTTTTAAATATTTTCCCTATATAAGCCTATGTAAAACCAAAGGCGGGGGGGGGGGCATTTATCACACTAGGCCTATAATTTGAACAATCTTGATAGAAGTCCACTAGACTAAGCTTCACACCAAATATCAAAGAACTGGGCCTTGCGGTTTCAGAGAAGAATATTTTAAAAGGCGTGCCCTATATAAGTCTTTGTAAAATCAAAGGGCCCCACGGCGAGGCATTTTTGGCCACATAGCTATAATTTGAACAATCTTGGTAGAGGTCCACTAGATGAAGCTTCATTCCAAATATCAAAGACCTGGGCCTCGTGGTTTTAGAGAAAAGATTTTTAAATATTTCCAATATATAAGCCAATAAAAAACCAAAGGGCCCCGGGGCAGGGGCATTTTTGGCCCTATGGCTATAATTTGTACAACTTTGGTGGAGGTCCACTAGATGAAGCTTCAAACCAAATATCAAATGCCTGGGCCATCGGTTTCAGAGAAGAAGATTTTTAAAGATTTTCCCTATATAAGCCAATGTAAAACCAAAGGCCCCCACGGCGGGGGCATTTTTGGCCCAAGGGCTGTAATTTGAACAATCTTGCTTTAGGTTCACTAAATAAAGCTTCATAACAATTATCAAAGGCCTGGGCCGTGCAGTTTCAGAGAAGAAGATTTTTATTTTTTTCTGTAAAAAAAATCTATTTTTAGCTCCCGTGACCTACATGTGCAACGGACCGGAGCCATTTGAACAACTTTGATGAAAGGGGACCACCTAAGGATATTTCCTGTGAAGTTTGGTCAAAATCCGATCAGTGGTTTTAGGAGATGTCGTTTGAATAAAAAGTTTCGCACACACGGACGCACGCACGCACGCACGACGGACGACGGACAAAAAGTGATCCCAAAAGCTCACCTCGTCACTACTGACAGGTGAGCTAATAAAGAGCAAACTTTCATGAGACAAAGTCAAACAAACAAATATTTTCATGGTGGGGGAGAAATTAGTTTGGAAAGAATGGTTCACACAACAGTTTCACACACTGGAGCTGAGAAAATGGTTTATGTTTGGATATGTTCATACTGAATGAACAAAATGTCATACACAGCAAATGAAAAAAGCTTACCTGAACTTTATGGTAACTTAGTATACAAATTCAGGAAGATATATGCAGGCAATGATTTTATTACTCAATTTAAAAAATCATTCCTCGATATATGATTGACTACAACATGAATGATATACAACAGGCCGCATGCATGGTGGTTAAACCAATCATGAACGACAACTTTGTTTTCCTCTTTGATTACATGTGGGCAGGTCAGGCATCAAATTGTTAAGGCATTGGCCTATACAGGATAGGGAACAGCCATAATTTCTTGGGTCTTTCGGATTCATCATTAAATTCTAATTCAGCTAGGCTACTAATGAAGCTGAAGCCATTAAATAGCAGGGAGCAACGGCTAGCCCTTTCTTAATTAGTTGAGTTTCCTGAAATTCAGTCAGATGAATATTCCAACATATGGCTCTAGCTAACACCTAGATTTATCAATGGATTTTTATATAACTTCACACAAATGTTAGGTATAATAGTATTCTCCAGCAAGATCAACATTCAGGTTTCTGGGCTGAAGGTCAAGGTCACTGTATCTAGGCTAAATATATCCAAACCCTAAAATGACAGCTAGATTGATTCTGATAGAATTTCCCAGAAATGTTCCTTGGGTCACTGTCAATCAAAATTGCTCTAACCCGCCACTCCACCTTACTATATTACCTACAGTCTGGATCAGGTGAGCGATCCAGGGTCATCATGGCATCATGGCCCTCTTGTTATATGATGACAAACGTGTTCAGGCGACCTACCGTGTCCAGTGACAGGACTTGTTAAATGTCTAACAAAATAAATAGATAAATAAATAAAGAAAAAAAGATCAACTAGATCAAGATGTCGTTGAAGAACGACTTAAATACCCCCAACCCCCACACCCCAACTCCCCCGCCACGAGCAAGTGGCAATGAATTGAATGTCGATCAAGCATTTTTGAGCAAATGAGAATTTCATGAAGTGCGTAGGAAAGAAAATTCGTTTGAGCTTAGACATTGCCGACTTTGAGCATTTTTTAAAAATAGAAGAGCAACAAAGGGCCATAACTGTCATGTTAAAGGTACAATATCGGTCATTTTCGATCCACAGGTAATAACAAAGGGCTGTAACTACCATGATACGCTCCGGAATTTGACAATGATCGAACTCGTTCAAGGTCTCATGATTACAGAGCCATGTTCGAAGCTTGGTTGAAATCGGTTGGGAAACATAGACTGTAGAGTCCGGAAACGGCTAACTTCAGCATTATTTAAAGAACAAAGGGCCATAACTTCTTTGATACGCGTCTGATTTTGAAGATGATCGGACTAATCCGAGGTCTCATGGATGCAAATCCATGTATGGAGGTTGGTTGAAATCGGCTGGTAAACATACTTTAGAGTCCGGAAATGGCTAATTTCAGTATTATTTGAAGAACAAAGGGCCATAACTCCGACTCTGAGGATGATCGAAGTCGTCCAAGGTCTCAAGGATGCAAAGCCATGTATGAAGTTTTGTTGAAATTAGTTGGGAACATAGACTGTAGAGTCCGGAAACGGCTAATTTCAGCATTATTTGAAGAAAAATGGCTTTAACTCCCACGATACGCGTCAGATTTTGACGATGATCGAACTTGTCCGAGGCCTCACATATGCAAAGCAATGTATGAAGTTTGGTGGAAATGGGTAGGTAAGGACTGACTGTAGAGTCCAGAAAGTATGTGGATGGACGGACGGATGTACACACGCACAGACAAGCTTATCCAGTATTTATGGGGGTGCTTAATTTGTGATTTGTTATTGCCATCATATGTCTTTGCATGTATGTCCTTGTTCCAGTTTTTATCATGGACAGGTATTTGACATTTCTGAGGAAAAGAAACTCTCCTTTCAGCTTTCAACTTGTAATGTTCTACAGTCAAACCTGCGTTAAGCAAGCACCTAAGGGATAATCAGGATGTGTTTGCTGAAGAAAGGTTCATGCTTAACACAGGTGAAATTTAATGCATTTTCGTTTTTTCGGGAACAAAATGGCTGCTTGCTTAAGACAGGTGGCTTGCTTAATAGAGGTGGCCACTATGACAGGTTTTACTGTATTTCAAATGCTGTCTTTTATGGATGTCTTTCTTTGTATTTAGTGTCTTGGACGGAAGATGAAAGGTATTTGCCTTCCCCGCTACTTTACACATTCATGCAGCAATCCCGGCCATCCACAAATGACTGGAGTACAAAAGATATAGATCAGACTGTGTGAATGTGCAGACTTATCTGAGTGTTTACTGGAATCACATGTCAATTTGCATGTTCTGTTATACACAAAGCTCATTCTGCAGATAAATCAGTCGAAACCTAAGTTCAGGACCATTTTTCAAGCCTACTCTCAGCGACTATAAACCCACCAGTGTCGTCAGTGTTTTGACTTTAGAATTTGGCAAGCTTAACCCTTTATGTACCGAATGGAATATTCCTCCTAATATATGGCTGGAGTCCATTTTGAAATTTAGGGGTGACAGGTTGTGTAATTCTTAAAACTTATTATAGAAATAGCTGATTAATTTTGTAAATAGTGCAGGCCCGGATCAGACGCCGCGTTTTGCGGCGTCTGATCTGGACCTGCACTGTTTGCTAGGGTACCCGTTTTGGGGTTTCAGGTACAAAATGGGTTGATGTATGTGGGTACGTTCTTGTTATTTTAGTTGGCAACCTAACAAAAGTACTCTCATTTTGTCTAAAGCGTAGCTGCACATTGTCACATAAGAAGTTTATCAGTTAATAATGATTAGGATACACAAAATATACCTGTCACCTTAGAAACTCAACACAAGTATGAATTTAAAGCCTGGTCATCCAAAACATATAATTCCTCAATTTTATGGCAATCAGGGAAGACAAACTCTTGCAAAAATATTTTTTTCTCTCTTATCTATAGAGGTTAATACTAGCAATATAATTCCTCAATTTTATGGCAATGGGTATACAATCAGGACATACTCTTAAAACATGTTTTTCTCTATCTATAGAGGTTAATTCTAGGAACAAATTCTTGCCCATTGTATAGAAGGATGCATTCTATTTGGTGTGAAATGGAAATCACAAAGTTGTCTATCTTTACCCTTATCCAGCTAAACATGACAACCCCTACCTTTGCAGACAGCATAGATCTATATCAGATGCTGATATACACTGTTTGCTATGCAGTATGTGAATTGAATAAATATTTTATATCAAGTAACTTTCTATCTTTCTTCCAGCTTCGCCTTAAAGGCATTTATTCTTGATTAGTGAGGACTATCAGCTGCACACTCTTGTTTTGTCTCAAGCGTAGCTGCACAATGTCACACAAGAAGTTTATCAATGATTAGGGTACACACATATACCTGTCACCTTAGAAACTCAGCACAAGTATGAATTTAAAACCTGAACATCCAAAACAAATAATTCCTCAATTTAATGGCAATGGGTATACAATCACGGCAGACAAACTCTTTCAAAAATATTTTTCTCTCTTATCTATAGAGGTTAATACTAGTAATATAATTCCTCAATTTAATGGCAATGGGTTTACAATCAGGGCAGACAGACTCTTTCAAAAATGTTTTTCTCTTATAGATATCTATAGAGGTTAATTCTAAGAACAAATTCTTGCCCACTGTATAGAAGGATGCAGTCTACTGGGATTGAAATGGAAGTCACAAAGTTGTCTATCTTTACCTTTATCCAGCTGAACATGACAACTATTTACAGTTTGCCATGCAGTATGTGAATTAAATAAATAATTTATGTCAAGCAACTTTCTTTCTTCCAGCTTCGCCTTAACCACATGTGAACACAGATGATGTACATTATATACACTCCAAATTTGCAGGAGGAAAGTCTACACAATAATCATGTAATTACAGTAGAGGTCTTTAACCTGCACAGGGGATGACTCTCTCTGCAAAGGGGGCCCCCAGTTAATGTCCCGATCCAAAGGCCTGTGCACTTCATGACATACAACCCTGAAAATGAGGTCAGTGAAGATTGTTTGGACGCCAAAGTTTTTTCACCCCTGCCGGGGATTGAACCGGGTGCCTCTAGCTGCAAGTGCACTAACCACTGAGCTATCACAAATGTAACTTGACTGGTTTATAGTAAGAAACGGGTGTGACCGAATCAATTAAGCAAAATATGGGCTTATAAAAAACATTATTGGGAACTTTGCATCCATATACCTTAATGGGGCTTATTTTCTATGATTGTTGCAACTGAGGAATCTCTTGGATTTCCTGTCTGCCTAACAGTAACCTCACAACCTCTGAAACAGGCATCTAATCGAAAAGGAATGAACTTGCTCCCCAGCATATTCTTTCCTTTAAGGGAAATGGATACACATGGCAAAGTTAATCCACCAGTTTTTTTTTGTTTTTTGTTTGCTCCACATGAGCAAATTCTTTCCTTTAATTTGACCCCTATTGGCATGGGAGACAAAAATACTATTGCAGGAGTTGCCTGCATGAAGGTGCATCCATTCCTTTAAAGAGACCATTATTGATGGTGGTTATAAAAACAATTTGGAAAGAGTTGCTCCCCCTGTATGTGAATCCATTTCCTTAAATCTATGGTAACTAACTGCCTACAAGTGCTCAGTACTTACCAAGTCATCCTAATTAAAAATGAAAAATGTGGCAATGTGAGATGGATAGAATAAAGAAAGCCCTTTTATGTTGACAAGGGATGGAAAACTGAATTACCAAGACTGATCCTGCTGTTCAAAACTACAGTCGGATGCGCGTCTGACTGGTGATCAGGAGGACGCGGGTTCGACTCCCGCCGGGGTCGGCAACATTCTTTCGTGGAGATTGATCATGAAATCTTTTCTACGGTCATTCTCTCCCTTCCGCTGATTCAAGAAGGGCAGTTGTCAGTTTCTGGCGAAAGAATGTGCACTGTACTGGTTAACCGCTTACGTATAAGCCTGTCCAGGAAAGTGTTGATGGGTAAACTGACCGGCTCAAAAATGACCTAAATAGTGTTGACTGGGCCGTTAAACTCCAATACAAACAAACAAACAAACTGTTCAAAACTAAAATCCATTCAGAAAATCTGAATCACCGATTTGTTTTTGGTTTCTCGCTTTTAATGCTCACTTTAGCCCTTACATCACTATGGGAAAGTTTTAGACCTGACCGTCTGCCAACTTCTCTAGCAAGTCGCATGCCTCCCATTTCTGAACAGAGTTTAACCATGTTATCAGTTAACATATTGAATGTTTGCTCATTCAATATGACAAATACAAGTGATGTCCAACTTTTTTCAGCAAAAAGCACTGTGTCTGATATTGTTTTTACTGCAACAGTTAAAATTTTGACCACTGACAGGTTTGTCAACCCATTGTATGCGGGGAAACCCCTAAAGGGGTACCTTGGCAAACAGTGCAGACCCAAATCAGATGCCAGGCGTCTGATCAGGGCCTGCACTATTTGCCAACAGAATTTTCCATCAAAAATGGAATAAAACTGAAAACTAGAAAATGTGTTTGTGAAACACTATGCCCCCAACCATATGCTTGCCACTAATAGACACATAATTAGAAAAACATAATTAAAAAAATGCCTCTGTCGTGAAAGAACTGTCAGTTGGTATGTGCTCAAAATTTATGTAGAGTACCCAAACTGTATACTAAATATCATGAGCCTTGCTCAAGCGGTTCTCCAGATATTTTATTCACAAAGTTTCCCTATAGCCACAATGCATAAGCCTGAAAAGGGGTATAACTATGTTATATATTTTCGGAATTTCGTCAAAAGTTAATCAAGTCATCTACACCTTAGATCCAAACTATATACCAAATATCATCAGGCAGTTCTCCAGATAGTTTGTTCACAGGGTTTCCCTATAGCCAATGCATAAGTCCGAAATGGGGCGTAACTCTATCATATATTTTCGGAATTTCGTCAGAAGTTAATCAGGTCATCTTCACCTTAGACTCAAACTGCATACCAAATATCTTGAACCTAGCTCAAGCAGTTCTCCCGATATTTTGTACACAAGTTTTCCCCATAGCCACAATGCACACGTCCAAAAAGGGACATAACTCTGTTAAATATTTTCGGAATTTCGTCAGAAGTTAATCAGGTCATCTACACCTTAGACCCAAACTGTATACTAAATATCATGAGCCTAGCTCAAGCGGTTCTTCAGATATTTTGTTCGCAATGTTTCCCTATAGCCACAATGCATAAGTCCGAAAAGGGGCATAACTCTGCAAAGACAAGTCCGAAGGCAAAGAAAAAAAAATACGGGTTCGCTTAATTTTCATTCTCATTCCATATATAAAATTTCAAGATCCTAGCACAAACCTTTCTTCTGTTTCACATATGTATAAAGCGTAACAGACAGACGGATGCACGAACTGACGGACTGACAGACTGACAGACAGGACAGAACCAATATGCCCCATCAACTTCTTCGAAGTTGGTGTCATAAAAACAGGCCTGACACCCCTTGTATGACAAATGAACTTGTCCAACATATAGAAATGGAAGAGTCCACCAGAAAACAATGGGTTAAGCTAACACTGCAATGAACAATTTGACCCTAGACTTTCGGATGAGTCTTTAAACCGAGGTTTCGTCTCCGTAAGACCTTAGCTGTTGGTGGGACATAAAACTCAAACACTCACTCGCTCGCTCACAACATGACCCAGTATTCATAACTAACAATGTTCCTAGTTAAGACAGTAAAACTTTGATAATTAATTTATATGTCACTATTTATACTTTTTTGCTGCCAGAAGAAATTTTCGGTAGCTGTTCCTGATATTTTTTTTTTCAGCAAAATATAAGTGTTTTAAATATTGTACTTGCTAGAACAGTTAACATATGGCTGTTAAAAGGTTCACTAAGCTAAGATGCTTTCAATTACTGGAGCCTAATCTTTTCCCAAGGGAGACTACTATCCAAAATAGGAAATGAATGTCCCTTATACCGTAAAAATCATAAAAAATTGGACATAATTATTGAGGACTTGCTATAATTCTCCTAAAATTTAAATAAACTTGTTACAAGATCCAGCAAGGAGTCCAAAAGGTGCAGACAAAATTGCAAACAGTATAGGCCCTGCTCAGACTGTTCCTTCAGGAGCAGTCCGATCTGGGTCTGCACTGTTTGCTTATGACTATGAATCCCAATACTTAGGATCCTTATCGAAAGTGGTTTTGTTGATTTTAGTTTAATGGTCAAGTTAACACTCAATACTTTGTCATACTGCACTGTTAAAGTTACCTTACCTGTAACCATATATTTCCTATACAGGTTAATTAAGTGGATAACCAGCATCAAACCCAGCCCCCGCCCATCGGGTCTTACAGAAATAGACTGGGCTGCATTATATTTCCACTCAGAGCTGAAAGTGAACTCACATTAGTACTGGTAAACTGCTTAGAGGGTCTAAGCTTTCCAGGTAAAGTGGTGCCAGTTAGACAGTCCATGCATATAACCCCACTGGTTTCATTGGGCGGAAGGGATTGAGAGGTCATTTCATCTCAATGTCGATTTCATCTCAATGTCGGGTAAAAGTCCCACAACATTGGACACAATGTCATAAAAATGACCTAAATAGTGTTGACAGGGACTTTAAAACCCAAACGAACAAACAAAACATTAACACACCCATACACTAAAATGGCATCTTTTCTATCTCTAGAACTTAGATTTTTCAGATGAAAATGTTTGATATTTCTCTCATTTCCAGTCATAATATAGATTGTGAGTTAGAACTGCCTCATTTCCAACAAGTATGCACAATCTATGTTTTTGAGCAAAAATGACAGAAATAATGAATACCCCCGTAAACTCCACTTTTCTCTTTACAAAGTGGTGTTTAGTGGGTCTTCATTCCATACCTGATGTATGCACTATTTGCTAAGGCTGTCACGATCAATCGGATACTAGATTATTCAATTGATAAATTCCACAAAAAAGATTATCATTACTGATTTGCTTGCACTCGATTATTTGATAAGTTCAATTTACTACCCAAAGTTGTGCCTAAAATAGCTGTATGAGTGGCAAACAGTGCAGACGCAGATGAGACGCCGCGTTATGCGGCGTCTCATCTGTGTCTACACTGTTTGCTCAGGTCTGTCTGTTCAAATACATATGGCGAAGTACAGCATATGGTAGGAGTCATGCTCAGAGAGAAAGCCAGACAGATAAAATTATGACCAAATCTTCAATGATTACTAATCGATTATCGATCGCAACGACAGGAATGATAATCGATTATCTCTTCAGCTTTAATAAGCCAGCGCTACCCTTTGCCATAACTGACAACTGTCCTTCTTGAATGAAAACTGATATCTGAACCCCTTTCTAAACTAAAAGCTTTTCTTACGGCAGGACTTTTTACATCTTCAGTGGGAATCAATACACCTAATGGTGAGGTAATCCTTTAAATGAGTTGTTTGCCTTTTCAGTTTGGCCTGCTTTCAAAAGAAAGAATTCATCAGAATTCACTTCTTGAACATTACAGTGAAAATCCACTATTATCCCTCATCCTGCTGTTCATGACAGCCATTAACTTTGTAAACAGTGTAGATACAGATCAGATGGCTTCTGAAGAAGCAATCTGATCAGGATCTACACTGTTTCACATTCAGTTTATGAATTTGTAGGAATAAATTGCATCAAGTAATCTGATTGGTTCAAAGTCAGAAATTGGTGTGGCTAACTTGAATATTCAACAGGATAAGGGTTTCAGTCTTCCTTTGTGTGTTTCAGTGCCTTCTAGAAAGAAGCCACTTTTGGGACTTTTGGGACTGAACTCATGTGAGGTCTGATGGATGCAATGCCATGTATCAAGTTTCGTGGAAAGTGGTAGGTACAGACTCTAGAGTCCAGAATTGCCTAATTTCAGCATTATTTGAGGAACAAAGGGCCATAACTCCTGTGATAGGCTTCAGATTTTGATGATGAATCGAACTCGTGCCAGAACTCATGGAGTAAGCCAGAAAACAGTAGGTAAACACAGACTGCAGAGTCCGGAAAATGCTAATTTCAAAATTACTTAAAGAACAAAGGGCCGTACTCCTGCGTCTGATTGTGATGATGGTCGAAATTGTATCAAGTTTGGTTGAAATCGTTTGGTAAATACAGACTGTAGAGTTTAATTTCAGCATTATTGGCTTTATTGGCATTCTGCGGCATCTGATCAGGGATGGCACTGTTTGCCGCCGATGGCCAGTTTTGGGATTCTCCATATAAAATGGGTAAATGCGTGTGACAACATTCTTCCATGAGTACAACATTCATTCAAATACATCACTCAGCCAGATACATGTGTTCAGTATTCAGTCAGATACACTGTGACAACATTAAACACTTACCCTCACTGTTTTTGTAACAGCCACACCCTTTGGTTTAACATCCAATGAGAGACACTGTGTTAATGATGACAGCCAGTGACCATGGTAAGACTGATCGGGACAGGAACTGTTCTCTTGGAATGTACTCCTGCAATAATGATATTTCATTATTTGACGTCGTTGATGAGCAGTGGATAACGTCGTGTAATAAAACCGTATGACCACACGTGTAATAACACTTTGACGGGATTAAGTAACGTCATGACGCTGTCCATGTCAAACATGCATTTTTGTGGAAAATCTGTCAAATTTAAAGGCGATGAAATCCAATTTAAAGTGGTCACATGATGAACAGAATCTTACACTTGTGGTCATTTCATATGAAATTTATGAAATTTACCAAAGGTTCGTTTCATAATTTCATATGAAATGACCACTCGTGTAAGATCCTCTATATAATGACAAAACATGTATTTATTTCATAATGCTTTGCAGTAATAAAGCATTAAAAAGCACAATTGCTGCGCAGGCAGTTGCCGCCAATTGTTTGCGACATATTTTTTTCATATCAGAGAATCATAACTGTGTAAAGGAGAAGGGAAACACCTTCAGGGGAGGCAACTCCTGCAAAAGTATTTTTATCTCCCAAGTCAATAGAGGTCAACTCTTAAAGGAAAGAATTTGCTCGTGAGGAGCAAATACTTTCCTTTAAGAATAGACCCGAGACAGGGCTTATAGAAAAGCGAACAGGAAGTCCCGAAAGTTGTCTCCCTTTGAAAAATGGCGGGAAAATCTGCCAGCTGTTCCCATTCCCCTTAAGGTGACCTACACAGGCTAGTAGCTATAAGTTAAAGTATAGACATTCACACCCAGACATGTAGTGAGGTCCTTGAGGTAACTTCATGCGACAAGCCATATGTCTAGTCATAGGCTTTTAGTCGGCTGAGCACACAAGTTTGATGAATATTAATCTGGGAATGCTAAAAGGCCTTGTTCTCATGTGTCAGCTTATTATTTATTCTCTTTCTAAACTTTTCTTATTTCTAATCTAAACATAGATTGTAAATGCGTGGTAAAACTGTCTCGTTGAGTTGATTCTAACATAAACACAAAACAATTGTATTGTAAGAGCAGAAATACAAATGACAGGATATACACCTGAAATCTCAATTCATCCCTTTATAAATTGGGGATTACAAAGGTGACCTTACATGGACTTGTTAAGAGCAATGGATGCATCAGGCATATTTTCCAACTTTATTTTAAAAGGGACTTCCTGTTTGCTCTTGTACACCTATTCTTATCAAAACACGAATATACTCTTAACCAATTTGGTACCGGAAACCCCAAAATGGGTAGCCTAGAAAACAGTGCAGGCCCAGATCAGATGCCACAGAACACGGCGTCTGATCAGGGCCTATACTGTTTGCATAAAGTTCAGCCATTTTCCAAACAAATTTGAAGAAAACACAACCTGACACCCCTTAAGTTTGAAATGGACTCCTGCTATATATAAGGAGGAAGATTCCATTTGGTACAAAAAGGGTTAAAGCAGAGAATTTGCTCCTCAGGAGCAAATTCTTTCCTTTAAGAGTGGATCCCTATTGATGGATGAGACAAAATATATCTAAATCAGTTGCCTCCCCTGAAATGTGGTTAGGTATACTGTCCGGCTCAGTATGACCTTAATAGTGTTGATGTGCCTTAAACTCCAAACAAACAAACACACAACACTAGAGGTGTCAGAAGATCTGACTACAGACCTGCTGCAGCACTATTAATTAAAGGAGGCAGATCCATAGTCATGAAATATTTTGAATTCATGCTCACCAGATAACTCCTAAAAGCAAATTCTTTTTTCTCTAAGAGTGGTGGTAAAGCCTCCGTGGTGTAGTGTTTAAGCAACTCGCCTTGTAAACCAGGGATCGCAGGGTCGATCCCGGGCTTCCCCAGACTTGACTTTGATTTTGAGATTGTAAATTTTCCTTTTTTGGATGGTGATGTTCCTCGTGCGCCATCCTATGGCGTTTATATTTCGCAATTAATTCGATTTGCTAGAGTGTGTAGTCATGTAACTGACTTCAACACTCGTAATAAATTATTAACGGCTAAACTGCTTAATCAGGGTTATCGGTACCAAAAACTACGCAAAATATTATAGACGCCATTCTGATTTAATTTCAAAATTCAATATTGGACTTAAATCTCTTCTGCAACAAGGGCTATCGGAACCCGAATTTTATGGTGACATTTAATATATAAATTCAGAAAAATATATAACCGCAATGACTTTAGCACCCAATTTCGTAAAATCAGTCTTCGATACAAAAAGATTGGGTACAACATGGATATTATACGACAGACTGCATGCATGGTAGTTAACCCAATCACGGTTGGCAACTTTGCTTCCCTCTTTAATGTCTCTGGTCGGGCCCATCGGAGTCTAACTGTTGGTTTTCTTTTGCTCCAGCATTTCAGTGGTTTCCTGCTGTCGAGTCCTCACCGTTGTCTCACCTCTGTGGATCTTTGATTATTTGTGTTCACGGAGATGTTGCACTGATGAGTTAGGAGGCCTTCATGCGGACTGAACAAATTATTTGTCTAAATCGCGGCGGAAGTAAGGGCGAGGATTGTGGCCACGTAAAATCGATTTAAGCCCCCCCCCCCCCCCCAGTGGAAATCTTTCCACTGACCGTTCCAAGGCGGTTCTTCTGTAGCGATTTATTTATGTTGTTGTTTGTTACTTACTGTGTGTATCACTTGTGCGTCTTTAATTTTGGATGGCCATATGGCCATTTTGTGGAAAAGTAACTGTCCTTATGGCCTTCCTTTGTTTAGGTTTCAATTATGGTCTGGTCGCTTGATGTTTGTATTTCTTTCCCTTTGGTGTCTTTGATGGGTGGAGTAAGTTAATTATATCGATTCCTTATCTTTGTTTTACTTCTACTTGTGGATGAGTCTTTAAACCGAGGTCCTGTCTCTGTATGACCTTAGCTGTCGGTGGGATGTAAAACTCAAACACTCACTCACACTCCTTTAGGAGTGGATTCCTATTAGTGAGTGAGAATAAACATTTCTGAAGCATTTACCTCCCCTGAATGAATATTTACCCCCTTAAAAGGATGGCAAAAGACTTACTTGTTTTCATAGACACACCAGCCACACAGTGGGTTTTTGGCCTCCATTGTTGCTTCACACGTTGTATACTGGTCACAGTCTGTCATCTCGTACCTCGCAATCTGTGACAAACAAAAAACTTAAGGTGAATAGGTACACCTGGCTCACAATCTGTGACAAACAGAAATTCTTAAGGTGAATAGGTACACCTGGCTCACAATCTGTGACAAACAAAAAAAACTTAAGGTGAATAGGCACACCTGGCTCACAATCTGTGACAAACAAAAAATCTTAAGGTGAATAGGTACGCCTGGCTCCAGTTGTTCAAAGCATTGTTAGCTTAACCCATTTAGTACTGGAAACCCATGACGGGGTAATTGGCAAACAGTGCAGGCCCAGATCAAATGCTGCAGAACACAGCATCTGATCAGGGCCTACACTGTTAAATATCAGTCTTTTTCCAAATTAATTTTGAAGTCAACACAACCTGAAATCCTTAAATTTTGAAATGGACTCCTGCTTTATATAAGGAGGAAGATTCACTTTTGAGCTTGTAAATGGTCAAAATGTTGTTCATGTAATAACATTTTTGGGTCGATCATATACGATCGACCCTAATTTACTAAATGGCAAAACGGAATTCCTGCAGTTGTCCACGTGACCATCACTGATTTGGGAAAACCAATATTAATAGAACTTGAAACGTTGCGTTATTTTTATCGATGCAACATATAGGTCAAGGCAGTCTGAGCTATCAATAGACTTGACAGGAATCGTGTGAACACTGAATACATAGATCAGACGCCGCAAAATGTGGCTTCTGCTCAGCAGGTTGCATAGGGACTACAATGTTTGCTTAAATAGTGGTATTTGAGGGTTAAACGAAATAGTATAAGAATGCCAGGTTACTCACGTAATGAGAGAAAAACAATACACACTAGCACGTGCCGCCTTCGGAACAATCCATTCATAAAACTATGCCAAGTCGCGTAAAGAATAGACTTTTCGCACTTCTGTTTAGAACCTTGAAATGTTTAAGAGCAAAAAATGAGCAGCCCAGTCTTTATAGGTTGTACCGTTATTAGGCATACAGCGTATACCCAGATCGGATAGACACTATATTCCTTCTGTTCAGGGTCGGCAATGTTCGCCATATGTATGTAGCAACAGTTTTGAACATGATTCAGGCCCGTGCGCAGACTCTGAAAAGGGGCGGGTTGAGAGTGCAAATTTCGGGTGAAAAACTGCATGAATCTGAGATAATTTCCAAAAGTGGGGAGGGGCTCTGTTTGCACCCTCCCAACTGTGTGCGGGCCTGCATCAGTAAAATTATTATTTTTTTTTGTTTCAGCATATCGCTGAAAGGGCTCTGTTACAGATCACTGTTATTCAGGAGCTGGGATGCAGTGGTAGAAAAGGGAGAGGAGAAACAACGACAAACATTTTAGATGCTGATCAGAAGCCATCGATGGATCTACACTGTTTGCAGCTGGATAAAATGTTAAACATGTAATATTTTTTTTTTTCAGCACAGATTATTTTGCATAATAAATGAAATACTCTAAATTCAGAAAGATGAATTAATATACGCGTATATAGAAGGGAAACAATTAAACACATTAACAAATGACAAGTACATGTAAATAATTTGACGGAAATGCTACAATTTTTTTTTTTCAGAAAAACAAAAATGACTGAGCACTTTTCTTATAATGAAGAGTTTTAACGGGTTCCCACAGTCTATGTTAAAAAGCAGAGAATCGTTTGCTTGCTATTGTCCGCGTGACTATCACTGACCAACTTACCTTTGAACAAAATCCAAGTACTGGTTGTTTATAGCATCCCAAAACGTAAGAAGGAAATTCTGGGCTGTGCTCGTTTGGTTGTTTGATTTGAGGTTTAAAGTCCACGTCAACACTGTATAGGTCATTTGGAGACGTTACTTCTAATCTTATGGGACTTTTACCCGACACTGAGATGAAATGACATATCTCAAGCCCTGTCGTGCATTGAAACCAATAGGGTTTATAAGCATGGACGGTCCGACTCGCACCGCTTCGTCCGTGCAGACTTAGATCATCTAAGCGGTTTACCAGTACTCGTGTGCGGGTAGGTTTCAGCTCTGCGTGGAAGCATCATGCAGCCCATCTATTATTCAAGCCCCGATTGGCGGGTCGGTTGGACTGTGCTCGTGCACTTTGGCATTGGCAAACAGAATCTACATAATCAGTCGCCACATAATGCGATATCTGATCAGATCTACTGTGCTTGCTTAAATTTAAATGAACACTTCTATTCTCAGTTCATGACTATTTTCCCAACCAACGCTCAGAGACTTTCGACCCACCAGTACTCTCAGTGCTTTGATTAAATATATTGGTTATTTTTGCTGACACTTGGCACTATCACTTAAAATGGACAGGCCAAACCTATTGAAGACAACTTAATGTTTTCCACTATACTTAAGTCCCTTTAGTACTCTACTCATTATAAAGCAGTTTTGGTTATAACACGGCCAGGTCTTACCTCCCAAATTGTAATTTTACTATAATTTCTATATAAAAATATCCCTTTATTATACGGTTCACTTAAAACACAATCCTGTTCTATGCATTCAAAAAATAGCGTTATAAAGGGACTGCTCTATACAAAGTATTCATCAAACTGTTTGGAAGTGAACAGAAAGACTGTTCACCATAGCTACAAAGAGAGTGAGTGAGTGAGTGTTTGAATTTTTTCTTTTTTCTCCCATCAACAGCTAAGGTCATACAGAGACGGGACCTCGGTTTAAAGACTCATCCGAAAGGCTGGAGAAGCCCGGTATCGATCCTGCGACCCCTGGTTTACAAGGCGAGTAGCGTAACCACTGCACCACGGAGGCTGCTATAGATACAAAGAATATTTTTGAATAAAAAACTAGGGTTGAATGCCAACATAAGGGGAGAATATGATGAAACTTTTTTTATGTGAAAGTCTACAAATTTCAGACAAGAACATTGCTTTGTTATGCTCCAAGTTACTTAAACTGAATGGATCAATGCACCAATTATAAAAAAAACCTATATTTTGGGCTCATCCTGTATGTTTGTTCAGCCAACAGGCCTATGCCTTGACCCCATGGACTGATATACCCCTCGACTGTAGCTTGGGCCTTATCAGCCATACTCCAGCCTTTGCCCTTCGGCAGTCCATAAATCTGGATAAACCCCTCAGCTTAGTTTACTATTCATTTCTATTGTATAAATAGCAAACAATTAACCCTTTTTGTACCAAATGGAATCTTCCTCCTTATATATAGCAGGAGTCCATTTCAAAATTTTGGGGCGTCAGGTTGTGTTTTCTTCAAAAACTATTCGGAAAATAGCTGAACTTTTTGCAAACAGTGTTGGCCCTGATCAGACGCCGCAGAATGCGGCGACTGATCTGGGCCTGCACTGTTTGCCAGGGTACCTGTTTTGGGGTTAATGTTAGGGACAGCTATTGGTGGACTTTCCTGTTTTCTATATTTTGCATGCAGATTAGCTCGTACTGAACTTATATATATATATATATAAGATACAAATAGTGCACTTTTCTATATCTCACAAATTGTAGTATATCATTATACAGTCAACCCTCTTTATACCCACATTCGTTAAAACGGCAAACCTCGTTATAATGGCAATTTGAATGGAATGACTACTTAGCTAAAGGTTTAGCCTGGTCCCGAGAGGTGTGGGCTTCCCTTGGGTCGGAAATGCCCAAATCGAGTCTATAGTCATGAAAGGGTCTTGTAATCCAATACTCCAAGAAACAAATGTTATAGATATTTGTTAGAATTGGCTCACTGAGGCGATTCTAACAAATATCTATAGCATTTGTTTCTTGGAGTAATAATGGGGGAGGTCAGGGGTACGATCCCGGGCCGCGACATACCAAAGTCGTTAAAATGGCACTAGCTGTTCCTCGCTCGGCACTCAGATTTACGGGGTAGAGCTAGGTCTGGTCGACCCAGTGTCAGGATAATGTGACTGGGTGTGGTATCATGTAATGTGTCTGGGACATGATACTTCAGTGAGGCAGCACTATAAAAGTGAGCATTGAGCTCCTGCGCAACCAGACACCGTCGTGATATGACTGAAAAATTGTTGAAAGCGACGTTAAACCCGAATTCACACACACAGTAATAATGGGGAAAAGGTCTTTTATTACCTATCATACTTCTAACGGGGATTCTTTATCATTGGAAATTCTTTAAAACGGCACAATAATAAAGAAGTAAATTATACTGTTGTTAAAACGAGCGTCCTCTGTATGTCTGCTTTCTTGCATGACATATCATCCTGGAGTTGCTAGCCCTAACCATATTAACCAAGCACAAGGACAGTTGCAAAACAAACTGCACAAGCTACATGTATATACATACGTTTCTTGCACACCAGACAAGGAAATCCGTGATTTTACCCTGGGATAGAAATTTATGTTCTGACCCTGGTGTTCCGACCCAGGCAACTAACATAACTGCGGTTCAATTCTATTCAACTGCCGGAACTACTTCCGCACTACTTTTATTTTGTAAACAATGTGCAAGCTGTCAAAACTAACCGGAGGTGTTGTGCAAGAAAAAGAATCCAATATGGGGTTCAATTGCAGATGGGCGTTTCCAACCCTCGGGATGACCGTTCTGAGCGGAACCTCGGCGTAGCCACGGTTCCGCTCAGCACTGTCATCCCTCGGGTTGGAAACGCTCATCTGCAACAGAACCCCATATCAGATATCTTATATTCTCATAATGGCCAATGGACCGAGCACATACGTAACATTCAAGTTTCCGCAGCAAAACTTCTGGGCATCATGCGTAAGTTGAAATTTTTGTTCAGTCGAAGTGCACTAAACCAAATATATCTCTCTTATCTATTACCTATAATGGAGTATGGATCGGTCGTCTGGGATGGTTGCACTTTGCAGAACTTTGATATTCTTGAAAAAAGTTCAAAATGAGGCAGCCCGAATAGTAACAGGTCTAACAAGGTCAGTCTCTTTAGACAGATTATACAGAGAATGTGGATGGCTTCGATTATCTGTAAGACGACAACAACAAACATTAAGCTTTATGTTCAAAGTCAACCATGGTCTAGTTCCGATGTTTGTCACTGACTTTATACCACCTTTGGTGAGGGACGTTTCAAACCACCCTTTAAGAAACATGAACGATTACTTAGTTCCATATGCACGCACTGAAATTTTCAAAAAGTCTTGTATCCCATCAGTAGTATCTTGCTGGAACACTGCTGATAACAGTCTTAAAAATGTTGATACCTTTTCGTCTTTCAAGTATCATTTAAAACGCTCAAACGAAAACTATTATACAGTACCTAATTATTATTTTTCTGGTGAAAGACGTTTGGCAGTTCTGCATGCAAGAATCTGCAATTATTGCAGTAAACTGAATGCCGACCTGTATAACAACTTCGTATGCCCAGATCCTACTTGTAGCTGTTTAGTTGAAATGGAAAATGCAGAACACTTTTTCTTTCATTGTAACAAATATATTAACCAACGTTTGGCTTTATTTAACTCTCAACGAACTTTCCAGCCTCTTAGTGTTGAACTACTGATGTTTGGAAATCCTTACCTTAACACTGAAGGCAACAATTTCATATTTGCATCCGTTCAATGTTTTATCAAAAGTTCTGACCGATTTACGTAAATAGCATCGATTGATACGAATTTGTTAAGTATAAGTGTACCAACCCCCAGCAAGCGTCCTTGTCATGTTTTTTCATCCTTTGCAATGTTCATCATATTATCCACCTACTATTCGTTGATGTATTATGCTCATATGCCTTGATAATGACGTGATCGCTATTATTTGCTTAATGCTCTGTTTGTGTGTTGTAGGGGAAGGGCTGTACATAACTAATGTTGAGATAACTTGTGGCCCGACCCATTGGTTGCAAATATAAGCAATAAATATGTTTAACCTATACCTTTCTGTCACTCATAACATACTGTATCTTCCCATCTGCCTCAATATGGATTCCTGTGATAGGATGTCCCTGGTCTACTATCTTTGTTTCAAATACCTCAGCATTTTGGGAGTTTATATTTAACTGAAAGATAATTTCCAGTACAATTAACCAATTCCAGGTGGGAAACCCCTGAATGGGACCCTGGTAAACAGTACAAACCCAGATCAGATGCTGCATAATGCGGCCTCTGATTAGAGTCTGCACTGTTTGCTAAGAGGACTTTCCATCAAAAAAAGAATAAAAAAAATTGAAACAAGAGGGTCACAGGTCAAAACTTTATATGGTTTGGAGGAACAAACACGACAAATATCTCAAATGGTTACAAAGTTATGACAAGAGGGCTATGGCCCTGGATCGCTCACCTGATCCACACCGTAGAAATGAAATGGTACTAGGTAATATAGTAAGGGCCTTGTCAGAAGGAGCATACATGCTAAATATGAAGATTCTATCTCAAATGGTTCAAAGGTTATGACAAGAGGGCTATGGCCCTGGATCGCTCACCTGATGCACACGGTAGAAATGAAATGGTAGGTAATATAGTAAGGGCCTTGTCAGAAAGAAATACATGCAACATATGAAGGTTCTTTCTCAAATGGTTCAAAAGTTATGATAAAGTAGTTCAAAGGTCAAGGTCACAGGTCAAACTTTTTATGGATGTGAAACCCTTGTCACAAGGAGTGAGTGAGTGTTTGAGTTTTACGTCCAACTTTAAACTGAGGTCGTACGGAGACGGGACCTCAGTTTAAAGACTCATCCGAAAGTCTGGAGAAGCCGGGGATCGATCCTGCGATCCCTTGTTTACAAGGCGAGTAGCGTAACCACGGAAGCTTCTACCTTGTCACAAGGATTATACATGCCAAATCTGAAGGCTCTATCTCAAATGGTTCAAAAGATAAGACTAAAATGGTCAAATGTCAAGGTCAAAGGTCAAAAGTATTTTTATGGGTGGGAAGCCCTTGTCACAAGGAACCTACATGCCAAATATGAAGGCTCTATTAGAAATGGTTCAAAAGTTGTGTCAAAGAAGGTCAAAGGTCAAGGTCACAGGTCGAAATTTTTGTATGGTTGGGAGGCCCTTGCCAGAAGGCACATTCATGCCAAATATGAAGGCTCTGTCTCAAATGATTCACAAGTAATGATCAAGGAGGTCAAAGGTCAATGTCACAGGTCAAAATGTTTGTATGGTCGGAAAGTCCTATGAAGGCTCTATCTTAAATTGTTCAAAAGTTATGAGCAAATAGTCAAAGGTCAAGGTCACAGGTCAGAAGATTTGTATGGGTTGGAAGTCCTTGTCAAAAGGAACATATATGCCAAAATATGAAGGATCTATCTCAAATGGTTCAAAAGTTATGATAAAGTAGGTCACATATCAAAGTCAAGGTCACAGATCATTTTTGTATGAATTGGAAGCCCTTGTCACAAGGAACCTACATGCCAAATATGAAGGCTCTATCTCAAAGGCTTCAAAAGTTATGACACAGAAGGTCAAAGGTCAAGGTTATAGGACAAAATTTTGTATGGGTGGGAAGACCTTGTCACAAGGAACATACATGCCAAATATGAAGGCTCTATCTGAAATGGTTAAAAAATTATGAGAAAGTAGGTCACGTCAAGGTCATTGGTCAGCAACATTCTTCATGGTGATTGATCATGAAATCTTTCTACGGTCATTCTCTCCGTTCCGCTGAAACAAGAAGCGCAGTTGTCAGTTTCTGGCAAAAGAATTGCACTGTACTGGTTAATCATTTACGTATAAGCCTGCCCAAGAAAAGTGTGGATAGGTAAACTGACCAGCTCAAAAATGATCTAAATAGTGTTGAATGGGCTGTTAAACTCCATTACAAACAAATACAAATGTGCTAAATTTTTTGTCTGTTATATAAACCAAGTTACATCTCAAAAGCAATTTATTTTTCACAGTTTATTTCAATGCTTCTGTATTGCAAACTTTGATTTGAATCAGAAATAGACAATTCATTATATCTCATT
This sequence comes from Lucinisca nassula, assembly GCA_963580285.1. Classification (NCBI taxonomy): domain Eukaryota; kingdom Metazoa; phylum Mollusca; class Bivalvia; order Lucinida; family Lucinidae; genus Lucinisca; species Lucinisca nassula. The sequence continues at coordinate 1,274,812 of CAUZLF010000001.1, forward strand.
GTATATAATCTGGTATTGCCGTTCTCGAATGTTGATCCCGAAAGTTGAGTTTCCATGAGATATTATCATACACTTCATTTGTTTGAAGTTACATTAAAATCCAACAATACATTTGGGCGCTAGAGTGATGACCTTGAGCCCAAAACCCTGAAATGTTAAATTTGCTTAAGATAATATTGAACCCACTATTTGTGTAAAGTCATATAAAATCATTTCATAAATGTAGGCCCTAGAGCGATGGCAATATTTTCTAAATAAAAAGAAAAAAGAATAGCTACAGTGACCTTGACCTTGTGCACAGGATCCTGAAAGTTTAACATGTTGGAGATATGATCATACTCAACATTTGTGTGAAGTTATATTAAAATCTATCAATAAAAGTAGGTCGAGTGATAATAATGTTTTTCTAAAAATAGCCAAAAGAACTTTAACCTTGACCCAAACACCCTGAAAGTCTGATTTGCTTGAGATACTGTATTATCAAACATAATATTTGTTTGAAGTTATAATTACTTCTTATCGGCGGGAAACCCCTGAAGGCGTAACCTGGTAAACAGCGTATGCCCAGATCAGACGTCGCAGAGCGTTGCATCTGATCCGGGGCTGCACTGTTTGCTATCAGCATTTTCTGTCAAATGAAATACCCCTCCTGACCAAGGTATTACTAAAAGAGGACAATTCTGGACAAGTTTGGTTTTGATTGGACTGAAAATTTGGCCTCTAGAGTGTTAACAAGGTTTTTCTATGATTTAACCTACTGACCTACTTTTTGACCACACATGACCCATATTCGAACTTGACCTAGATATTGTCAAGATGATCATTCTGAGCAAGTTTGATGATAATTAGACTAAAATCTCCAGAGTGTAAACAATCTTTTTCTATGATTTGACTTACTTTTTGACCCCACATGACCCATATTCGAACTTGACCTAGATATTGTAGAGATGATCATTCTGAACAAGTTTGATGATTCGACCAAAACTGTGGCCTCTAGAGTGTTAACAAGGTTTTTATTCTATGATTTGACCTGCTGACCTTCTTTTTTACCTGACATGACACATAATCGAATTTGACCGAGATGTTGTCAGGATGATCATTCTGAGCAAGTTTGAGGATGATTGGACCAAAACGGTGGCCTCTATAGTGGTTACAAGGTTTTTCTATGGTTTAACCTACTGACCTAATTTTGACCCCACATGACCCATATTCGAACTTGACCTAGATATTGTAGAGATGATCATTCTGAACAAGTATGATGATTCGACCAAAACTGTGGCCTCTAGAGTGTTAACAAGGTTTTTTTCTATGATTTGACCTGCTGACTTCTTTTTGACCTGACATGACACATAATCGAATTTGACCGAGATATTGTCAGGATGATCATTCTGAGCAAGTTTGAGGATGATTGGACCAAAACTGTGGCCTCTATAGTGTTTACAAGGTTTTTCTATGGTTTAACCTACTGACCTTATTTTGACCCCACATGACCCATATTCGAACTTGACCTAGATATTGTAGAGATCATCCTTCTGAGCAAGTTTGATGATTCGACCAAAACTGTGGCCTCTAGAGTGTTAACAAGGTTTTTTCTATGATTTGACCTACTGACCTACTTTTTAACCTGACATGACACATATTCAAACACGACCGAGATATTTTCAGTATGATCATTCTGAGCAAGTTTGAGGATGATTGGACCAAAACTGTGGCCTCTAGAGTGTTAACAAGGTTTTTCTTATGATTTGACCTGGTGACCTACTTTTTGATCCGACATGACCCATATTCGCACTTGACCGTGATATTGTCAGGATGATTATTCTGACCATGTTAAATGATGATTGGATCAAAACTGTGGCCTCTAGTGTGTTATCAAGAAAAGTTTACGCACGCACGACGCACGACGCACACCGCACGACGAACGACGCCAGACATCTCACAGTCACAAAAACGCACCATGACCTTCGGTCAGGTGAGTTAATAAAGTAGGTTAAATGTCAACGTCAAGGCCAAAGGTCCATCTTTTGTATGAGTGGGAAGCCCTTGCCACAAGGAACCTACATGCCAATTATGAAGGTTCGATATTAAACAGGGCAAAAGTTATGGCAAAATGACCTTTGTTTGTTTGTTTGTTTGATTTGAGGTTTAACGTCCCCATCAACACTATTCATGTCATTTTGGAGACGCTGCTTCCAATTTTGTGGGACTTTTACCAGACATTCAAATGAAATTACATCTAAATCCCTGTCGCCCAAATGAAACCAATAAGGTTTCTAAGCATGGACTCGCAGCAATTTTCCTGGGCAGGCTTAGGCGTTCTAAGCGGATTACCAGTACTCGTTTGCGGTCGGTATCAGCTCTGCGTGGAAGCATCATGCAGCCTAATCTATTTCTCTAAGCCCCAATGGGCAGGAGTGGGACAAAATGGCCTCCCCTAGAGTGTTCGCAAGGTTTTTCTATGGTTTCACCTTCTGACATACCTTTTGACCCGACATGACCCATATTCAAATTTGACCGATATATTGTCAAGATGATTATTCAGAGCAAGATTGATGATGATTGGACCAAAACTGTGACCTCTAGTGTGTTCACAAGAATTTTCTATGATTTGACCTACTGAACTACTTTTTGACCCGACATTTCCAATATTCGAACTTGACTCAGATATTGTCAAGATGATCAATATGATCAAGTTTGATGATAATTGGACCAAAACTATGGCCTCTAGTGTGTTCACAAGGTTTTTCAATGATTTGACTTACTGGCCTACTTTTTGACCAGACATTAACCATATTCGAACCTGGAAAAGATATTGTCAAGACGATCATTCTTAACTAGATTGATGATGATCAAACCCAAACTGTTGCCTCTAGTGTGTTCACAACGTTTTACTATGATTTGACCTACTGCCCTACATTTGCATCCGACATGACCCATAATTGAACTTGACCGAGATATTGTCAAGATAATTATTCTGAGCAAATTTGATGTTGATCGGACTAAAACTGTGGCAAGATTTTTCTATGATTTGACCTGCTGATCTACGTTTTGACCCGACATGACCCATATACAAACTTGACCGAGATATTGTCAATATGATCCTTCTGAGCAAGTTTTATGATGATCGGACTTAAAGTGCGGCCTCTAGTGTGTTCATAAGGGTTTTTTATGATTTGACCCACTGACCTATTTTTTGACCCGACATAACCCACATGAGAACTTGGCTAAGATATTGTCTGTTCTAGATTGATGATGCTCGGACCAAACTGTGGCCTTTATTGTCTTCGCAATGCTTTTCTATGATTTGACCTACTGACCTACGTTTTGATGCGACATTCTAGAAAATTGTTTGTCTCATGGTTTCAGAGCTGAATATTTTTTTGAAATTCTTGCAATTATAAATCAGTGGGAGATAATGAGCCAAGAGGTGTGGCCAATTCGTATCCCATAGGCATGGCTGGCAGGATTTATATTGGTGACCAAAGTGGTGTTGCATTAATTCTAAATATCTAATCACAGGGCCATGTAGAATCAGAAACACATTTCTTAATTATTTCATATTATTAGTCTACAGGAGCTAGTGAGTGAGTGTGTTTAAGTTTTACGTTCCACCAACAGCTAAGGTAATACAGAAACAGAACCTCAGTTTGAAGACTCATCCGGAGTCGGGAGAAGCCCAGGATCTATTATGCAATCCCTGGTTTATCGGGCATGTAGCATAACCATTACACCACAGAGGCCTCTACAGGAGCTAATGGACCCCATGGCGTAGTCAGTTTGGACCCTAGGGGCATGGTTGGCAGGAATACGTACTAAACATCTAAGCTCTGGGCCTTATGGTTTTGGAGAAGAAGATTTTTAAAGTTTTTAGCTCACCAGAGCCGAAGGCTCCGGGGGAGCTTATAGGATAGGCAGTTGTCCGTCGTCGTCTGCGTCGTCTGCGTCGTCTGTGTCGTCTGTGTCGTCTGCGTCTGCGTCGTCTGCGTCAACATTTTCAAACGACATCTCCTCTGAAGCCACTGGGCCGATTCAGCCCAAATTTCATCTGTAGCATCCTTGGGCAGGGGGATTGAAAGTTTGTGTTTTAAATGAAAATCCGCTCATTAGTTCGGTTGCTATGGCAACTTAGAAATTCCATAGACTTATAATGGGGAAAATAGTAAAATGGCATTTACTACCAAGCCTCTGCAGATATTTTGACAAAACTTTCATAGAAATGTTCCATAGGTAATCTACTATCTGCCGTATGATTTTAGGCCTTCTGCTCATTTTTATTGGTTACCATGGAAACCAAAATGCAAAAAATAGACAAAAAATTACTTAAAATCATCTTCTCAGAAACCATATGCTCTAGGAGGCTGAGACTTTATGAAAATATTCACCATTTTTGCCTTTATAGGTTTTGTGTTTTTAATGAAATTTGGCCTTTTAGTTTTGTTGCTATGGCAACTTAGAGTTTCCATTGACTTATAATGGGGAAAACTGAAAAATGGCATTTACTGCCAAGTCATTGCAGATATTTTAACAAAACTTACATAAACATGTTCCTTGTGTAAACTTCTCTCAGCCATATGCTTTTATGTCAACCTGGGGGTTCCCTAGGTTGTGCCGGGGCCATGCCCCGCCCCCTCCACTTCATAAAATGCCTTAAATCTCAGAAACCTTACAGATCCCAACCCTAAACTATATATATTCTTGTTCCTTATGATAAGATGCATTGAGTGACACCAACCTCGGGGTCCCCGGGGATGTGCCGGGGACATGCCCTGCCCCCTCTTTTCAATAAAATGCCATTTATCTTAGAAACCATTCAGATCCCCACCCCTAAACTATATATATTCTTGTTCCTTATGCTAAGATGCAATAAGTGACACCAACCTGGGGGTCCCACAGGATGTGCCTGGGACATGCCCCACCCCTCCACTTCATAAAATGCCATATATCTCAGAAACCATACAGATCCCCACCCCTAAACTATATATATTCTTGTTCCTTATGCTAAGATGCATTAAACGACACCAACCTGGGGGGTCCCCCGGGATGTGCCGGGACCATGCCCAACCCCCCTCAACTTCATAAAAGGCAAAATACATGTATTCCAGAAACCTTACAGATCCCCTGCCCTAAACCATATATATTATTGTTCCTTATGATAAGACACATTCAGTGACACCAACCTAGGGGTCACCCAGGGTGTTCCCGGGCCAGGCTTCACCCCTTGACTTCACAAAAGACCATATATCTGAGAAACTGTTCAGAGCCCCACCCCTAAACCATATATATTCTTGTTCCTTATGATAAGACGCAATCAGTGACACAAGCATGCAGGTCCACCCTTGGTGCCATGGGCCATCCCCCACCCCTTTGCTTCATTAAAATCCACATATCTCAGAAACCATACAGATCCCCACCCCTAAACAATATATATTCTTGTTCCTTGATAAGATGCATTAAGTGACACCAACCTGGGGGTCCCCCGGGATATGCCGGGGATATTCCCTGACCCCTCCCCTTCATAAAAGGCCATTTATCTCAGAAACCATTCAGATCCCCACCCCTAAACCATATATATTCTTGTTTCTTTTGATAAGACACATTCAGTGACACCAACACCCACCTGTGGGTCCCCCGGGATGTGCCGGGCACATGCCCCACCCCTTCCAGTTTATAAAATGCCATTTATCTCAGAAACCATTGAGATCCCAACCCCTAAACCATATATACTCTCACTCCTAATGATAAGTTGCATTCAGTGACACCAAATTTGGAGTCTCCTGGGAAGTGCCCGGACCATGCCCAACCCCCTCCTCTTCGTAAAATGCCAAATATTCCAGAAACCTTACAGATACCCAGCCCTAAGTCATATACATTCTTGTTCCTTATGATAAGACACATTCAGTGGCACCAACTTAGGGGTCACCCAGTGTGCGCCCGGGCCATGCTCCACCCCTTGACTTCACAAAAGACCATAAATCTTAGAAACTGTTCAGAGCCCCACCCCTAAACCATATATATTCTTGTTCCTTATGATAACACCCAATCAATGACACCAGCATGCAGGTCCCCCGGGGTGCCACAGGCCATGCCCCACCCCTTTACTTCATTAAAATCCATATATCTCAGAAACCGTTCAGATCCCCACCCCTAAACCATACCAGTGCTTCAGCTGAAGAGCAGGACCCGCCGGATGCTTTTAGCTTTATGAGTGTAACCATATATGGGTATGGCGGCCATTTTGGTCATGTGACCTGGATCTAAAACGGTTCCCCAAATAAATGCACCTTATCGTAAGGAGCAAAAATATATCTTATACTTAGTACTGTATTCTGAATCGTTTGCAGGATAAAATGCATTCTCACATTTTCCAATACAAAAGCATATGTGTCAAAGTTTGACCTAGGCACAAAGAAGGTCAAGGTCAACACAGAGTCACTATTTTAGCAATTTATGATGGGCCTACGTCCCAGATGCCATTTATCAAGTTTCGTGGAAATCTGCCCAGTGGTTCTGGAGAAGACTATTTTTGAAGGGTTTTTACCATATATGGCTTGGCGGCCATTTTGGTCATGTGAACTGGACCCCATGAGCAAATTTTGGTTTCCCCCATGCCTTAGAAGCTCCATATGAAATTTGACTTCAATCGGCCCAACGGTTTCCGAGGAGAAGCAGTTCGAAAATATTCACATTTTTCGCCTCTGCGAGGCTATACTATATGGAATGTAATATTTGGCAAGTTCGTTGGTTAGATCTCATTGATATCTATCAGTATGCCAAAAATTGTTTAAATATTCCAAGCGGTTAAGTCACTATCATAAATTTTCACAAACGGGTTACGGACGGATAGACGTACCATATATGGCTTGGCGGCCATTTTGGTCATGTGAGCTGGACCCCATGAGCAAATTTTGGTTAGTCCCATCCCATAGAGGCTCCATATGAAATTTGACTTCAATCTGCCCAATGGTTTCCGAGGAGAAGCAGTTCGAAAATTTTCACAATTTTCGCCTCGGCGAGGCTATACTAAATGGAATGTAATATTTCGCAAGTTCGTTGGTTAGATCTCATTGATATCTATCAGTATGCCAAAATTTTTTTAAATATTCCAAGCGGTTAAGTCACTATCACCAATTTTCACAAACGGGTTACAGATTTTTTTTGCCTCGGCGAGGCTATACTAAATGGAATGTAATATTTCGCAAGATCATTGGTTAGATTTTATTGATATCTATCAGTATGCCAAAAATTGTTTAAATATTCGCAGCGGTTAAGTCACCATCACCAATTTTCTCAAACGGGTTACGGACGGACAGACATACAGACCATATATGGCTTGGCGGCCATTCTGGTCATGTGACCTGGACCCCATGAGCAAATTTTGGTTTCCCCCATCCCATAGAGGCTCCATATGAAATTTGACTTCAATCGGCCCAAAGGTTTCCGAGGAGAAGCAGTTCGAAAATTTTCACATTTTTGGCCTCGGCGAGGCTATACTAAATGGAATGTAATATTTCTCAAGTTCATTGGTTAGATCTCATTGATATCTATCAGTATGCCAAAAATTGTTTAAATATTCCAAGCGGTTAAGTCACTATCACCAATTTTCACAAACGGGTTACGGACGGACAGACAGACAGACCATATATGGCTTGGCGGCCATTTTGGTCATGTTACCTGGACCCCATGAGCAAACTTTGGTTTCCCCCATCCCATAGAGGCTCCATATGAAATTTGACTTCAATCGGCCCATTGTTTCCGAGGAGAAGCAGTTCGAAAATTTTCATTTTTCGCCTCTGCGAGGCTATTCTAAATGGAATGTAATATTTCTCAAGTTCATTGGTTAGATCTCATTGATATCTATCAGTATGCCAAAAAATGTTTAAATCTTCAAAGCGGTTAAGTCACTATCACCAATTTTCACAAACGGGTTACGGACGGACAGACAGACAGACCATATATGGCTTGGCGGCCATTTTGGTCATGTGACCTGGACCCCATGAGCAAACTTTGGTTTCCCCTATCCCATAGAGGCTCCATATGAAACTTGACTTCAATCGGCCAAACGGTTTCCGAGGAGAAGCTGTTCGAAAATTTTCACATTTTTCGCCTTGGCGAGGCTATACTAAATGGAATGTAATATTTCTCAAGTTCATTGGTTAGATCTCATTGATATCTATCAGTATGCCAAAAATTGTTTAAATATTCCAAGCGGTTATGTCACTATCTCCAATTTTCACAAACGGGTTATGGACGGACAGACAGACTGACAGACTGACAGAATGTCAGAATGACAGAATGACACGGTGATTTTAGGGCACTCTTAGAAAATCAACCGACTTCGGTCGGTCGCTTTTTCTGCAGGTCGTGCAGTATATTCTTGTTCCTTATGATAAGGCGCAATCAGTGACACCAGCATGCAGGTCCCCCCGGGGTGCCACAGGCCATGCCCCACCCCTTTACTTCATTAAGATCCATATATCTCAGAAACCGTTCAGATCCCCACCCCATAACCATATTTAATCTTGTTCCTCATGATAAGACTCAAATTCATAATAGGCCATATATCTCAGAAACCATTCAAATTCCCATCCTATAATCACATATATTCTTGCTCATTGATATTAGACACATTCAGTCACCCCGTCTTTGGGGATCACAGGGGCCATTTCTCTCCCTGCAACTTCATAAAAGTGCCTCATATCTCAGAAACCATTCAGATCCCCACCGTTTAACCGTTTATACTCTTGGTCCTTATGATAAGACTTATTCATTGACAACAATCTTGGGCTTTTCTGGGATCTGCCATGCCCGATTCCCTCCATTGCTTAAAAGGCCTTACATCTCAGGAACCATACATATTCCCACTGATAAACCATATATGTCTTTGTTCCTTTTGTTAAGACGCATTTAGTGACACCAACCAGGGCTCCATTGGGTCCACGCCCTGATCTCTCTACGTTATAAAACACCTAATATTTCAGATACAGTCCACATGGGTGCTCATTTGGGTATGAGGTTTGTTTGGGAGACTTTATAATTGTTATAATAAAATCATATCATGTTAGTATACATGGCTGCCATTGGGCAGTGTCCAACTGAGCACTGGTCTATGAACTTTGTCTCTTTGGTTTGTTTGCTATGCCAAGCTATGAGTTTCCATTGTCCTATAATGGGGAAAATTGAAAAATGACATTATTGCCTTTCAAGATATTTTGTCACACTTTCATGGCAATGTTCCTTTAATAATGTTCTTTTTTGTCCTATTTGTTGCCACAGATGGGAAATTGTCAATTGTCATCTGTTGTCTTGCAACAACACATTCAAGCGACATCGAATCTAAAGCCACGAGGCTCATTGGGTCCAAATTTTATCTGTAACATCCTAGGGCACAGGGCTTCCATGGTTAATTAAAATACATTGCGGCCAGTGGGCAGTGGCCCCCTGAGCTCTGGTGAGCATTGTGGCCCATGGGCCTCTTGTTTTTTATTAGGATAAGTCAAGTGAGAGCTAATAAGCCTTGGGGCATAGCCAACTTGGAGCCCAGGGGCATGATTGGTATGATTTATATAGGTGACCACTTATACATATCCAAGCTCAGAGCCTTATGGTATCAGAGAAGAATTTTGAAGTTTTTTTCCATTACATGTCCATGGGAGCCGATAAGCCCTGGAGCATAGCTATTTTGGACACCAGGGGCATGATTGGCAGGATTTATGTTGGTGAACACTTGGCGTTGCTACATGCTAAATATCTAAGATCTGGGTCTTATGATCAGAGAAGCAGATTTTTAATTTTGTCCATTTTTAGTCTATGGGAGCTAATGAGCCCAAGGGTGTGGCCACTTTTGATCCCAAAGGCATGGTTGGCAGGATTTATGCAGGTGGCCATATGACATTGCTACAAAGTAAATATCTAAGCTATGGGATTTATGTTTCCAGAGAATAATTTTTTAAGTTTTTTTTTTCCATTTTAAATCTATGAGAGCTAAGGAGCCCCGGGATATGGCCAATTTGGACCCCAAGGGGCATGAATGGCATGATTTGTGTAAGGGACCACTTGGTGTTGCTACATTCTACATAGCTAAGCTCTTGGCCTTGTGGATTCCGAGAAGAAGATTTTTAAAGTTTTTTTTTTTTTCCATTGTAAGTCTATGGGAGCTTAAGAGCCCCGGGGCGCGACCAATTCTAAACCCATGGGCATGTTTGGCAGGATTTATATAGGTGGCCATTTTACGTTGCTTAGTACTAAATATCTTAGCTATGGATTTTTTATGTTTTTGCCATTGTAAGTCTATGGGAGTAATATGTTGCCAAGGCAACAAGAGTTTTCATCTGATCTGTCCCAAACCATTATTCTTCTTTTTTTTCCCTACCTGATAATGCTTCATATGAAATTTAATCGTGCTTGGCCAACTGGCTTTAAAGATATACTTATTTGAAAATTGGGGGCTTAGCTAGGAGCCCCGAGGCCTGGCCAATTTGGACGCAAGGGGTATGAATGGCAGGATTTATGTGATGGACCACTTGGCGTTGCTAAAAACTAAACCAAGCTTTGAGCCTTGGGGATTCAGAGTCAAGATTTTTAACTTTTTTTTCCATTGTAAGTCTATGGGAGCTTATTAGCACTAGGGCGTGGCCAATTCTGACCCCAGGGACACGATTGGCAGGATTGACGAAGGAGTTTCAGTCCTTTTACATTGCTACATGCTAAATATCTTAGCTATGGGTTTTATGGTTTTGGAGAAGAAGATTTTTGAAGCTTTTTTTCATTATAGGTCTATGGTAGCTAAGGAGCCTTGGGGTGTAGCCAATTTTGATCCAAGGGGCAAGGTTGGCAGGATTTATGTAGAGGAACACTTAATATTGCTACATACTAAATATCTAAGCTTTGGGTCTTGTGGATTCCGAGAAGAAGATTTTTAAAGTTTTTTTTTTTCCATTGTAAGTCTATGGGAGCTTAAGAGCCCCGGGGCGTGGCCAATTCTAAACCCAAGGACATGATTGGCAGGGTTTATATAGGGGGCCATTGTACGTTGCTACGTACTAAATATCTTAGCTATGGGCTCGATGGTTTCGGAGGAGAAGATTTTTGAAGCTTTTTTCCATTATAAGTCTATGGAAGCTAAGGAGCCCCGGGGCGTGGTCAATTTGGACGACATGGGCACAATTGGCAGGATTAATGTAGGGGACCACTTGAACTTGCTACATACTAAGTATCTAAGCTCTGGGCCTTGCGGAGTCAGAGTAGAATTTTTTTATGTTTTTCCCATTGTAAGTCTATGGGAGTTATATGTTGCCATGGCAACAAGAGTTTCCATCTGATCTGTCCCGAACCATTATGCTTCTTTTCCCCCTACCTGGTAATGCTTCATATGAAATTTAATCATGACTGACCAACTGGCTTTAAAGATATACTTATTTGAAAATTGGGGGCTAAGCTAAGAGCCCCGAGGCCTGGCCAATTTGGACCCAAGGGGCATGAATGGCAGGATTTATGTAATGGACCACACTTGGCGTTGCTAAACACTAAATATCCAATCTTTGAACCTTGAGGATTCAGAGAAGAAGATTTTTAACTTTTTCTTCCATTGTAAGTCTATGGGAGCTTATTAGCACTAGGGCGTGGCCAATTCCGACCCCAGGGGCACGATTGGCAGGATTGACGTAGGTGACCATTATACATTGCTACATGCTAAATATCTTAGCTATGGGCTTTATGGTTTTGGAGAAGAATATTTTTGAGGCATTTTTTTCCATTATAAGTCTATGGTAGCTAAGGAGCCTTGGGGTGTGGCCAACTTGGATCCAAGGGGCATGATTGGCAGGATTGATGTGCGGGAAAACTTCATATTGCTACATACTAAATATCTAAGCTTTGGGTCTTGTGGATTCCGAGAAGAAGATTTTTAAAGTTTTTTTTCCATTGTAAGTCTATGGGAGCTTAAGAGCCCCGGGGCGTGGCCAATTTTAAACCCAAGGGCATGGTTGGCAGGGTTTATATAGGTGGCCATTTTACGTTGCAAAGTACTGAATATCTTAGCTTTGGGCTTTATGGTTTCAGAGAAGAAGATTTTTTAAGCTTTTTTTTTCCATTATAAGTCTATGGAAGCTAAGGAGCCCCGGGGCGTGGTCAATTTGGACGACGTGGGCACAATTGGCAGGATTTATGTAGGTGACCACTTGACCTTGCTACATACTAAGTATCTAAGCTCTGGGCCTTGTGGAGTCAGAGTAGAAGATTTTATTTTTATGTTTTCCCATTGTTAGTCTATGGGAGTTATATGTTGCCATGGCAACAAGAATTTCCATCTGATCTGTCCCAAACCATTGTGCTTCTTATCCCCCTACCTTATAAAGCTTCATATGAAATTTAATCATGATTGGCCAACTGGCTTTAGAGATATACTTATTTGAAAATTTGGGGCTTAGCTAGGAGCCCCGAGGCCTGGCCAATTTGGACCCAAGGGGCATGAATGGCAGTATTTATGTAATGGACCACTTGGCGTTGCTAAAAACTAAATATATACAAGCTTTGAGCCTTAAAGATTCAGAGTAGACGATTTTTAACTTTTTTTCCATTGTAAGTCTATGGGAGCTTATTAGCACTAGGGCGTGGCCAATTAGGACCCCAGGGGCACGATTGGCAGGATTGAAGTAGGTGATCATTTTACATTGCTGCATGCTAAATATCTTAGCTATGGGCTTTATGGTTTTGGAGAAGAAGATTTTTGTGGCAGGATTTATGTGATGGACCACTTGGCGTTGCTAAAAACTAAACCAAGCTTTGAGCCTTGAGGATTCAGAGTAGAAGATTTTTAACTTGTGAGTCCCAGGGTGTCGCCAATTCTGACCCCATGGGCTTGATTGGCAGGATTTGTGTAGGCGATCATTTTACGTTCCTTCATACTAAATATCTTAGCTATGGGCTTTATGGTTTTGGAGAAGAAGTTTTTGAAGCTATTTGTCCATTATAAGTCCATGGAAGCTAATGGGCCCCAGGGTGTGGTCAATTTGGACCTCAGGGGCATGATTGGAAGGATTTATGTAGGGGACCACTTGACGTTGATTCATACTAAATATCTAAGCTTTGGGCATTGTGGATTCAGAAAAGAAGAGTTGTAAAGCTTTTTCCATTGTAAGTCTATTGGAGCTTATGAGCCCCAGGGCGTGGCCAATTCTGACCCCAGGGGCGTGATTGGCAGGATTTATGTATGTGACCATTTTACGTTGTTTCATACTTAATATCTTAGCTATGGGCTTTATGGTTTCGGAGAAGAAGATTTTTGAAGCTATTTGACCATTATAAGTCAATGGAAGCTAAGGCGCCCCAGGATGTATCAATTTGGACCCCTGGGGCATGATTGGCAGGATTTATGAAGGGGACCACTTGACGTTGCTACCTTCTAAATATCTAAGCTTTGGGCCCTGTGGATTCAGAGAAAAAGATTTTTAAAGTTTTTCTATTGTAAGTCAATGGAAGCTAAGGAGCCCCAGGGCGTGGCCAGATTGGTTCCCAGTGGCATGTTTGGCGGGATTTATGTAGGGCACCACTTGACGTTGCTACATACTAAATATCTATGCTTTGGGCCTTGTGGATTTGGAGAAGAAGATTTTTTAAAAAATGTCCATTGTAAGTCTATGGGAGTTTATGAGCCCCAGGACGTGGTCAATTCTGACCCAAGGGGCGTGATTGGCAGGATTTATGTAGGTGACAATTTTGCGTTGCTTCATACTAAATATCTTAGCTATGGGCTTTATTGTTTCGAAGAAGAAGAATTTTGAAGCTATTTGTCCATTATAAGTCTATGGAAGCTAAGGCGCCCCAGGATGTATGAATTTGGACCTCTGGGGCATGAATGGCAGGATTTATGAAGGGGACCACATGACGTTGCTACCTACTAAATATCTAAGCTTTGGGCCTTGTGATTCAGAGAAAAAGATTTTTAAAGCTTTTTTCCATAGTAAGTCTATGGGAGCTTATGAGCCCCAGGGTGGGGCCAATTCTGACCCCAGGGGCGTGATTAGCTGGATTTATGTCGGTGACCATTTTGCCTTGCTTCATACTAAATATCTGGCTTATACTTCATACACCGAGTCCTGAAATTCATCTTAAAGCGCTATCCATGCCTTCTGTGTCGTTTACTTGCACAACTTATCCAATTTTCGTCCAGAAATGAGCGAAATAAGCAGTCTTGCGGTATTTACTTACTTTACTTAGATTACTTATCAGTCATCATTGTCAGATAAGTAAAGTAAGCTGGGCTGAGGCTGACCTGGTGTCCTGGAGTCTCTGATTTCGCTGTTAATTGAATTCTACTCATTTTACTTACGTTACTGATCTTCACATCAGTACTATAAGTAAAATAAGCAAGTTTACAGTATTCTACTTAGGTTACTCAGTTTACTTACCTGGCACTACAGCAGTATAAGTAAACTAAGTAAACTAAGTAGATGTCAAAAAATCTATGCCCCTCGATCAAAAAAAAAACATGCTACATAAAATTAAGTGCAATGAGCTAATTCATTGATATAAAAAGAACAATTTTACATAGTTTAAACATAAATAACTAAAATTTGCAGACCAGAACACTGAAGCATGATACAATAATACGGAAATGAGCTAAGTAGGATGAGTAACATAAGTAGGCGTATAGCTAGCCAAGGATGGTACATGTATCAGCCTCACTGACGTAACGTAAGTAATGTAAGTTGACTAATCAAACCACCGAAAGTCAATCTTGATATAACAGGATAAGTACAAGAACAAGCGTAAGTAACCCAAGTAACCTAAGTAAACTAAGTAACCTTGCATGTCTCTTATGACAAAGGCTACTACCATACCAACAATGCTAAGAGTAAGCTAAGTAAGATAAGTCACCTTAGTTGGGGTGATATATTTCATCCATGACTATGAGCAGTGTAAGTAGGATAAGTAAGTAAAGTAAGGTAAGTAACATAAGTATTGTAAGTAACTGATATACCAGTAACATCAGCGACACCAGAGTAAGTTAAGTAAGCTAAGTGAAGTAAGTAAGTAAGTATTGTGGTTTCGATCTCAGCACATGAGTAAGCTGAGTATGGTAAGTAAACTAAGTAACCCGAGTATCACTCTAAGAAACATAAGTAAATGTCCTACCAGCTACAACAACCATACCAGAGTAAGTTAAGTAAGCTAAGTAAACTAAGTAGGCGTCCTGGTCACTTCGTAAAAGGATGCGCAGAGTAAGTAGGATAAGTAAAGTAAGTAACCTAAGTAGACTTATAAGTAACATAAGTAATGTAAGTAACCTCTCCACCAGCTACAACAACCATACCAGAGTAAGTTAAGTAAGCTAATAAAAATCAAAAATGAGTTCCTTTAATAGCAATGAAAACATTCATAGGAAAGAAGATGGGTCATACTAAGTAAACTAAGTAGGCATGGTGGTCATTCCGAACTGGGTTGAGTAGGGTAAGTAGGATAAGTAAACTAAGTAACCTAAGTTGAATTCTAAGCAACATAAGTAAGGTAAGTAACTACTCCACCAGCTACGCTACCAATACCAGAGTAAGTTAAGTAAGCTAAGTAAACTAAGTAATCGGCGAAGTCTGTCCCAACGAGGATGAGTAGGGTAAGTAGGATAAGTAAACTAAGTAACCTGAGTAGAATTCCAAGTATCATAAGTAAGGTAAGTTACTGCTCTACCAGCAAAGCTACCAATACCAAAGTAAGTTGAGTAAGCTAAGTAAACTTAGTTTGCGACCTTGTCACTCCGAACAATGTAGACTATGGTCAGTAGGATAAGTAAACTTAGCAACCTAAGTAGAATTCTAAGTAACGTAAGTAAGGTATGTAACTGTCATACTAGCTATACCACCTTTACCACAGTAAGTTAAGTAAGCTAAGTAAACTAAGAAAACGGCGTTGTCTGTACTGAAGAGGATGAGTAGGGTAAGTAGGATAAGTAAAGTAAGTAGAATTATAAGTAACATAAGTAAGGTAAGTAACTACTCCATTAGCCGCTCCAGCCATACCGGAGTAAGTTAAGTAAACTAAGTAAGCGGCGAAGTCACTGAAGAGGATGAGTAGGGTAAGTAGGATAAGTTATCTAAGTAACCTGAGTAGAATTCTAAGTAACATAAGTAAGGTAAGCTACTGCTCTTCCAGGAACGCTACCAATACCAAAGTAAGTTGAGTAAGCTAAGTAAACTAAGTTGGCGACCTTGTCATCCCGAACAATGATGAGTAGAGTAAGTAGGACCAGTAAACTAAGTAACCTAAGTAGAATTCTAAGTATCATAAATAAGGTTAGTAACTGTCATACTAGCTATACCATCCTTACCACAGTAAGTTAAGTAAGCTAAGTAAACTAAGTAAGCGGCACAGTCTTTCCAGACGCGGATCAGTAGGGTAAGTAGAATTTTAAGTAGGGTAAGTAACTACTCCACTAGCCACTCCTACAACACCATAGTAACTTAAGAAAGCTAAGTGAACTAAGAAAGCAGCGAAGTCTGTACCGAAGAGGATGAGTAGGGTAAGCAGGATAAGTAAACTGAGTAACCTGAGTAGAATTCTAAGTAACACCCTTATCACAGTAAGGTAAGTAACTAATCCACTAGCCACTCTGCCCAGACCAGAGTAAGTTAATTAAAATAAGTAAACTAAGTAAGCGGCAAAGTCTGTCCCAACGAGGATCAGGAGTTTAAGAAGGATAAGTAAGCTAAGTATCCTAAGTAGAATTGTAAGTAACATAGGTATGGTAAGTAACTACTCCATTCTCCACTCTACCCATATCAGAGTAAGTTAAGTAAGCTAAAACAAACTAAGTAAGCGGCGAAGTCTGTCCGATAGAGGATGAGTAGGGTAAGTAGGCTAAGTAAACTAAGTAACCTAAGTAGAATTCTAAGTAACGTAAGTAAGGTAAGTAACTACTCCATTAGCCACTCTTCCCATACCAGATTAAGTTAAGTAAGTTAAGGAAACTAAGTAAGCGGCGAAGTCTGTATTATAGAGGATGAGTAGGGTGAGTGGGATAAGTAAACTAAGTAACCTAAGTAGAATTCTAAGTAACGTAAAGTAGAAGTAAAACAAAGATCAGGAATTGATACAATTAACTTACTCCATCCATAAAAGACACCAAAGGGAAAGAAATACAAACATTAAGCGACCAGACCATAATGGAAACCTAAACAAAGGAAGGCCATATGGACAGTTACTTTCCCACAAAATGGCCATATGGCCATCCAAAATTAAAAGACACAAGTGTTACACACAGTAAGTAACAAACAACAACATAAATAAATCGCCACAGAAGAGCCGCCTTGGAACGGTCAGTGGAAGATTTCCACTGGGGGGCTTAAATCGATTTTACGTGGCCACAATCCTCGCCCTTACTTCCGTCGCGATTTAGACAAATAATTTGTTCAGTCCGCATGAAGGCCTCCTAACTCATCAGTGCAACATCTCCGTGAACACAGAAATCAAAGAACCACAGAGGTGAGACAACGGTGAGGACTCGACAACAAGAAACCACTGAAATGCTGGAGCAAAAGAAAACCAACAGTTAGACTCCGATGAGCCCGACCAGAGACAGAGCATCAGGCACCAACCAACATTATCTCTTTAATTTTCAATAAGCCTTTATGTTGGAGCCGTCATAGAATCTGAGGCCTGACCCACCGGCGTGCAATTAAAGAGGGAAGCAAAGTTGCCAACCGTGTTAGATAAGTAACTGTCCTACTAGCTATACCACCCTTACCACAGTGAGTTAAGTAAACTTAGTAAGCGGCAAAGTCTGTCCCAACGAGGATCAGTAAGGTAAGAAGGATAATTAAACTAAGTAACCTAAGTAGAATTAAAAGTAAGGTAAGTAACTACTCCATTAGCCACTCTACCCATACCAGAGTAAGTTAAGTAAGCTAAGTAAGCAGCGAAGTCTGTACCGAAGAGGATGAGTAGGGTAAGTAGGATAAGTAAACTAAGTAGAATTCTAAGTAACATAAGTAAGGTAATTAACTACTCCACTAGCCACTCTACCCAGACCAGAGTAAGTTAAGTAAGCTAAGTAAACTGAGTAAGCGGCCAAGTCTGTCCCAACGAGGATCAGTAGGGTAAGTCGGATAAGTAAACTAAGTAACCTGAGAAGAATTCTAAATAACATAAGTAAGGTAAGTAACTACTTCATTAGCCACTCTACCCATACCAGAATAAGCTAAGTGCGATAAGTACTATGTAAGTGGGGAAGTCTGTACTGGAGAGGATGAGTAGGGTAAGTAGGATAAGTAAACTAAGTAACCTAAGTAGAAGTCTGAGTAACATGAAAAGGGAAGTAACTGCTCTACAAGCAACGCTACCAATACCAACGTAAGTTAAGTAAACTAAGTAAACTATGTTAGCGACCTTGTCGTCCGGAACAATGGTGAGCCGGGTAAGTAGGATAAGTAAACTAAGTAGAATTCTAAGTAACATAAGTAAGGTAATTAACTACTCCACTAGCCACTCTACCCAGACCAGAGTAAGTTAAGTAAGCTAAGTAAACTAAGTAAGCGGCCAAGTCTGTCCCAACGAGGATCAGTAGGGTAAGTCGGATAAGTAAACTAAGTAACCTGAGAAGAATTCTAAATAACATAAGTAAGGTAAGTAACTACTCCATTAGCCACTCTACCCATACCAGAATAAGCTAAGTGCGATAAGTACTATGTAAGTGGGGAAGTCTGTACTGGAGAGGATGAGTAGGGTAAGTAGGATAAGTAAACTAAGTAACCTAAGTAGAAGTCTGAGTAACATGAAAAGGGAAGTAACTGCTCTACAAGCAACGCTACCAATACCAACGTAAGTTAAGTAAACTAAGTAAACTATGTTGGCGACCTTGTCGTCCGGAACAATGGTGAGCCGGGTAAGTAGGATAAGTAAACTAAGAAACCTAAGTAGAATTCTAAGTAACGTAAGTTAGATAAGTAACAGTCCTACTACCTTTTCCACCCTTACCACCGTAAGTGAAGTAAACTAAGTAAGCGGCAAAGTCTGTCCCAACGAGGATCAGTAGGGTAAGTAGGATAAGTAAACTAAGTAACATAAGAAGAATTCTAAGTAACGTAAGTAACTACTCCACTAGCCACTGTACCCATACCAGAGTAAGTTAAGTAAGCTAAGTAAGCTAATTAAGCAGCGAAGTCTGTACCGAAGAGGATGAGTAGGGTAAGTAGGATAAGTAAAATAAGTAACCTGAGTAGAATTCTAAGTAACATAAGTAAGGTAAGTAACTACTCCACTAGCCACTCTATCAAGACCAGAGTAAGTAAAGTAAGCTAAGTAAACTAAGTAAACGGCGAAGTCTGCCCCAAAGAGGATGAGAAGGGTAAGAAGGTTAAGTAAACTAAGTAACCTAAGTAGAATTCTAAGTAACGTAAGTAAGGTAAGTAACTACTCCATTAGCCACTCTACCCATACAAGATTAAGTTAAGTAAGTTAAGGAAACTAAGTAAGCGCCGAAGTCTGTATTGTAGAGGATGAGTAGGGTGAGTATGATAAGTAAACTAAGTAACCTAAGTAGAATTCTAAGTAACGTAAGTTAGATAAGTAACTGTCCTACTACCTATACCACCCTTATCACAGTGGGTTAAGTAAACTAATAAAGCGGCAAAGTCTGTTCCAACGAGGATCAGTAAGGTAAGTAGGATACGTAAACTAAGTAACCTTAGTAGAATTAAAAGTAAGGTAAGTAACTACTCCATTAGCCACCCTACCCATACCAGAGTAAGTTAAGTAAGCTAAGTAAGCAGCGAAGTCTGTACCGAAGAGGATGAGTAGGGTAAGTAGGATAAGTAAACTATAGAATTCTAAGTAACACAAGTAATTTAATTAACTTCTCCACTAGCCACTCTACCCAGACCAGAGTAAGTTAAGTAAGCTAAGTAAACTAAGTAAGCGGCCAAGTCTGTCCCAACGAGGATCAGTAGGGTAAGTCGGATAAGTAAACTAAGTAACCTGAGAAGAATTCTAAATAACATAAGTAAGGTAAGTAACTACTCCATTAGCCACTCTATCCATACCAGAGTAAGCTAAGTGCGATAAGTACTATGTAAGTGGCGAAGTCTGTCCTGGAGAGGATGAGTAGGGTAAGTAGGATAAGTAAACTAAGTAACCTAAATAGAATTCTAAGTAACATAAAAAAGGTAAGTTATTGCTCTACAAGCAACGCTACCAATACCAAAGTAAGTTGAGTAAACTAAGTTGGCGACCTTGTTACTTAGAATTATTCTACTTAGGTTACTTATCCTACTTACCCTAATCATCATTCTTCGGAGTGACAAAGTCGCCAACTGAGTTTACTTGGCTTACTCAACTTACTTTGGTATTTGGTGGCGTTGCTGGTAGAGCAGTAAATTACCATAATTTTGTTACTTAGAACTCTACTCAGGTTACTTAGTTTACTTATCCTACTTACCCCAATCACCCTCTTCGGTACAAACTTCGCAACATACTTAGTTTGCTTGGCTTACATAACTTACTAATGTAAGGGTCGTATAGCTAGTATGACAGTTACTTTACTTACTTACGTTACTTAGAATTCTACTTAGGTTACTTAGTTTACTTATCCTACTGGCCATAGCCATCATTGTTCGGAGTGACCACGTCGCCAACTTAGTTTACTTAGCTTACTCAACTTACCTTGGTATTGTTAGCGTTGCTCTTAGAGCAGTAGCTTACCTTACTTACGTTACTTTGAATTCTACTCAGTATACTTAGTTTACTTATCCTACTTACCCCTATCATCCTCTTCAGTACAAACTTCGCTGTTAACTTAGTTTACTTAGACCAAGCTTACTTAACTTACTAATGTAAGTGTCGTATAGCTAGTATGACAGTTACTTACCTTACTTATGTTACTTAGAATTCTACTTAGGTTACTTAGTTAACTTATCCTACTGGCCACAGTCATCATAATTCTGAGTGATCAGGTCGCCAACTTAGTTTACTTAGCTTACTCAACTTACTCTTAGCGCAGTAACTTACCTTACTTATGTCCCTTAGATTTCTACTCAGTTTACTTAGTTTGCTTGTCTTACTTAGCCTACTCAACCTCTTCAGTACAGACTTTGTCGCTTACTTAGTTTACTTAGCTTCCTTAACTTACTGTGGCAAGGGTGGTATGGCTAGTAGGACAGTGACTTACGTTACTTTGAAATCTACTTGGGTTACTTAGAATTCTACTAAGTTTACTTAGTTTGCAGGTAAAGCAGTAACTTACCTAATTTATTTTACTTAGAATTCTGCCCAGGTTTCTTAGTTTACTTATCCTACTTACCCTACTCATCCTCTCCAGTACAGACCTCGCCGCTTACTTAGTTTACTTAACTCACTTATCTTACTCTGGTACGGGTAGAGTGGCTAATGGAGTAGTTACTTACCTTACTTATGTTACTTAGAATTCCATTTGGGTTACTTGGTTTTTTATCATACTTACCCTACTCATCTTCTATGGGACAGACTTAGCCGCTTACTTAGTTTACTTAACTTACTGTGGAAAAGGTGGTATAGGTAGTAGGATAGTTACTTACCTTACTGACGTTACTTAGAATTCTACATATGTTACTTAGTTTACTTATCTTACGTACCCTGCTCATCATTGTTCGGGATGAGAAGGTCGCCAACTGAGTTTACTTAGCTTACTCAACTTACTTTGGTATTGATAGCGTTGCTGGTAGAGCAATAACTTACCTTACTTATGTTACTTAGAATTCTACTCAGGTTACTTAGTTTGCTTATCCTACTTACCCTTCTCATCCTCTTCAGTACATATTACGCCGCTTACTTAGTTTACTTAGCCTACTTAACTTACTGTTTAAGGGCGTAATAGGTAGTACGACAGTTACTTACCATACTTACGCTACTTAGAATTCTACTTAGGTTACTTAGTTTACTTATCGTACTTACCTACTCATTATTGTTCGGAGTGACAAAGTCGCCAACTAAGTTTACTTAGCTTACTCAACTTACTTTGGTATTGGTAGCGTTACTGGTGGAGCAGTAACTTACCTTACTTATTTTACTTAGACTTCTACTCAGGTTACTTAGTTTACTTATCGTACTTTCCCTACTCATCTTCTTCGGTACAGACTTCGCTGCTGACTTAGTTTACTTAGCTTACTTAACTTACTCTGGTATGGATACAGTGGCTAGTGGAGTATTTACTTATGTTACTTAGAATTCTACTTAGGTTACTTAGTTTACATATCCTACTTACCCTACTGATTCTCGTTGGGACAAACTTTCCCGCTTACTTAGTTTACTTAGCTTACTTAACTAACTGTGGTAAGGATGGTATAGGAATTAGGACAGTTACTTACTGTACTTACGTTGCTTAGAATTCCACTTAGGTTACTTCGTTTACTTATCCTACTTACCCTGCTCATCATTTTTCGGGTTGACAAGGTCGCCAACTTTACTTAGCTTGCTCAACTCACTTTGGTATTGGTAGCGTTACTGGTAGAGCAGTAACTTACATTACTTATGTTACTTAGAATTCTACTCAGGTTACTTAGTTTGCTTATCCTACTTACCCTACTCATCCTCTTCAATACAGACTTCGCCGCTTACTTAATTTACTTAACTTACCTGGGTATGGGTAGAGTGGCTAATGGAGTAGTTACTTACCCTACTTACGTTACTTAGAATTCTACTTAGGTTAATTAGTTTACTTGACCTACTTACCCTTCTCTTCCTCTATTGGACATACGTCGCCGCTTACTTAGTTTACTTAGCTTACTTAACTTACTCTGGTCTGGGTAGAGTGGCTAGTGGAGTAGTTACTTACCTTACTTATGTTACTTAGAATTCTCCTCAGGCTACTTAGTTTACTTATCTTACTTACCCAGCTCATCATTGTTCGGGATGACAAGGTCGCCAACTTAGTTTACTCAACTTACTTTGGAATTGGTTGCGATGCTGGTAGAGAAGTTATTTACCTTACTTATGTTACTTAGAATTCTACTCAAGCTATTTAGTTTACTTAACCTTCTTCCCCAACTCGTCATCTTTAGTACAGACTTCGCCGCTTACTTAGTTTACTTAACTTAGTTAACTTACTCTGGTATGGGTGGGGTGGCTAATGGAGTATTTATTTTTATACTTATAATTCTACTAAGGTAACTCAGTTAACTTATCCTACTTACCCTACTGATCCTGGTTGGGAGAGAATTTGCCGCTTACTTAGTTTACTTAACTTACTGTGTTAAGGGTGGTATATGTAGTAGGACAGTTACTTACCTTACTTACGTTACTTAGAATTCTGCTTAGGTTACTTAGTTTACTTATCTTACTTACCCGGCTCATCATTGTTCGGGATGACAAGGTCGCCAACTTAGTTCACTCAACTTACTATGGTATTGGTAGCGTTGCTGGTAGAGCGGTTATTTACCTTGTTTATGTTACTTAGAATTCTACTCAGGCTACTTAGTTCACTTATCCTACTTACCCTACTCATCATCTTCAGTACAGACTTCGCCGCTTACTCAACTTACTTAACTTACTCTGGTATGGGTGGGGTGGCTAATGGAGTAGTTACTTACCTTATTTATAATTCTACTTAGGTTACTTAGTTTACTTATCCTACTTACCCTAATGATCCTCGTTGCGACAGATTTGCCGCTTACTTAGTTTACTTAACTTACTGTGGTAAGGGTGGTCAAGGTAGTAGGACAGTTACTTACCTTACTTACGTTACTTAGAATTCTACTTAGGTTACTTAGTTTAATCATCCTTCTTACCCGGCTCATCATTGTTCGGGATGACAAGATCGCCAACTTAGTTTACTTAGTTTACTCAACTTACTTTGGTATTGGTAGCGTTGCTGGTAGAGCAGTAACCTACCTTACTTATGTTACTTAGAATTCTACTCAGGTTACTTAGTTTACTTATCCTACTTACCCTACTCATCATCTTCAGTACAGACTTCGCCGCTTACTTAGTTTACTTAGCTTACTTAACTTACTCTTGTCTGGGTAGAGTGGCTAATGGAGTAGTGACTTACCTTACTTATAATTCTACTTAGGTTACTTAGTTTACTTATCCTACTTACCCTGCTTATCATCGTTGGGACAGACTTCGCCGCTTACTTAGTTTACTTAGCTTAATTAACTTACTCTGGCATGGGTAACGTAGCTGGTGGAGTAGTTACTTATCTTACTTATGTTACTTAGAAGTCAACAATAGGTTACTTAGTTTACTTACCCTACTTACCCTTCTCAACCCTGTTCGGAGTGACCATCATGCCTACTTAGTTTATTTAGCTTACTTAACTTACTCTGGTATGGTAGGTGTAGCTGGTGGAGCGGTTACTTACATTACTTATGTTACTTATAAGTCTACTTAGGTTACTTACTTTACTTATCCTACTTAACCTGCACATCGAAGTGACCAGGACGCCTACTTAGTTTACTTAGCTTACTTAACTTACTCTGGTATGGCTGGTAGGACATTTACTTATGTTACTTAGAGTTCTACTCATGTTACTTAGTTTACTTACCCTACTCAGCTTACTCATGTGCTGAGATCTAAACCACAATACTTACTTACTTACTTCATTTAGTTTACTTAACTTACTCTGATGTCGCTGATGTTACTGGTATATTAGTTACTTACAATACTTATGTTAATTACCTTACTTAACTTACTTATCCTACATACAATGCTCATAGTCATGGATGAAATATATAACCTCAACTTAGGTTACTTATCTTACTTAGCTTACTCTTAGCATTGTTGGTATGGTAGTAGTTTTTGTCCTTAGAGACATGCAAGGCTACTTAGTTTACTTAGGTTACTTAGGTTACTTACGCTTATTCTTGTACTTATCCTGTTATATCAAGATTGACTTTCGTTGGTTTGATTAGTCAACTTACATTACTTACGTTACTTAGCTTATCTTAAGAGTGAGGTTGATACATGTACCATCCTTGGTTAGCTATACGCCTACTTATGTTACTCATCCTACTTAGCTCATTTCCGTATTATTGTATCATGCTTCAGTGTTCTGGTCAGCAAATTTTAGTTATTTCTCATAAAACTATGTTAAATCGTTGTATTTTATCAATTAATTAGCTTTTGCACTTAATTTTATGTAGCATGTTTTTTGGATCGAGGGGCATAGATTTTTTGACATCTACTTAGTTTACTTTGTTTACTTATACTGCTGTAGTGCCAGGTAAGTAAACTGAGTAACCTAAGTAGAATACTGTAAACTTGCTTATTTTACTTATAGTGTTGATGTGAAGATCAGTAACGTAAGTAAAATGAGTAGAATTCAATTAACAGTGAGATCAGAGACTCCAGGACACCCCGGAAACTCTGTTAGCCTGAATTTCATTCTGTGTAACGTGTCCTGAATCTAATCCCTATTAGGGTGTTTATATGAAAGCCCTTGTACTATGTACTTCATACTCCGTGTCCTGAAATCTTAAACCTTTAAATTTAGATAGAAACATTTGCAAGCATCAATTTTTAAAGCCCTAATTTACATGCACAGTTACCCACGAGAGATTTCAGGACACGGAGTATGAAGTACCTGCCAAATATCTTACCTATGGGCTTTACTGTTTCGGAGAAGAAGATTTTTAAAGCTCTTTTTTCAGTATAAGCTTATGGAAGCTAAGGAGCCCCAGGGTGTGGCCAATTTGGACCCCCTGGGCATGACTGGCAGGATTTATGTAGGGGATTACTTGATGTTGCTACGTACTAAATATCTAAGCTCTGGGCCTTGTGGTTTCAGAGAAGAAGATTTTGGAAGTTTTTCCCATTGTTAGTCTATGGGAGCTTATGAGCCCCAGGGCGTGGCCAATTCTGACCCCAGGGGCGTGATTGGCACGATTTATGTAGGTGACTATATTACATTCCTACATACTAAATATCTTAGCTTTGTGCTTTATGGTTTCGGAGAAGATTTTTGAAGTTTTTTTCCTCCATTTTAAGTCTATGGAAGCTAACGAGCCCCGGGGCGTGGCCAATTTGGACCCCATGATTGGCAGGATTTATGTTGCGGACTACTTGATGCTGCTACATACTAAATATCTAAGCTCTGTGCCTTGTGGTTTCAGAGAAGAAGATTGTTTTAAGTTTTTACCATTATAAGTCTATGGGAGCTATATGTTGCCATGGCAACAAGCGTTTCCATCTGACCCAAAACATTATGCATCCTTTCCCCCTATCTGATAATGCTTCACATGAAATTTAATCATGATTGGCCGACTGGCTTTAAAGATATACCTATTTGAAAATGTGAACGGACGACGGACGCCGGAGCTTTGGCATACTAATACCTTGCATGGTGAGCTAAACATGTGTAACAAAACTACTCAATGTTGGGTATAAGTCCCTCAAAATTGGAAGCAACACCTCCAAAATGACCTGTATAGTGTTGACAAGACGTTAAACATCCAACCAAACAATCAAACAAATCAAAGTTTCAGCTTGATCGAATGTTACCTGTAGGAGAAGTCACAAACAAAAAATATTAACAGAAAATTTCCAAAGGCACATACCTCAATTTATGTTTGGTGGACACATTCCTCGAAAGAATATGCACTTCTCTACATAATGACCTAACTATATATCAAGTTTCAGCTTGAGCGGATCTAAACTGTAGGACGTGTCAGCCACACACAAAATGTTGACAGAAATTTGCAAACTTTGAAACAGTATGTACTGCTTCACATTGTGGTCAAACTATATATCACGTTTTAGCTTGATTAGTGGTTTCCCCAGCCCTTTTCAGCATGGCGCGGCGCCATGCCCCTTTTCTCTATCGCCATTCCTTTTTTTCCAGCACCATGCCTTTTGCAGAAGGAGTAAATGTTGCCCTACATTTCGGTATAACAATAACTTAAATTGACCAACAAATAACAAAGTTATGCTTGTTTAAATAACAACTATTTTAGACAGTTTTAGCAATAAATTGTTGACTATTTGACAGTCAGAATTTTTGGCGGTGACTGCTAATCCCCCTGTTTTTTGTGCTTAATTAACTCACTTCTAGAAGTCTTAACAGTGTATTAATAACAAGTGTAAGTGAATCCAAATAAACAATTGAAGTGTGAAAGTGTGCCTGACCAGTATAATCATGTCAGTGTTTGTACCCAATGTGGCCCAAGTAAGTTACATGTACCTGTATTGATCAGTGATCAGTTTGCTTACAAAACTTAAAACTTGTCACCAAAGGTGAATGTGACAAATCTCCTCACATGGCACAATAAAACAGGCAGTATAATGTTACGAGGACTGTTCAAATATGAATGCAAGTAGACCGTTTTCTCATGCACTAATGCGAAAATCACCTGGAAATAAATATCACAGCGTAGAAAAACATTTTACCTATACATTGATACCAAACCTGTTAAAATCCGTCCACTTTAGCCATGTATATCGTTCGATAAACACTGTCTACTCTTGTATACTAATACAAAACATGGTTGGAAGAAGGTCAGAGTACACCGTTGAAATACGGTCCTATATTAAGACTCGTTGTATTCTTGGTATACGGTGCAAAGACATTTTGATGAAATATGTTCGCAACAGAAGATGCACCACATGATCGTCGGCCGAAAAGAGCATCATCTGCCAAGATGGTTGCTAGAGTGAAAGAAATAGTTGCTACCGATGCACGATACACCACTAGGCAAATAGCTAGTATGGTTGGCATCTCATTAGGAGCAGCTCATACAATTCTGAAACGGGATTTGAAAATGAGAAAGATCTGTGCTGGATGGATTCCCCATCTGTTGACAGATGAGCAGAAAAAGACACGCGTTCAGTGCGCCAAGAAGTTGCTTAAAAAGTTTCCAAATTACAATGCACGGTCTTTCGCTAATGTCGTCACAGGTGACGAGACAGGTTCCCTATTTTGAGCCAAAACGAAAGATTCAGAACAAAATATGGGCAACACAGTATTGCAAAAGACCATGCATTGCAAAGCGGACCATGAGCGTCAAGAAGGTAATGTATGCCATATTCTTTTCAAATCAGGGCCCTGCTATTCAGATTACTGTGCCTAAAGGCAAATCTATAAATGCGAAGTTTTACAAGAATAAAGTTCTTCGAAAATTGAAGAAATATTTCAAAGAATGAAGATCCGCAACTGGTTTGGCCAATGTCAGATTGCTACATGACAATGCGTCATCGCATAAGGCGTTCATTGTGCAAGACTATCTGAAGCAGGAAAAGGTTGTTGAACTCCCTCACCCCCCGTATTTCCCTGACCTTGCCCCGTGTGACATTTTTTTGTTCCCGCGGTTGAAAAAATACCTTTCTGGTCGAAAATTTGTACAGCGCAAACACCTCGGTTCTGCAATATTCCAGTGCCTTCATAGTATACCTCGAAAAGACAACCAAAATGCATTCAATGATTGGATCAGAAGACTGAAAGTTTGTATATCTGTTAAAGGGGAATACTTTGAGGATACAAAATAAATTTTTCATCGAAATCTATCACGGAATCATGTTTATGTGCTTAGTTGCATTTATATTTGAACAGTCCTCGTACGTAGTGGGGTACCTTAGACCTATGTCGTATAGTGTTCTGTTTAAGTACTTCGCTTTTATAACACAATAAAATAAAGTCCATTCCATTGTGGAATTTTGAAAATATCTGAGGGTCACTGATGAGGCCTAATTGGCTCTGATCTCGCTACATCGTAAAATAGATCTAACTAACGTGTTCAAAACTGGACCTTATATATGTTCTCTGGGCATTGCTAACATTTTACAATTCACGTTTACACCCTAATTATTTGTGCAAACGCCAATCATACTGCATATTTTCAGGACGCTACTACACAATTATTTAAAGGTTATTGTTTTCCTAAATTTCTTTAAAAGCTTACTGCACCTGTTTAATTGACATAACATTAAAACATACACCCTTATAACTGACATAAACCATAATATGTACTCGGGTGATAGGCATATGTATATACAAATACCCCTTTTTGAGTGGCATATCCATATACATTTTAGAATTATGTAAGTCTTGTTTACTGCACCTGCATGTCTCTAGAAACTGATAAACACCAGGTGGTTACTGCGTAATCACATATTTTATATGTCAAATGACGATTTGAATTCGTTCCAATTGATTTGAATCCGTTCCAATATAAACAAGAAATGTAAATCAAGTTTAGAAAGTACAATGCATCAGTTAATAGCCTGTTAGCAAAAACCAATATTTTAGAGATAGAAAGATGCTTAATTAAGCTTTAACAGTTTAGAAAGTTTAGTAACTGTTAAATTGTTATGCCTTTACGACCCACCAACACTATAGATCATACAAGGCTGGTTTCTTACGGCCCTTCAACATTATATGTCATACATGTTATACATGTTATATGCTCCGAGATCGACTATGTTATAATAATTTAGCATCGAAGGCAAAGGGTAAGAGAATGATAATTTTATTTAAGTTGAGAGATGTGCCCTTTTAGCAAGGTTGTGCATGTGAATGTGTCCTTTTTACATGGCTGTGCGTATTAACAGTCCCTTTATAACATATTTTCGCACAATGAAAGTGCCTTTTCCCGGACCAGCACCATGCCCTTTTTGGGAGCTGGGGGGAAACACTATTGGTTGATTGTTAACTGTAGGACAAGTTAAAGCTAGAAACAAAATGTTCACAGACATTTTCAAAGGGGTATAACTTTACTAATATCTGGTGGACCATAACCTCAAAACAATATGCACTTCTCCACATCATGGTCTAACTATATTTCAAGTTTCAGCTTGACTGAATCTAAACAGCAGGCAGAGTTAACCAGAACAAAACGTTTACAGAAATTTTCAAAGGGGCTAACTTTGTTTTTATTTGGTGGACTAACCACGAAACATTGCGCTGCTCCACAACATGATCAAAGTATATATAGAGGATCTTACATGAGTGGTCATTCCATATGAAATTTATGGAACGAGCCTTACGAGTGTAAGATTCTGTTTATCATATGACCACTTTAAATTGGATTTTATCGCCTTTAAATTTGACAATTTTTCCACAAAAAACGCATGGTTGACATGGACGTCGTCATGACGTTATCTTATCCCGCCAAAGTGTTATCACACGTGTGGTCATACGATTTTTATTACACGACGTTATCCACTGCTTATTAATGACGTCAAATGATAAATCAAGTTTCAGCTTGATGGGATGTTAATTGTAGGACGTTTATAGCCTGAAACGAAATGTTTACAGGAATTTTCAAAGGGGCATAACTATGTTAATATTTGGTGGAAGGTTAACCTTGAAACTTTCCATGCTTAGACTCCACATCCGAGTCTTACTAACTACGAAGTTTCAGCTTGATCCGATGAGGTAAACCGTACAAGCTTTGTTTTGGAAATGCTAAGATTGCTTGCCTTTGTAGTAAGTTTTTAATAAAGGGATTAAATCATGGTTATTCATGCATTGACATTTGCCGGACCCCGAGGAGGCTGTTCGAACATGAACCATAGGATGAATGTTCATATATCTTCCCTGGGATCCTGCAACTGCCAATGTAATGAAATAACCATGGATGATTGTTGTTCTTGCAAAACTTGCGATTCTGACAGTAATTTTTGACAAAAACGCCCAAAAGCTCCAAATAAACTCTTCAAATGCGAGTGGCAAATCAACATGGTGGCTAGTTCAGAAAGTTGTTTACAATGACGTTGCTACGTAGTAACTCTCTGACGTCATCATATGACTAAAACACTACGTTCAGGGCGATAATGTTACTTCGCTCAACATAACATAAACAAAGACCCGTCCTGCGGGATCAAAACTTCAGACCAATGTTTAAACAGCACACAAATTTCAAGCTTTGAACATGGGCATGGCTTCCTGGGGAGCAAATTCTCTCCTTTAAGCTTAGGCTCACAATTAAGAAGGAAACTATTTTCGAAAGAGTTACCTCCCCTGAAAAAGACTGATTTAGGTGGAATGGGAACATCTGACAGATTTTCCCACCATTTTTTAAAGGGAGATAACTTTCTAGACTTCCTCTTCACTTTTCTATAAACTCAATTCCAAGGAAAAAAGGGTCAGATCTTGAAGCAAAGAATTTGCTCTTTTGGATAAAAATTCTTTCCTTAAAGCTCTTTGAAAGCAAATTCTTTCCTTTAAGGGTTTACCCCTATTGACAAGGGAGACAAAAATACTTTTGCAGGAGTTGCCTCCCCTGAAAGTGTATTCATTCCCCTTACAGAGGTAAAAAGTGACCTTCATTACCTTTAACATTTTTCCAGCAGAGGTTCCTGTATATAAGACGGTATATTTTCCTGTAGTAGAAGCTTTGATTTTGCCAAGATAACCATAGCTGTCAGCTGTATAAACAGCCTCTACAGATAATGATGATGCTTCATCTCCAATGATGTAGGTCAGGTTTGGTAAGTCTTTGTTACATTTGACAAACTCTTCATTATACTGTCAATATAAAATAAACATGTTAATTCAATGCATATCTGAAAGAAATAAAATTACAATTTCACAATGTGAAAAGATATGATACTTTGTTTCATACTGTGAAAAATAATATGACGAAGTCACAGTCAAGTCAGTAACAGCCCAGGTAAACTTTTTCGGTGTGTTTGCATTCCAGTTCATATTTATCTCCTACAAAATCAGAAGAAAATTTACTCTTTTTTTTTTTCAGAGACCCTCTGCAAACAAAGGAGCTGACTTGTAAAGGAAATAATTTGCCCCTTAAGGATTGAGATTTCAGCAATTTTGGTAAAAGGTCACACAAGGAAAAGTTTTGTGAAATTATTTGAGATCAGACATTTTGCCTAGGAAAGCGGAAGTCTAAAGGCTTTCACTTCTATTTTACTATTTTTAGCTATGGCACCCATATTGTTCAGGGAGTGGAACAATTGGAGCAATTTTTGGTCAGTGGTCATATGAGGAACATTTCTATGATTTTTTTTAAATCAGGCAATTTACATAGAGTTAACGATTAAAGCAATTTTGGTAAAGGGTCAAATAACATTTCCTGTGAATTTGTTTGTGAAATCTGGTCACTGGCCTAGGATAGGATATTGTTTAAAGGATTTTCTATTTTTAGCTCTAGGGGCCATACTGCTTAACTGAGAGAAATCATTTGAGCAATTTCGGCGGATTGTCACCCAAGAAACATGTGTGAAATTATTTTGAAATCCGACCACCTGTTTAGGAGTAGATGTCATTTTAATAAATTCTTGAGTGTGTGATCACCGACAGCTAATGTCATAAGGAGTCATGACTTCGGTTTAAAGAAAGTTTGAAGAATCCCAGACTCAAACCCGGGACCCCTGTTTTATGAAGCGAGTAGTAAAACCACTACACCAGAGGCTTCTGAGTAAACTGTTCAGCAGATCAGAACGATTTTAGCAATTAATGAGGAGATTTTCTGTGAATTTGCTTTTGAAATCCGGCCATTGGCATAGGAGAGGGTGTTGTTTAAAGTATGTTCTATATTAGCTCTAGTGGCCATACTGTTTAGCTGAGCGAAACCATTTGAGCAATTGTGGTAGATGGTCATCCAAGAAAGGAGTAGATGTCATTTTAATAAATTGTAGAGTGTGTGTTTGAGGTTTATGTCCCACCAACAGCTAATGTCATAAGGAGTCATGCCTTCAGTTTAAATACCCGTCCGAAAGTTTGAAGAATCCCAGGATCAAACCCAGGACCCCCGTTTTATGAGGCGAATAGTTTAACCACTACATCAGAGGCTTCTGATTAAACTGTTGACTGATCCGTTTAGCAATTTTGGTAGATGGTTACCCAAGAAACATGTTTGTGAATATATTTTGAAATCCAATCACCGGTTTAGTAGAGGTTTTGAGTAAATTGTTGAGAGTGTGTCTGTGTTTGAGTTTCTTGTCTCACCAACAGGTATGGTCATACGGTGAAAGGACCTTGGTTTAAAGACTCATCCGTAAGTCTGGAGAAGCCCAGAATCAAACCCATGACCCCTGGTTTATGAGGGGAGTAGAATATCCACTATACAATGAGCTGCTTCTTAGTAAAATAAGTAAATTGTTGACACTCTGAAATTAGTCTGAAATAGGACCAGTGTCCTAGGCGGAAACGTCATTTTAAAGTTTTTCTATTTTTAGCTCTGGTGACCATTTTGTTTAGCAGAGCAAAACCATTTTAGCAACATGGTAGAGAGTCATCAAAGGAACATTCCTGTAAAATTATTTCAAAATCAATTCACTGGTTTAGGAGATGCCTTTTAATTAATTTATTGACAGACAGACAATGCATGACACACAACATACATCTAGCGGTTACGAAAGATCACCTTGGGCCTTTGACTTAGGTCAGCTAATAGCAACCAACCAATAAGTTGTTTGCTGCCAAAGGCATACCTTTATTTATGGAAACATACCCCAACCATTCAAAACCTACAAAAACCAACAGTACTCTTGCTAACAATTTGATGAAGCTTCCATAGTGCAGTTTATATTTTACTTTTGGTCCTTTGAGATCAGCGTGAATATTCTGAGAAATCGGAAATAAATTATTGGTTTAGACACATATTCTAGACAGGTTTTTAATTATTTGGACCCCATTTTGATTTATATCAGTCTTTGAATCGACTGCCTATTCGAAATTCGCAAAATTGCAGTATGTTTCCTCTGGCTTTCTTTGCCGGATCATTACAGGGTCACTTTGATGAGGCTTTATTAGCCGAAACTAAGTAGTATGGCCCATCTTCTTTCTTATGTATGTTTTCATTGCTCTTAAAGGAACTCATTTTTTATTTTTATTTACATATATGTATATCTCTTTATATACGCAGCTTCCTGTTGACTGAATCACCTGATTGGATAAAACTTGAACTACCATGTTACCATGGACACATGTTCATCTTTTTGAAATTTTTTAACAAGCATGGTTGGGCTAAATCAACTCTCGCAATCCACTCGTTTCTGATCGAAAAAGATAAATCATTGGTGAAATATGTTTCTTTTAGCCTACCCTTCAGTATACAGTAGGGCGGTATCCATGGCAGTAAGTAAGTGAATATATGCGTCCCATCAACAACACCACTGTAACTTTGAGTGTCTCCCTTTTGATGACACACATCTCAGGAAATAAAATTGCAATCACCGCATTACGCCCCGCCATTACAATTACATCAAGCAAGTGCCATATCACAGTGAAACAAAACCTAATGGCTGTTTTCCCCATCCTAGTGATGTAACCATGCAAGTTTGGTCAGAATCAATGATTAAGTTCAGGAGATATAGTGCTTCAAACAGACTACATGATAGAAATGGCTATGTTCAATGTTCAAGGGGTGATAACTCAAAAAGTGACTTCAGAACTAAAAAACACAATGCATTTTTAGACAGTCCATAAACCACCTGTAAAGTTTCAAAACAATCCTGTAAAGTTTCAAAACGATCACCCGAAACTGCAGGAGGCGTGGTCAACACAAGGTAGATGGTACATATACACGTCTGTTAAAAGTGTGAAAAATGTGATTAAAAATTAAGGATTCTGAAAAAAAAACTGCATACCGCTGACAGATGGACACTCAAAATTTCGACGGGTATAACATAATACTCCACCATATTTTTGTGGCAGGGCATACTACGTAGACATATCTTAAGTATTTGGGTGCGAAAAAGGTATAATTTAAAGATGCAAAAATTGAGATAAGAAATAATTTCAGGATTCTGAAATAACATTATGCATATCCTAGGACCATTCTAAAGTAGAAGTAAAACAAAGATCAGGAATCGATACAATTAACTTACTCCACCCATCAAAAGCGCCTGTAAAGTTTCAAAAGGATTGGCGGAGATGCGCAAACACCAGTATACATTTCTGTAGTATTTGGGCTTGAAAAAAGTCGAAGTTAAAAATGCAAAAAAGGTGATAAAAAAGAATTTCATGTTTCTGGAGATAACAATATGCATATCTTCAGACCATCCTACAAAGGCCTGAAAAGTTTCAAAAGGATTGGCCTAAAACTGAAGGAGGAGTTGTGCACGCACTTGTATACATTTCTGTAGTATTAGGGCTCGAAAAAAGTCTTTAAGTTAAAAGTGCAAAAATGTGATAAAGATAATTTCAGGACTCTGAAAAAACAAAATGCTTATCTTCAGACCATGCTAAAAGCATTTGTAGAGTTTCAAAACGTTTCGCCAAAATCTGTAGGAGGAATTGCGCACACAAGGTACATACTCCCGATACATTTGTATAGTATAGGAGCTCAAAATAGTCCAAGTTGAAAATGCAAAAAAAAGTGATAATAAATAAATTCAGGATTCTGAAAAAAACAATATGCACACCATCAGACCATCTTCAAATCAAATATAAAGTTTCAAAAGGATTGGACTAAAACGGTAGGGGGGAGTTGTACACACAAGGTACATACTTCCTATGTTTCTGTTGTATTAGGGCGCGAAAAACCTCTAGTTAATAAAAGCACGCTAACACTGCATGATACCCCACCACTGCAAGATAATATGGTTATAGCCTTGCCCATAATAGTGGTACTTTTAAGTGTTATAGTTATCTGTAAAACTTCACTAAGGCATTCAATATAGTAAAGGAACTACATACATGTATATCAAAAGGGCAGATAATACAATAACCAGAAAAGCAGAGTGACTGTCCTTGGCAATAATATGTGTCCTTTAGTGTTTTAAAATTTGAAGAAAATCCATGAAAAGATTCTTAAGTTATTGATCGCAAACTCCAAAAAAAAATTGTGAGAAATTAATCAAGTTATCGGTCGGAAATGGTGTGGATGGACGGACGAACGGACAGACACCGGAGGGTATATTATAATACCCCAGCACTATCGTGTGATGGGGTATAACAAAAAGAAGAAAAGAAAAAAAAGTCATTCCCGATATAAACATGTAGGCACAATTTGAAAAAAAAAAATGTGAAAAATTAATCAAGTTATCGGTCGGAAATGGTGGGGATGGACGGACGGACAGACGGACGGACGGACGGACGGAGAGACACCGGAGGGTATATTATAATATCCCAGCACTATCGTGTAATGGGGTATAACAAAAAGAAGAAAAGGAGAAAAAAAAAAGGTAAAAAAAAGGAATGAAAAACAAAAAATGAGAAAATAAACGAAAAAAAAAATTCATTGCAAAAAGAAAGAAAAGAAAAATAAACGGAAAAAAAAGAAAAGAAAAAACGAGAAAAAAAGGAAAAAAAAAAAGAAAATTCCATTCCTCCACGGGGGTTTGAACTCACGCCCCTCAGATTCATAGCACAAATTAATCCAGTTATTGGTCGGAAATGGTGGGGACGGACGGATGGACAGACACCGGAGGGTATATTGTAATATCCCAGCACTATCGTGTGATGGGGTATAACAAAAAGAAGAAAAGGGTGAAAAAAGGGGAAAAAAAGGAATGAAAAACCAAAAATGAGGAAAATTAAAAATAATAAAAAAAAATAAATAAGTTCATTGCCAAAATGAAAAAGAAAAAAGAACACACAAAAAAAAAAAGAAAAAACGAAAAAAAAAAAATTTCCATTCCTGGACGGAGATTTGAACTCACGCCCCTCAGATTCATAGTCAACAATAGGATTTGTAGTCCAGCACTCTAACCACCTCACTGGCAGTGATAATCAATATATTTCATAAATTAAAGGAATAAATGCGCAGAAACTATTTAATGGGAATTGTTAACGACCAATTTTTCGTTAAATGTTAACGCATTTTGTGTATTCACAACACAAAACCTGCTTATTATGGTCGTTTATACATCAGTGCAGTTTCATCCAAATATTCCATATAGTAAAGGAATAAGTCCCCAAACACCATTTAATCGGAATTTTAACGACCATAATTCCGTTAAATGTTAATGTATTTTGCCCATTTACAATCCCAAACCACTCATACCCAATGCCAATGTGTATACAAAATTTGAAGAAAATCCGTGAAAAAATATTCAAGTTATTGATCGGAAACGCCCCAAAACCCCTTATTTTGAACTAAAAAGGGCCATAACTCTGTCAAATGTTAACGGATTTTGCCCATTAACAACCCCATACCACTCATTCCCGATATATACATGTATGCAAAATTTGAAAAAAATTCGTTAAAAATTACTCAAGTTATCGATCGGAAATGGTGCGGACGGACGGACGCACGGACGGACATACGGACGGACGGACGGACGGACACCGGAGGGTATATCATAATACCCCGCCACTATCGTGTGGTGGGGTATAAAAATGCTAAAAAAGTAATAAAAATAATTCAAGGATTCTGAAAAAAAACAATATGCATATCTTCAGACCATTCTAAAGCACCTGTAAAGTTTCAAAAGGATTGGCCAAAATGTAGGAGAAGTTGCGCACACAAGAATGGTGTGGGGCGCTGATGGACGGACAGGCGGACGGACGGACGTTCTCACGGATGTATACTTATGTGGCTATTTTTGGCAGGATTGATACTTAAGTGGCTACTTTTAGCCACAGAAAAGAAGTATTTCGGTGTCAAACGGAATAAATCCCATAGACTTACACTGATTCTGTCCATTTACATAGCCACCTAACTATACATTTGTTGGTGCGTACAGACGGACGGACGGACAGACGGACGGACACTCAAACTTTCAGACGGTATAACATAATACCCCGCCACTTTCTGGTGGCGGGGCATAAAAATGACACAGAAACTTGCTTTCTCACAGATTTGGCTATTTTCTTTGGCAAAACCATACGGGGCACACCAGTCCACTTAAACGCTGAGTAAAAATTTGTGCCTGAAGAAATCTATGTTCTGTGCTTAATCAGTGATTTTCACAAACGTGAACAACCAACCGCAACCTTAAACATGAAGCATACCTTGAAAGCTTTCTGTGTGTTGTAACAATGTTGCATTTTTAAAATGGTGATCTGTTTCTGTTTTAAAACTGGCAGTTGTGATGTCACAGCAAGTCAAAATTGTGACGTAATTGGCTGTAAAATTTCGCAACCTTCTCAGAGTACCTATAAATACCGGCAAACGGATATTGAGTATGAGTAGCCAGTATTCCTTTGCAGCTCAGTGGTTAGTGCACTTGCCTGTGATTGTATGGGTCCCGGTTTGGTCCCCGGCAGTGGTGATAAAATTTGGGTGTCGGAAAATGCTCAGTTTCCAGCATTTGCAGGAATAAAAGCTAAAAGTGCGCCATATTTCGGATAGGGACATAAAGATAGTACATGTAGCTCAGTCGTTAGTGCACTTGCCTCTGATGCTAGAGGTTCCAGGTTCGATCCGAAACGGTGATAATTAACTGAAGGTCCCCTGTGCATGGAGAACTACGATTATTGTGCAGGCTTTCATCCTGCAAATCTGGAGTGTAGGCTTCAACTGCGAATAACGGTCAAATGTGACAGATCGCAGTAAAAAGTAGGGTAGGGTTGGGAAGGGTAGTCTAGGGTAGGTAACTGGCGGTCTTACAGCTGCAATGGCATGGTTAATGCCATGTGGATTGTTAAAACTTTTTAATTAATGCTGGTTGGTGCCGGAGGCTCTTTGGTCGGACTGTTGGCTTTCTTTTGTCCCAGCATTTCAGTTATTTCACGATGTTGAGTCCTCATCGTTATTTCGCCCCTGTATTTGTTTGAGCATTATGTTCTCGGAGATTGCACTGATGAGAAAAATCCATCATGATGGGGATTGTCTAGATCATGACAGAACAAAGCGCGAGGATTGTGTTGTGGTCACGTAAAATCGATTAACGACCCCCCACCCCCACCCAACCACCACCTAAACCCATTCCCCAGCCCAGTAAATAACTTCTCGTCGTCCGTTCCAATGCGGTTCTTGAGATCTTTCGGTAAAATTTGGTTGGTAACAGAATAGCTTAGTTAAAGAAATATGCTATCTTGTGTTCCACCTTCCTCTTGTATCTTTTTATCCTTGGTGTGTATGTAGAATAGTTTTAGTATAGCACTGACAAATAGCCTACCTTCAAAGTAGAAGTAAAACAAAGATCAGGAATTGATACAATTAACTTACTCCATCCATAAAAGACACCAAAGGGAAAGAAATACAAACATTAAGCGACCAGACCATAATGGAAACCTAAACAAAGGAAGGCCATATGGACAGTTACTTTCCCACAAAATGGCCATATGGCCATCCAAAATTAAAAGACACAAGTGATACACACAGTAAGTAACAACAACATAAATAAATCGCCACAGAAGAGCCGCCTTGGAACGGTCAGTGGAAGATTTCCACTGGGGGGGGGGGGGGGGCTTAAATCGATTTTACGTGGCCACAATCCTCGCCCTTACTTCCGCCGCGATTTAGCCTCTCTATACAAGCAATTTTCTTTATTATCTAAGAAGGATGTGAGATATGCAGACAAACATTGCCCCTTATGTATCCAGTTT
This sequence comes from Lucinisca nassula, assembly GCA_963580285.1. Taxonomy (NCBI): domain Eukaryota; kingdom Metazoa; phylum Mollusca; class Bivalvia; order Lucinida; family Lucinidae; genus Lucinisca; species Lucinisca nassula. The sequence goes on from CAUZLF010000001.1 coordinate 1,314,161, forward strand.
TTTCCCTGCCTACATCACAGTGTAGTTTATATTTTCTTGTCCTTTGGGATCATTGATTCCATTGTTGAATTTTGAAAATATTTGAGGGTCACTGATGAGGCCTAATTGGCCGAAACTAGCTAGTATGGCCCAGAAAACATGCACACTTCATATTTTAAATTCTGTGGTGTATTCCTTCCTTCTTAAAGATAACCCTTTTATAGAACAGATTTAAGAATATTTCAGGTTTCAAAATTCTCCTATTTTGTTTATTTTCTTACAAATGTATATAGAAGCCTCCGTGGTGTAGTGGATAGGCTACTCGCCTCATAAACCAGGGGTCGTGGGTTCGACCCCGGGCTTCTACAGATTTTTGGATCAGTCTTTTAAGCGAGGTCCCATCTCCGTATGACCTTAGCTGTTTGTGGAACGTATAACTAAAACACTCAAACACACTCGTTCACGCACAACAATATATAGCTAGCCATCAGCTGCAATAAGTTGGTTCGTTGTAGTTTAGTTGACACCTTTTTCATATTAAGCCTGATTATATTTTGCCGGCCTTGGTAGCTCAGTCGGCTGCACATCTGACTGGTGATCAGGAGGACGCGGGCTCGAAACTTGCCTTGGTCGGCAACATTCTTTCGTAAAGATTGATCATGAAATCTTTTCTACGGCCATTCTCTCTCTTCCGCTGATTCAAGAAGAGCAGTTGTCAGCTTTGGGTGAAAGGATGTGCACTGTACTGGTTAACCGCTTACATATAAGCCTGCCCAGAAAAAGTGTGGATAGGTAAATTGACCGGCTCAAAAATGACCTAAAACAGTGTTGACTGGGCCGATAAACTCCAATACAAACAAAAACTGATTATATTTTGAGCAGACACATATTTTAGAGGTAGTGTAAGCTGGAAGTGGGTTGCAAATGGCTATGCCAGCTAGAATGACAGACTGAATCTGTCATGAATAATAGACTATTTTTTCTGTTTCAGCAAAGCAAATTGGTTTTAGACCCAACTAGTGGGCCCCAATATAAATGAAATATTCTGCAAGGGCAAGACAATTCCTAAGTAAGACACCAGTTATTTGGGCTGCATCAAGCAAAGAAGGGTTGTCGTGCATCTGTGACTAGCAAAGACAATACTCAGCCTGAATACCAACTTAGTAAGATTAATCCTCCCTGGTTTGCATGACGTTTTGGGTCCCTGGGCTTTCAAACAGCACACAGCAGAGACTGGCCAGGCTGCGTGAATGTGCTGGCTGATCTGTGTATATGCTGGGCACATTAACTTGAAGACACCTTTTTCACTTGGCATGGCCCATTTCAACATTAAGATACTCACACTTGAATTATCAAGACAACTCAGTAAAGTATTGGGCAGGTAACTCTCTTCATCTGAAAGACTCCGATCTGGACATGTTATGAAATTTCTCTTTGCATCCATTATCTTCTGGTCAATGTCTTCCATTCTATAAAGACAAACTGCAGATGGTAACTCAGGAAACTCAGGGTTCGACCCTGAAGCAAATGATGCTGCCATTATCTTCCCATCGGCATTTAAATCTTCGCTAAGTTTTTCTCCAGGTTTAAAGACAGTAACATCTTGAATAAGATTGTAGACTGATCCATCTTTTCTACATTCTATCTTAATATCTGTGTAAGAATAAAAAGTGTCTCCGGCTGCATCAAGTTTTGGATTGGTGTCATTCTGACATACTCTGATCAGTTTTGATGTATAATGACTGTCACCAGCTTTAAATTTTTGAGTTGTTACAAAATAAACAAATCCATCAAGCTCAAACCCTCCTTTAAAATATACTAAATAGTCTTCAAGTTGTACATTACTATAGAGTTTTACCTTTAAACTTTTGTCTCTGCTAATTTTATTATTAACAAAACTAAAACTACTTAAATAATAGTAGTATGAATTTAAGCCTGAAGCGATACGAGATTTAACTCCAGGCCCAAAAGTAACAGCACTATAAAGCTTATTTGTACCCTCTGTGAGTACAAATGATGCTGGTCTTTTCTCACTTGATGACACAACAAGGTAATCAGGATCATACGCTGAGATATTTGAGCTGCTTCTAATCAAGTTTTCCACATTTGTTAAAGATCTAATTTCACATGTTCCACCATGATCAGTTCCACATGTCATCAACTGATTCAACTTATCATTAACCACTAACACCTTGTTGATATTATTACATTCACCAGTACAAGTACTGACTTTATCTTGTGCCTCAGTAAGGTCAGCAGAGTTTAAAATATAAATATTATTCTTTGCCCCAATATATACATTCCCATTATGCACTGCCATGTTAGTGTAACTTTCTCCAAATGAATTCCTGGGAAACTCAAATTCTGTGGCTCCTGTCATCACCATACATAACAGTAACCACTGTAGCTGCTGAAGGAATGTCATAGCCATTGGCTAACCTGAAACTGGAAATAAAGAATAGCAGGATATCTAAAACTTTAGATTGACAATAAGAAGATAATGCTTACGCACAGTTAAAAGAAAATATTTTTGGTACTCGTAAGAATTAAGTATATTGATATTCGTCAATAAAACTTTGATAACGGATTGGCTAACGTTTTTTTTTTAAATTTGAACGGCCATCTGAACTGTAGTGACACAGATCAGCCTGTGAAGTTGTAGGTATTACTGGGTCATATCAGCCTGCCCTAAAAAGAAGATATTCTGTAGATTCGTCCTCTAAATATGCTGATGCGCAGGCTGGTCTGTGCCTGTGCAGTACGGCAATGATTTGGAATGTACAAAACACCTTTCAGAAGCTGCATAAGCTGATCATAGCTTGAATAACCATTCAGTTACTATCAAATGTGACCACTTTACTCCTGAATATCTTGCCCCGTTTCCAGTAGGGACCACTTTGAACAGTCTCAGATGGTGACCAACATAAGACCACTTTTACGCCCCCGCCCATAGGGGCTTGAAGAAATATATGGGCTGCACAATGCTTTCACACAGAGCTGAATCTGGCCCGCACACTAGTACTGGTAAACCGCTTAGAGGATCTAAGCCTGTCCAGGAACCGCGGTGCGAGGCGGACCGTCCATGCTAATAAACCCTATTGGTTTCATTGGGCGACAGGGCTTGAGATGTCATTTCATCTCAATGTCGGGTAAAGGTCCCACAAAATTGGAAGCAACGTCTCCAAAATGACCTTTACAGTGTTGACGGGGACGTTAAACCTCAAATCAAACAAACAAAAATAAGACCACTTTTGGACAGTCTGGTCTATGTATAGACACTTTTGAGTGAGTGTTTGAGTTGTACGTCTCACAAACAGCTAAGGTCATACGGAGACGGGACCTCGGTTTAAAGACTCATCCGAAAGTCTGGAGAAGCCCGGGATAGATCCTGCGACCCCCGCTTTACAAGGCGAGTAGCATAACCACTACACCACAGAGGCTTCTATGGATACTTCTGAACAGCCCAAAGATGGAACATTTAAGATCACTTTTGAATCGTCCTAAAAGTGGTCTCTTGTTAGTGAAGTTTGTTTGTAGAGAAACAACGTGAAAATGAATCTTTTGAATGTGTGTGTGTGTGGTTTTTTTTTTTTTTTTTTTTTTTTTTTTTTTGTGTGTTTTGTTTTGTTTTGTTTTTTGTAAGAATGGGTTATTTGTAGCTAGTCTTAACAGCGAAAAATAAGTAAACCAAACAGCCGGGTCATACTGTTTCAAATCTAATCCGAAAATCTGGAGTAGCCTAGGATCGAACCTCCGACTACTAGTTTATGAGGCGAGTTAGCATGACCACAACACTACGCGGGCTTCTAACTGTATTTGCCGTATTCAAAGGCACTTACATGTATATTTACTAATTACAAAAAAAATCTCAAATAAATATCGATTACCAATGCGTTTGTACGATGATAAAGGACTGTGCTATGAAATAATTATTGTGCTTAGAATTTAATTTTCAACAAATCTATTATGCATGAGCACCTTGAATCAATTTTATCAACTCTTTCTTTCAGCACGTGTATTACACAAGTTAACCCTTTTTGTACCAAATGGAATCTTCTCCCTTATAAATAGCATGAGTTTATTTCAAAATTTAGGGGTGTCAGGTTGTGTTTTCATGAAAATTTATTTGGAAAATGACTGAACTTTCAGCAAACAGAGGAGGCCCTGATCTGGGCATGCACTGTTTGCCAGGGTACCCCTTTAGGGGTTTCTGGTACTAAATGGTTTAAGACGAGGGAATGTATATTCTTTGATATTTAACCCATTTAGTACCAGAGACCCTAAAACGGGTACACTGGCAAACAGTGCAGACCCAGATCAGACGCCGCAGATCAGGGCCTCCACTGTTTGCTAAAAGTTCAGTCATGTTCCAAATATTTTTTGATGAAAACACAAACTGCCACCCCTAAATTTTGAAATGAACTTCTGTTACATTTGGTAAAAAAGGGTTAATGCTGTCATGCTTGCTTCAGTTTCTTGTGCTTGACCCACACCTAAACTATGTCCCCATTATGTTTACAAAAGGAACAACTGTCGAGAACTCCTGTGCTCCTTACCTTTGAAAAAAGAGCCTACTGCTGAGGTGCAGTTTTTTGTATTACAAAAAATACAAGTGAAGGCAATGATCAGGAATAGATACAATTAACCCACATGCAACGACTAGTTGGTTTTGTTTGATTTGAGGTTTAACGTCCCCGTCAACACTGTAAAGGTCATTTTGGAGACGTTGCTTCCAATTCTTTGGGACTTTTACCCGGCTTTGAGATGAAATGACATCACAAGTCCTGTCGCCCAATAAAACCAATAGGGTTTATAAGCATGGACGGTCCGACGCGTGCGCACCGCTTTGCCTGGGCAGGCTTAGGTCCTCTAAGCGATTTACCAGTACTCGTATGCGGGTCGGATTCAGCTCTGCGTGGAAGCATTATGCAGCCCATATATTTGTTCAAGCCCCGATGGGCGGGGGCCGAGAAACAACTAGAACCTAATGGAAACATGAATAGCGGAAAGCCAAAAGGACAGTCACTTTCCCACAAAATGGCCAATTGGCTATCCAAAACAAAATTATATTAGCGACACACACACTCAAAGACAAACCATAAGAAAAATAAACCGCGACAGAAGAACCGTCTTGGAAAGAACAGGGAAACGGATTCTACTGGGGGTTAGGTGAGGGGGGGGGGGGGGGCTTAAATCGATTTTACGTGACCACAATCCTCGCCCTTACTTCCGTCGCGACAAATAATTTGTTCAGTCCGCATGAAGAGTAGTATTTCCGAAAGAGTTACCTCTTCAGCAGCTTATAAAGCAATCATTCTGCTATGGTCACTTTGTTTAATACAGAGGACCAGCGTTATAACGACAGTATTTGATCCCTATTATTGTACCGTTAATGAATTTGCCGTTATACAGAATCCCAGTTAGGATTATAATAAGTTATAAAAGGTCTTTTCTACACTATTACTCCAAGAAACAAATGTTATAGACATTTGTTAGAATCGCCTCGATGAGGCGATTCTATCAAATATCTATAACATTTGTGTCTTGGAGTATTACATTACAAGGATCTATCATGACTATTGATTTGATTTGGGCATTTCCAACCCGAGGGAAGCCCAAGTCGCACGGAATCAAGGCTAAACCTTGAGCTAAGAATTCATTCCATCGAAATTGTCGTTATAGCAAATGTCGTTATAACACGGGTCCTCTGTATTTCCAAACCCTGGTGTGAGATATCTTTGATACCTTTCAAACAGACACTTCAGTATCTCGACCACTGATGCATCACGAAAACACGCCTATACAAATGCATTGTAAATTTTACCACCGAAAAAAAAGGGAAATTTTAAAATGAAAAATTGTGATATTTTTTCTTATTTCTGCTTGAAATATAGTTTGTGGGTACTCGTTAGAACCGTCTCATAGAGGCAGTTCTAAAAAGTTCCCAAATCTAAAGTTTAGATCAGATATAAGAAAAATAAGTTTCAACCCTGTAAACCCCAGTTTTACTATATAAAAGTGGGGTTCAAAATTATATAGGTAAGTTTTCGTAATGCCTCGTTTGCCATGGTTGACTTGGCCCTCGCCCATCGGGGCTTGAAGAAATAGATGGGCTGCATGATGCTTCCACGCAGAGCTGAAACCAACCCGCACACGAGTACTGGTAAACCGCTTAGAGGATCTAAGCCTGCCCAGGTAAAGTGGTGCGAATCGGTCCGTTTATGCTTATAAACCCTATTGGTTTCATTGGCGACAGGTCTTGAGATGTCATTTCATCTCAGTGTCGGGTAAATGTCCCACACAATTGGAAGCAATGTCTCCAAAATGACCTATACTGTGTTGGCGGGGACGTTAAACCTCAAATCAAACATAAAAAGTCATGGTTTACCTAAACCCGCTTTAGAGTCCCAAAAGAACTTGTTCTATAAGTCCTGAAATAGGTAGGGTTTAGGAAAATGTGTCATCATGAAAATTTATGTTGAGAGTCGATGCGATTCTAAAGACTACACAAAGCATAGGTGTATTTTAGAATAGCCTCGATAGGGCAATTCAAATAAGTGCACACAGCAAAGCTTTATTTTATAGAAGTGTTAAGCTCCCTAACACAGCGCTATAAATTACCCTCAGTGACTGAACCACAACTGTCATGCTTCTAATGGTGTTCGAACCGTTTAAAATTAGCGAAATATACCCATTTTAAACAGTTACTGTCGTTAAAACTCATGCAAATGGGTATATTTCGCTGATTTTCCACGAGCAAAAGTTCCCTTGTGACTTCCTATTTGATTACCTAAACTGGCCCTCATTTAGCATGAGAAATACTTATTAATAGGATGAATAACTATTTTTGAAGGAGTTGTCTCTCCCTTATATTTGGAAAAATAATTTTAAATACTTACAGACTTAATGTTTGTCCCAAGTGTTCTGCTGCCGTGTACCGAGCATAGCTTTTAAATTTAAAGCGAAATGATATTTTCTCTTCCTCATACGAATCCGACAGTGTATACATTAATGTGTTAAACTAAGCCACGCGAGACCGATCCAACACGACAAACTTACGTTTTACTGATGACGTCCATGTCGGGCTATACCTGCATATAAAACCCTAGCATTTTGTTTGACTGGTGGGGCTTAATTTATCATTTCTTTGCAATGCCGGAGAAAAGTCCGAGAAAATGGAAGCAACATTAGACGCCTAACTTCAACACACGCCACGTCTTCGAAATTACCTAGGACGCCAAACCTCAACACAGGCAACGTCTTCGAAATTACGTAGGACGTCAAATTTCAACACAAGCATCATCTTCGAAATAACGTAGGGCGTCTAACCTCAACACAAGCAACGTCTTCGAAATTACGTAAGACGTCAAACCTCAACACAAGCAACATCTTCGAAATTACGTAGGGCGTCTAACCTCAACACAAGCAACGTCTTCGAAATTACCTAGAATGTCAAACCTCAACACAGGCAACATCTTCGAAATTACGTAGAATGTCAAACCTCCACATAAGCAACGTCTTCGAAATTACCCAGGACGTCTAACCTCAACACAAGAAATGCATTCGAAATTACCTAGAACGTCAAACCTCATCACAAGCAACATCTTCGAAATTACGTAGGACGTCAAACCTCAACACAAGCAACATCTTCGAAATTACGTAGGACGTCAAACCTCCACATAAGCAACGTCTTCGAAATTACATAGAACGTCAAACCTCATCACAAGCAACATCTTCGAAATTACGTAGGACGTCAAACCTCAACACAAGCAACATCTTCGAAATTACGTAGGCCGTCAAACCTCATCACAAGCAACATCTTCGAAATTACGTAGGACGTCAAACCTCAACACATGCAACGTCTTCGAAATAACGAAGGACGTCAAACCTCCACATAAACAACGTATTCAAAATTTCCTAGGACGTCAATCCTCAACCCAAGCAGAAGACTTTTCCTTTAAGTAAGAAACTCCTGTGCAATTAAGGTTAAATGCATTCCTTACGTTAGGAATTTACTCGATGCGTCTTAAACAATCCGCAAGTAGTGTTTAATGTAAAAATTGTTAAGGGAACAAACCGAAATTCGAACGGACTTCGACGAAATTTGCCATGCAAACTCCCGTGCTGTGTCACCATTCGTGCTAAAATAAACATTTTATTTTACTTCCATGTAATATATAAAAATACAAATCCATTTCAAAATTAAGGTGTTTTGTTTTCTTCAAAATTTATTCGGAAAATGGCTGAAGTTTTTGCAAACAGTGTTGTTGCATGTGATGGTTTCGTGTGAAACAGAAAAAAATAATCAAAATTAATCACTGTTCCCATGAACCTTCCATAACTTTACTTTCCTTGAGGGGAATGGATACACCTTCAGGGGAGGCAACTCCTGCTCCTGAGGAGTAAATTCTTTACTTGAAGAGTAGACCCCTTTTTCAGTGGGACAGGGTGAGTTAGGAGGCCTTCATGCGGACTGAACAAATTATTTGTCTTAATTGCGACAGAAGTAAGGGCGAGGATTGCGGCCACGTAAAATCGATTAAACCCCCCCCCCCCCCCCCCAGTGGAATTCGTTTCCGCTGACCGTTCCAAGGCGGTTCTTCTGTCGCGGTTTATTTTTATTATGGTTTGTCTTTGGGTGTTTGTGTCGCTTATATTATTTTATTTTGGATAGCTTATTGGCCATTTTGTGGGAAAGTAACTGTCCTTTTGGCTTTCCGCTATTGATGTTTCAATTAGGGTCTGTTGTTTCATGTTTGTTTTTCTTTCCCTTTGGTGTCTCTGATGGGAGCTGTGGGTTAATTGTATCGATTCCTGATCATTGCCTCTACTTCCATTTATAGAAAAGCGAACAGGAAGTCCCGAAAGTTGTTTCCCTTTGAAAAAAAGCGCGGAAAAATCTGCCAGTTGTTCCTATTCCCCTTAAGAGTAGACCCTTGTTAAAAAGGAAGAGCACTTTGTTGAAAGATTTTTCTCCCTTGTCAATGAAACAATTCTCCTCAAAAACTGTTACTGAAATCATTCTCTCTATTGTTAGAACTAATACACACAGTGTCAACATAAACAGTGCACTATAGGCCTAAGCTTTACACGAGAATAAATTATCCTGCATGATTGCTTGCCAGTAAACTGATCCCCTCCTCTGTCTGTGTGTGTGTTGGGGGGGGGGGGGGGAGGGGGGTGAAGCTTTTTGTTACCGTTTAAAAGTGTTTATTCTTCTTTTTGATTCAAAATGGATACTTATATACTCAAGCACTTCGAAAACGCAACATTATATTTTTTAAATATTTTTGAAATGGTCCAATCCAAAATCATATTAGCAGATATATGCTTCCATACACCATAAATAAAATCATATGAGGTGGTCAGATCGATAAAATATCGGTCGACTACACGTGATATCGTAGCACGTGCACACAGAGATATGACCTTGTTTATATGGTCAATTCCGCATGTACAACCGATATCTTTCATTCAATCTCTTCAAAAGTTGTCTTCAAATCGGTTTTTGGTTAAAATTTGGATAAATTTACAAAACTGAGCATGCCAAGGCTAAATAACGAAAATCGGAATCGGATTTTAGGCCTTTTGGACGCTGGCATTTCACAAAAGGACATTGCTCGGCGTTTTAATGTTGACAGAACCACAATATATCGTCTCGTTCAACGTGTCAGGTTAACAGGAACTGTTAATGACCGCCCCAGGCCTGGACAAGTGCGCGTGACGTCAAGACGTCAGGATAATTACATCCGTCAACTCCACCTACGGCATCGTTTCCAGACGGCCGCGCAAACAGCTTCCGTCGTCATTGGCAACCGAGGGCGACGTATTCATCGTATGACAGTGTCCCGACGACTTAAGGAATTTGGTGTTCGTTGCCGGCGTCCGTACCACGGACCAATACTTACACGACGTCATCGTCAGCTTCGCATGAACTTTGCACTTAATCACCAGAGACGTGTCAACTGGCACGACGTCGTCTTCAGCGATGAGTCCAGGTTCAATTTGTACCAATCCGACGGGCGGGTACGCGTTTATCGACGTGACGGCGAAAGGTTTGCTGATAACTGCGTTGTTGAAAGAGACCGGTTTGGAGGCGGTGGTGTCATGGTCTGGGGCGCCATCAATTACAATTTTCGCTCGCGTTTATTGATAATTCTTTGAAATCTCAACGCCAGACGTTACTTCGATGAGATTCTTCGGCCAGAGCTTGTTCCATTGTTGCGACGTCAACGTAACCCCATGTTATTTCAGCACGATAACGCCCGCCCGCACACGGCAAGGTTGACGCAGGACTTTTTACGTCAAGAAGGCATCAATGTTCTCCCTTGGCCGTCGAAATCACCCGATCTGAATTGTATCGAACACCTTTGGGACGAATTGGGACGTCGTGTACACGGACGTCAAAACGCGCCACAGACTGTGAGGCAGCTCGCGATAGCCCTTCAGCAAGAGTGGGATAACATCCCCCGACGTACTGTGCGACGTTTGTGCTGTTCAATGCGGTCCAGGTTACATGAATGCTCTCAGCGCGCAGGTGGGCATACCCGATATTGATGTGGCTGGAGATTTGACTGTCACATGGTGTGTTTGCCGCAGTGTAGACTGCTAATGTGAAGGGACAGCTCTAATGTGATTGATGCAAACGAAAGTCATTTGATGAATATTGTTTGTGATGAAATTCGTTTTTTGAAAAAATTGGTGAGTTAAAAAATATTTACATTTTCCTTATGATGTTGCGTTTTCAAAGTGCTCGAGTATATATTAAATCGAGCCGAGACAAGCAAGACATTACAAAAACACGCCTGAACAAATATATTAAACATTTTGCCACCAAAAAATTGAAAATCTTCAGATAAAAATTCTGATATTTTTAATATTTCCGTACAAATCGTAGATTGTGAGAACTCGTTAGAACCACCTCGGCGTGGGGGTTCCAACGAGTACCCACAATCTATGTGTTGAGCAGAAATAAGAAAAATACTCTTGTATACCCCCTTAAACTCCAGTTTTACTATATAAAAGTGGGGTTCAAGGGGGTCAGAATTATATAGGCGTGTTTTCGTGATAAAATCCTGTGCTACGTCGTCAACAACAACAACTTCAGTTATTATTATTACTTTTATCATTATTATTATTATTATTATTATTATTATTATTATTATTATTATAAGATCTAGGCAAATACAAGTTCTATTTCGCGGGCAGATTCTGGAAGAAATATTTATCACTGAGAAATACTTCTCTGCTATCGGACCTACATTTCACTGATCAGACTTCGAGTTCGGTGGCGTCTGACCTATATCTACAATGTTTCCCATTGGCAGTTTCTGGAATAGGGTAACTACACTGAGTGAGTGAGTGAGTGAGTTTTTGTTTTACGTCCAACCAACAGCGAACGTCATACGGAGACGGGACCTCGGTTTAAAGACTCATCCAAAAGTCTGGAGAAGCCCGGATAACTACAGTGAAATTCGTCTATTGATGTCACCTAATACAAAGACAAATTCTGCTTTAAACAGCTTATTAAGTAGATTTCACCCATTCTTTGTGTTTTCTGCATGCCGTGTCCTCCGGTCAGCGGCCATCTTTGGGACTGTTCAAAAGTGGTCTAAAAGACAACTTTTGAATAGTCCCAAAGGTGGTCCAAATAGACATTTGCCTGTATTGTAATAATAAAATAACACTTTTTGATATATGCAGGACCTTTATTTCCATTTCACTCTGGGCCGCACTCTGTCTATTGTTAATTCGTGTGCGGTTACACTTCGTTGATCAATCCTTGTCACATGTAAATCACATGAACACCATGTTGAAAAACATCGATCCAAAAGGTGGTGTCTGATTAAGATATAAAACTGTCTGTTGAGCGAACAAGATAACAGCCAGCGCACGACAAAACCTACAATAAGACCGGTCCAACCAGCAGAGACTCAAATCAATCTGCGCACCCATCCACTATGACTTATGTCTCTTTGCATAGATATTAGCCTATAGTAGGTATATGCGATTGGCGAAGATTCTGATCAGACTGCGCGAATGCGCAAGCTAATCTGAGACTTCACTGGTCGCTCAAGCCTTCTTGTAGATTGTATCATGCGCTGGCTCATATATCTTGTGCGCACAAGATATAATGTTGTATCTTGTGCGCACAAGATATCATGTTGTTCGCACAAGATAGTTTTCTGCACAAGCGCACAAGAAATTAAGTACAAAACCTGCGTGTCATTTCTTAACTTCTGTAGCTCTTAGTGTTCCTATTTCCATCATACGAAACTGCGTTATATTCAGCATAACAGTCATTTGGCGGAGGATCTGGAGCGAAACGGCGCCATTAAATAATTCGTAGTTTGACGTGAGATGGTGTAATTTACGAATATTAAATGACGTTAAAGCAAGTTTAATAATGGTGTTGTCGGGATTGCTTATAAGCTACCGAAAGGTTTGAGAAAATTGCAGAAAACAACTACATTGTTGTTGATATTTAGTGTGTTAAAACACAGCATTTTGTCGACCAGTGTCACTTGCGCAAAACACTCGTGATTTGGCCTCCTTATAACTGACCAAAAACAGTATTTTATTACTCGCCAATTTACGGAACCCGGGAAGGGACAATTCTGTACAGAAATTAAAACAATTAAATTAGAGTGAAAAAGAAAACAAGAAATATGTCGTTTAAACGATATAATATGTCGCATATTTCTTGTTTTCTGTTCCACTCTGAAAAAGGAGGGTGGAATTTAAAACAATAAAATTAGAATGGAACAGAAAACAAAAATATGTCGTTTAAACGACATATTTCTTGGTTTCCTTTCCACGCTACTTTAAAACAAGAACTAGAGGTCCAAGTGGGCCAGAATCGCTTACCTGGATGAGGTTGATCATATATTACATTGCGTCTTGATGGTCATTTTGTCTATCAGATCACATTGCCTTTAGCAAATAAAAATCAAAAATGAGTTCCTTTAAGAGCAATGAAAACATTCATAAGAAGGAAGACGGGTCACACCACGCAGCCCCGGCCAACAAAGCCTCATCAGTGACCCTGTAATGATCCGGCAGAGAAAGCCAGAGGAAACATACTGCAATTTTGCGAATTTAGAATAGGCAGTCGATTCAAAGACTGATATAAATCAAATTGGGGTCTAAATTATTAAAAATCTGTCTAGAATATGAGTCTAAACCAATAGTTTATTTCCGATTTCTCAGAATATTCACGCTGATCTCAAAGGACCAAAAGTAAAATATAACTGCACTATGGTTGAATTCTGAATCTGCATGTTTTAATAATCCGGCTCCCGCCCATAGGGGCTTGAAGAAATATATGGGCTGCATGATGCTTCCACGCAGAGCTGAATCCGGCCCGCACACTAGTACTGGTAAACCGCTTAGAGGATCTAAGCCTGTCCAGGAATCGCGGTGCTAGGCGGACCGTCCATGCTAATAAACACTATTGGTTTCATTGGGCGACAGGGCTTGAGATGTCATTTCATCTCAACGTCGGGTAAAAGTCCCACAAAATTGGAAGAGAACGTCTCCAAAATGACCTTTACAGTGTTGACGGGGATGTTAAACCTCAAATCAACCAACCAACCAACCATGTTTTAATAATTTTGATGCTCCTTATAAAGTATCAGCTTTGTCTGATTTAGGAGACAGAAAGAGATAATGTTGATGCAGAGTGGAAGCGTATAGTTTGTCAGGTCAGAGCTATCGTTTGCAACTGCTTTTATCATATGTGCCCCGCAAAGCGATTTTGTGTCTTCGAGCATTCCGTCATGACAAATTTTAACTGCGAATGCCCAGCCATCGGAGGGGCCAGGGATATGGCTTTCTGTCTGAAGGTTCCTCTTGATTCACTGCTTGTATGAGCGAGCAGCGAAGGTTCTGGCGAGACTGCGCGGATGCGCAGGCTCACCTGAACCTTCGCTGCTCGCATAGGCGATAAGTACCAAAATCGCTTGACGGGGCCTAAATGACAACCACCAATTTCAACTCAATGCAACAGACCATTCGGTCGAAAGTGTGGTTTGCAGATTTTCAAGATGGCCAACACGGCAGCCATCGGATATATCAGAACAGAATGGTTCTAAGAAGTCTGAATCTCCATGTCACCCCGATGCCTCCCATCAAGTTTCAGCTCAATTCGACCTTTGCTTTTGGAAGGAGATTTCGTTTGAAAAATTTCAAGATGGTCGCCATCTTGGAAATCCGAACGGAACTATTTTAGCGAATCTGAATCTCCATGTCACCACGATGCCTCCCACTATGTATCAGCTTAATTTGACTTCCAGTTTGGAAGGAGATGTCAAAAATGGGAAAAGTTAACGACGGATGACGGACAACAGTCCACGGCATAAACTAAATATGTCGTTTAAATGATATATTTTGTTTTGTGTTCCATTCTAATTTTATTGTTTTAAATTCCACCCTACTTTTTCAGAGTGGAACAGAAAACAAGAAATATGTCGTTTAACTGTGATTCTTGAAAAAATGACCCAATTTTGAAAATACCCTGTCGCTAATGTTTGTCCCTTCATGGTTGCTAAACAACGCAGTCTATGGGTGTAAATAAGCCGTATAAGCCAAGAGGCATATTCAGGAACTTACTTCCAATTTTAAAACCAATGCCTTCTAGTACGATTACTGAGTTAGCACCGTTAATATACCAGTGGGGTATGCGTTTTTGCCATGTCACAAGGCATGGTTACATACTGAAGTGCAACTATCTAACCTTTTATTGTTTAGACGGAATGGGATTGCAATTGTGATTCAACGATACAATGCTTAGGAAACAATTAGCAGAATTTAAAGACTTATTGCACTCAGTGTCTGGACACAATGCCGTAAAAATAGGGTGTCGCTAAACCAGCACTCACCTACAGTAACGAATCTATATCTGGTCACAGTGTGCAGACAGGAATAATTCTTTGCTTATAACTATGTCATATATTCCACCAAAGGAATGTTCTGATAAATAAAACATTAAGTGTTTGATCTTCTTTCGAAATAAACATAATATGAAATCTGAAAGTGGATAATTAATTTGTCACTTTTCAGAGCCTCACCTCCGTAACGGTGCTTTCAAAAGGTCAATGGATGGAAAGGAACACTTAAAGCTAATTGCCATATATTTTGCATAAGATTGTACTGATATGAAACATAATATTGACCATTGGTCCAACAACAACGGTTTGGTTGATAAAAACAAACTGTCCTCCACCTCCGTAACTTCTCTCTTCCGTAACGTAAAAACCTAAGCCGATATAGGTATCGGAACATCTTTGTGTGCATCGAGTGCTATTTGTGCTAGTAATATCAAATCACTAAAGCAAAACATTGGGTTTTGGTCTAGCTACAGACTGTGGGGAGAAATCTATCGTTACGTAAGATATGTTACGGAGGTGAGTTAAAATGTTACGTAGGCGCGCAATTTTAGAAGTGAGAGTTACTTATTCGGACAAGCAGTAGCCTTTTTGTTGGCAAAAGCTGCGAATTTAACTTCATCAATATACTCATTGGGTTAGCATAGACTGTTGGATGAAACAGACACACGGGCTTACAAATATAAACTCTCCTCCGTAACGAGCAGGGTTTACTGACAGAAACTCAAAATCTATTGAAATGGTGTGGGTAAAAGTTTGGGTCAAATGTTAAAATGTGGAAATAAACCAAAAGAAAACATATCAGTTAAAATTCCATAAGGTTCATTTTTCTAACTTTTTGGTTTCATAATTGGGTCAATTTTTCAAGAATCACTGTTAAACGACATAGTGTTGTTTTCCGTTCCATTCTAATTTTATTGTTTTAAATACCACGCTACTTTATATGAGTGAACGGAAAACAAAAAAAATATGTCGCTTAAAAATACATATTTTGGTTTTCTGTTCCATTCTAATTTTATTGTTTTTAATTCAGGGTGGACCTTTTAAGTCTGCCAGACATTTTTTTCAGTGAACGAAACAATTTTGGTAGGTCGTCTAAGCAATCGGCATATGAAGTTAGAATTACATTCAACAAAAGGTACAGGAGGAGTTGTCATTTAAATGAATTTCTTTTTTTAGCTCTGGTAGTCATCTTTACCCGAGAACCGTTTAGCTATTTCTGTAGAAGGTCACCTCGGCACCATTCTTGTGACGTTTGAATAAAATTGTACCAAAGATATTGGCGGCGTTGTCATGTAAAGCTTTTTTTTTTCTATTTCTAGCGTTGGTGGCCATCTTGTTCACTGGAGTGGAAACGTTAACTAGTAAGGTAGAGGGTCACCTTAGAAACATCCCTGTAAATAGAAGTGAGGACAATGGTCCGAAATCGATACAATTACCCACACTTCCCATCCAAGACACCAAAGGGAAGGAAACACGAACAAAATATCACTTCACTTCACTTTTATGAAAAAGCCAAAAGGATAGATACCTTTCCAAAAATGTCGAAATGTCTATCCAAAACAAAAGGACACTAGAAATACATACATGTCATCATGAAAACATGCCTATATAATTTTGACTCCCTTGAACCCACATTATATAGTAAAACTGGGGTTTACAGGGGGATATAATTCTTGAAATAAGAAAAGTATCACTATTTTTCATCTTAAAATGTTTTTCAGCGGTAAAGTCTACGATGAATTTGTATTGGCCTGTTTTCGTAATGCAAAAAGGAACACTAACAATAATGAACAACGACAAAAAGATCATTAAGATGTTTTTTACTGGGGAGCGGGGTGGACTAAAATCGATATTACATAGTCACAATTCTCGCCCTTGCTTCTGTCATGGTTTTAGTCCGCATGAAGGGATTCTAACTCATCAGTGCAACGTCTCCGGGAACATAAAATCAAGAAACTACAGAGATGAAACAACAATGGATGAAGACTCGACAGTGTGAAATAACTGAAATGCCGGAGCAGAAGAAAACCAAGTGAGACTTCGTCTGGTACGACCATCAGGCACCAATCGACATTCCCTATGTAAATATGTTCTATAAAAGGGTTATCCTTTGGAAGCAAGGAATACACCACAGAACCAAAAATATGGAGTGTACTTGTTTTTTGGGCCAGACTAGCTAGTTCGGCTAATTAGTCTTTAGGCTGGAGCCGTCATAGAAGCTGAGGCCGGAGCCACTGGCGTGCAATTAAAGAGGGAAGCAAAGTTATCAACCGTGATTGGGTTAACTACCATGCATGCAATCTGTCCAGGTACCAATCCTTTTATATCGAAGAATGATTTTGCGAAATCGGGTACTGGAATCGTTGCAAGCTTATATCTTTTTAATTTATTTACTATGTCACCTTAAACGTTGGGTTGCGATAGGCCTTGTTGCAGAAGAGATTTACGTCAAACACTGAATTTTGAAATTAAATCGAAATGACGCCTATAAAACTTAGACAAGGCTTAACGTTACTAAACCTAACTAAAAAGGAGCAATATACATCATGGGGGAAAGAATCAGAATCACCAACATGACAAAAATTAAACTGGAAGGACAAACGTAACTAAAAATGAACAACCAAAACGGTTGAAGAATGCGAATCATGCGTTTTTCACTCCAGTGTATAAGATGGCCACCAAAGCTAAAATAGAAACACCTTAAAATGGGCCCCGTCAGGCGATTTTGGTACTTATCGCCTATGCGAGCAGCGAAGGTTCAGGCGAGCCTGCGCATCATACAAGCAGTGAATCAAGAGGAACCTTCAGACAGAAAGCCATATCCCTGGCCCCTCTTAATGGCTGGGCATGCGCAGTTAAAATTTGTGATGACGGAATGCTCGAAGACACAAATTCGCTTGGCGGGGCTCAAATGATAACTCCTTCAATACCGTTGGTACAATTGTATTCAAACGTAATAGGAACGTTGCTTATGTGACATTCTACAGAAAAAGCTAAACGGTTCCCTATTTACTTTTTCAATATAGTTCAAACATTACAGGGCGATAGCTTGCCAGTATTTTATTTTCAGTTCCATTGTGATTTCTTTGTAAACCGATTTGATTCACTGATGAGTTAGAAAACCTTCAGGCGGACCAAACATAATTATTTGTCTAAATCGCGGCGGAAGTAAGGGCGAGGATTGTGGCTACGTAAAATCGATTAAAGCACCCCACAAACCAGCCCCAGTGGAATTCGTTTCACTGACCGTTCCACGGCGGTTCTACTGACTGTCGCGGTTTATTTTTTTTTGTTATGGCTTGTCTTTGAGTGCGTATATCGCTTATATTACTACCGATTTCAACATTCATTAGACTTTCGAGTAGACATGATACCGACAAGGATAGTAAAGTATTGGACAAATTGTGGCACAACAAGAGTGCAGGTATCCTCTCGTCACTCCATGTTTCGACTTCTTTCCCTAGTGATATTGTATGAAGAATTTTGGATCTGATTGTATCAGTTCCGTATCGTTTCCCTTTTTATTATTTTACGAAGTTTATGATACCGATAATTGAGAAGTTATGCAGTTAATAATTTATTACGAGTGTTGAAGTCAGTTACATGACTTAATACTCCAGCAAACCGAATTAATTGCGATATATTTATACATCGTAGTGTGCCCAGGAAGAACATCACCATTCAAGAAAGGAAAATTTACGATCTCAAAATCAAAATCATGTGAAGTTTGGAAGAAAACGGACCATAGGTATAGGAGTTGTCATTTAAAAGTTGTTTTGTTTTGTTTGTTTGTTTGTTGTTTTTTTTTTTTTTGTTTTTGTTTTGTTGTTGTTTAGTTTTGTTTTCTATTTTTAGCTCGAATGGTCATCTTGGTCATCCGAATAAACATATTTTAGTGATTATTTTTATGATTTTAGTAGTGGGTCACCTAAGCAACATTCCTGTGACGTTTGAATGACAGTGGAAGAAAAAACGCTTTAGTATAGAGTGACCTAAGTAACATTCCTATGAAATTTGATTGAAATTCGGGTACACGATGAGTTGCTGTTTTAAGGTTTATTCTATTTAAGCTCTGGTGGTCATCTTGTTCACTGGTATAGAACGCGTTTAAGTTTTGTTTCGGTAGAGAGCTATCTTGGCTTCATTCTTGTGCAGTTTGATTTTAGCTCCCAAACTAAAATTTGGAGATGTGAAAAATGCACTATGTCGCATACAATTTGAGTCAAACTTCACAGGTATGTTGCCAGTAGTATAGTGAGGACCGTATTTCCCCTTCTTGCTCTTCCTCTGCCATCTATCCAAAAAAGAGGACATTGATATTATCCTCCGTGGAATTGAAAAAGGTCAACTGTACTCTTTGGAACCTCATTCATCAAACTTGTCAGGCATCCAGTAACTCGAGACTACGGAATGTCCCGCTAATCTGATCTGGGTCTACACTGTTTATTGACATGTTAAGGGCGATTTAGCGGTCTCTGATCTGGATCTACTTTCTGAAGCGACCTGAATCGTACGGAATTGATCATTTCTCTGTTTGCACACGCCTTCAGCTCATTTTTTCTAAACATAATTTCTGTTTAGTACGGAATTTAACGGCCCAGTCAAGGCCATGAAGGTCATATATGGTCTTGCTTATTTGTATGTAATAGTGTAGTAACGATATGGCTACAAGCTGCGTCTAATCTGGGTCTGCATTCTTATTTGTCAAGTCTTCGGTCCACCTAACCTCATAACGATAAGCGTAGTGCGGTTACTGGAGTCACGCGGAGATCGGCGACGTAAAGCTTCTGTGCTTAGTAACATGTTGGGTTGGTTTGTTCTTTGTTTTTCACCGATAACCAGAGAACGGAGTTAAAACATCAGTCCTGATATATGGTCAGTTTTCTTTATAATCCATAAAAATAAAACAAAAAAGTACAGCCGCTAAAGCCACGTTATAGCTAACCGTTTTAAAAGTTAGTTTCAGCATACATGTAGAAGGTAAACCCATGGCGACAAATGGTGCGACCAGCAGAGACTCAAATCAACCTGCGCATCCATACACTGTGACAAGACCTTTTGCTGATGGTTCTTCGCATAGATCGCAGCCTATATAGTAGGTACATGCGATCAGCGAAGATTCTGATCAGACTGCGCGGATTCATGTTTTTTATGAAGAAGGTAAATCCATGGCGACAACAAGTCTATTGGGTCTCATTTCAATATTTCAAAAGTGTAATACGTGCTAAGTTACGGGATGTCGTAACAAAAGAATAACGCTCAAGATAAATGATTGTGACACTTTAAATAGAGTGGTAATAATTCTTTCCATTCATCAAATCGGCTGGGTGTTATTTCTTACTAAGGAATTTAATAATTAATGTGCTACCTCGGTATATATAAAGCCAACGATCCCCCCCACCCCCCCCCCCCCCCCCGAAAAAAAAAAGAAGAAAATCTTCATTCTCGAAGAGGATCTCTCACAGTAATTGTTGGACAAATAAAAGTTGTGCTTTTGTCAAATCAAGTGTTTAGAAACTTCCAAGGCTTGAGACGTAAATACAGAATATAAAGGTTAGATTTTTTTCTTTTGTTGGTTTGTTTGATTGTGAGGTTTAACGTTCCTCTCAACACTGTATAGGCTGCTCAAAACATAGATTGTGGGTACTCGATATAACCACCTCGTCGAGAGGTTTAACGCCCCTCACAACACTGTAGATGTCATTGTCATTCCGGAGAGGTTGTTTCCAATTATATGGGAGTATTGCCCTGTCGCAAAATGACACCAATTAGGGTTTATCAGCATGGGCTCGCATCGCTTTGCCTGGGCAGGGCGGTTTACCAGTTGTAGGTGGGTTTCAGCTCTGCGCGAAAGCATCACGCAATCCAGCTATAGATTTTTTTCTTTGATTTGAGGTTTAACGTCCCTCTCAAAACTGTATAGGTCATTTTGGAGACGTTCCTTCCAATTTTGTGGAGACATTTACCAGATATTGAGACGAAAAGACATCTCAAGCCCTACCGCCCAATGAAAACCAATAGGTTTTATAAGCATGGACGGTCCGACTCGCACCACTTTGTCCGTGCAGGTTTAGATCCTCTTAACCCCGTGTGCGGTTGGTTTCGGTTCTGAGCGGAAGCATCGTGCAACACATCTATTTCTTCAAGGTTATTTTTTCTTTCCTTTTACATGTCTTTGTTTAATGCGTTAGATAATACAACCTTTCATTTCTACTTTCAGAATGGCTAGACCTTGCAAATTTTTAGGAGTGTTCATGAAAGACCCAGAAGAACTGGAGTCGCACGAGCAACATCTTTGTCTGAAATTAACCTGACGATTTTAGGTCCGTGACGGTCGGAGGAGGCTTGAGGAGGAACGAAGGAGGCTTGAGGAGGTACGGAGGATGCTTGAGGAGGAACGGAGGAAGTTTAAGGAGGGATGAAGGAGGCTTGAGGAGGGATGGAGGAGGCTTGAGGAGGGGTGATAGGCTTAATAAACCGAGTGGGAGATGTTGCTCCTGCGACTCCAGTTCTTCTGGGTCTTTCATAAACACTCCACAAAATTTGCAAGGTCTAGCCATTCTGAAAGTAGAAATGAAAGGTTGTAGTATCTTACGCATTAAACAAAGACATGTAAGAGGATCTAAACCTGCACGGACAAAGCGGTGCGAGTCGGACCGTCCATGCTTATAAAACCTATTGGTTTTCATTGGGCGGTAGGGCTTGAGATGTCTTTTCGTCTCAATATCTGGTAAATGACTCCACAAAATTGGAAGGAACGTCTCCAAAATGACCTATACAGTGTTGAGAGGGACGTTAAACCTCAAATCAAAGAAAAAAAATCTTATAGCTGGATTGCGTGATGCTTTCGCGCAGAGCTGAAACCCACCTACAACTGGTAAACCGCCCTGCCCAGGCAAAGCGATGCGAGCCCATGCTGATAAACCCTAATTGGTGTCATTTTGCGACAGGGCAATACTCCCATATAATTGGAAACAACCTCTCCAAAATGACAATGACATCTACAGTGTTGTGAGGGGCGTTAAACCTCTCGACGAGGTGGTCCTATCGAGTACCCACAATCTATGTTTTGAGCAGCCTACATAGTGTTGAGAGGGACATTAAACCTCTCGACGAGATGGTTTATCGAGTACCCGCAATCTATGTTTTGAGCAGCCAATACAGTGTTGTCAGGGACGTTCAAGCTCTCGACGAGGTGGTTCTATCGAGTACCAGCAATCTATGTTTTGAGCAGCCTAGTATACAGTGTTGAGGGGAACGTTCTATCGAGTACCCGCAATCTATGTTTTGAGCAGCCTGTACAGCGTTGAGAGGGACGTTAAAATTCTCGACGAGATGGTTCTATCGAGTACCCGCAATCTATGTTTTGAGCAGCCTATACAGTGTTGAGAGGAACGTTAAACCTCATTATCAAACAAACAAACAAAAGAAAAAAATCTTACCTTTATATTCTGTATTTACGTCTCAAGCCTTGGAAGTTTCTAAACACTTGATTTGACTATAGCACAATTTTTATTTGTCCAACAATTACTGTGAGAGATCCTCTTCGAGGAAGAATTTTTTTTTTTTTTTTTTTTTGGGGGGGGGGGGGGTGGGGAGGGGGGATCGTTGGCTTTATATATACCGAGGTAGCACATTAATTATTAAATTCCTTCGTAAGAAATAACACCCAGCCGATTTGATGAATGGAAAGAATTATTACCACTCTATTTAAAGTGTCACAATCATTTATCTTGAGCGTTATTCTTTTGTTACGACATCCCGTAACTTAGCACGTATTATACTTTTGAAATATTGAAATGAGACCCAAGAGACTTGTTGTCGCCATGGATTTACCTTCTTCATAAAAACATGAATTCGCGCAGTCTGATCAGAATCTTCGCTGATCGCATGTACCTACTATATTGGCTGCGATCTATGCGAAGAACCATCAGCAAAAGGTCTTGTCACAGTGTATGGATGCGCAGGTTGATTTGTGTCTCTGCTGGTCGCACCATTTGTCGCCATGGGTTTACTTTCTACATGTATGCTGAAACTAACTTTTAAAACGGTTAGCTATAACGTGGCTTAATAACTTCTACGATAGTTCTAATCAGTTATATGATGCGGCTCTCTTAACTAGAGGCTATACTCAGCATACTCTCCGACCTTACATTGATTCTGAAATTAATCATAAACGCCATTTCTTCAAAATATCCTTCATTAATAAGGGTATGGAATTTATAGATTTGCCCAGTATCTTCCGTGAGAGCTCTGTGCTTTCTTCAATTCCTGCTTATTTTCAAAATACTGAAACACCTATAATTTGCTTTAAATATAACAAACCTGTTAGATCTATCATTTTTAATTCTAATAAACTTGTTTCAGATCTTGATATTGATACTAATACTCCTGATTCATGTGACTGTAAAAATTCAGTGTATTGCTATCCTGCTGCTGGTCATGTAATTACTGGCAATTTGAAAATTATTCCTGATTCTAGGATAAGGAATATAATTTCTAAAGGACCGAAATATCGGTTTCCTTCTAAAATTGATTTCAGTAAATGTAGAGATGAAATCGCTGCTTCCTTGGATGAATTCGGTAATCGATGGTGTAAGCGAGAGTATGTTGAGCATAAAGCCCTTAAGGACTGGAAACTAAGAATTTTAAAACTAGTGAATAAACGCATTTCTTTCTATTCTCAAAATACTAACTTATTACCTCCTAAGCCTAAGACGTCTTTACGTCATCTTAAGCTAGGTATTCAAGAATTTCATAAGAAGTTTGTTTTGGCCCCTGCAGACAAGGCCGCTAACAATGTCGTCGTTGTGTGACGGCTCCACTATGTTAACACGCTTAAGCAGGGGCTTGGTGGTACTAAGGCCTATGGACTTCAGCCTTTAGCTGAAGAGAGAGTTATAGTTGATAAACATATTTGTCATTCAGCCACCAAGTTTGCTGTGTGTGTTACCGAAGGCCAAGACAAGCTTCCTACGCTATACTGGCTACCAAAACTTCATAAAAGACCTTACAAAGCACGGTTTATTGCAAATTCTAGCTTTTTCACAACCACTGAACTTTCTAAATTATTAACTTCCTGTCTTACTGCTATTAAAACGCATGTGATTCAATATTGTGATAAAGTCTTTGAGAGATCAGGAAGAAATCTGTTTTGGTCTATAAAAAATTCGAATGAGGTTTTAAATAAATTGAAATCCAGACATTTTCGTGCTTCAAGTCTGTCTACTTACGATTTTTTCACTCTTTACACTACACTTCCTCATAATCTTATAAAAGAAAAGCTTAATGATTTAATTGAATGGGCTTTTCACAGAGAAGATTCTCTCTATCTTGCATGTAATGTCAGAAATGCATTTTTCATTTCTAAAGAGCATAAGAATTATACACTTTGGTCATGTCAGAAAGTGTGTGATGCCTTCACCTTTCTTCTTGACAATATTTATATTAGATTCGGTACTTAGTTATTTAGACAAATTGTGGGTATTCCGATGGGTACGAATTGCGCACCTCTTGTGGCTGATCTGTTCTTTTATTGTTATGAAAGAGACTTCATGTTGTCGCTTTCCATTGATAACCAATCTGAAATTATTGAAGCTTTTAGCTCCACTTCTAGATATTTAGATGATTTTTTAAATATTGATAATACCTATTTCGATGGTTTGATCAGTCAGATTTACCCCCCAGAACTTCAATTAAATAAAGCAAATTCTTCTGATAACGAGGCCCCGTTTTTGGATTTACATCTATCTATTGTAGATGGATTTGTTTCGTGCAAAATTTATGATAAACGCGATGACTTTGATTTTGAGATTGTAAATTTTCCTTTTTTGGATGGTGATGTTCCTCGTGCGCCATCCTATGGCGTTTATATTTCGCAATTAATTCGATTTGCTAGAGTGTGTAGTCATGTTACTGACTTCAACACTCGTAATAAATTATTAACGTCTAAACTCCTTAATCAGGGTTATCGGTACCATAAACTACGCAAAGCATTTTCAAAATTTTATAGACGCCATTCTGATTTAATTTCAAAATTCAATATTGGACTTAAATCTCTTCTGCAACAAGGTCTATCGGAACCCGAATTTTATGGTGACTTAGTATATAAATTCAGAAAAATATATAAACGCAATGACTTAAGCACCCAATTTCGTACAATCATTCTTCGATATAAAAAGATGGGGTACAACATGGATGTTATACGCAGACCGCATGCATGGTAGTTAACCCAATCACGGTTGGCAACTTTGCTTCCCTCTTTAATTGCACGCCGGTGGGTCAGGCCTCTATGACGGCTCCAACGTAAAGGCTTATTGAGAATTAGAGAGATCTAATTCTTGGTAATGTTGGTTAGTGCCTGATGCTCTGTCTCTGGTCGGGCCCATCGGAGTCTAACTGTTGGTTTTCTTTTGCTCCAGCATTTCAGTGGTTTCTTGCTGTCGAGTCCTCACCGTTGTCTCACCTCTGTGGTTCTTTGATTTTTTGTGTTCACGGAGATGTTGCACTGAGGAGGCCTTCATGCGGACTGAACAAATTATTTGTCTAAATCGCGACGGAAGTAAGGGCGAGGATTGTGGCCACGTAAAATCGATTTAAGCCCCCCAGTGGAAATCTTTCCACTGACCATTCCAAGGCGGTTCTTCTGTGGCGATTTATTTATGTTGTTGTTTGTTACTTACTGTGTGTATCACTTGTGTCTTTTAATTTTGGATGGCCATATGGCCATTTTGTTGGAAAGTAACTGTCCTTATGGCCTTCCTTTGTTTAGGTTTCCATTATGGTCTGGTCGCTTAATGTTTGTATTTCTTTCCCTTTGGTGTCTTTGGTGGGTGGAGTAAGTTAATTGTATCGATTCCTGATCTTTGTTTTACTTCTACTTAGCGGCTGTACTTTTTTGTTTTATTTTTATGGATTATAAAGAAAACTGACCATTTATCAGGACTGATGTTTTAACTCCGTTCTCTGGTTATCGGTGAAAAACAAAGAACAGACCGACCCAACATGTTACTAAGCGCAGAAGCTTTACGTCGCCGATCTCCGCGTGACTCCAGTAACCGCGCTACGCTTATCGTTATGAGGTTAGGTGGACCGAAGACTTGACAAATAAGAATGCAGACCCAGATTAGAACCAAGCTTGTAGCCATATCGTTACTACACTATTACATACAAATAAGCAAGACCATATATGACCTTCATAGCCTTGACTGGGTCGTTAAATTCCGTACTTAACAGAAATTATTTCGACAGGGTTTTTTTTTTTTTGTTTAGAAAAAATGAGCTGAAGGCGTGTGCAAACAGAGAAATGATCAATTCCGTACGATTCAAGTCGCTTCAGAAAGTAGATCCAGATCAGAGACCGCTAAATCGCCCTTAACATGTCAATAAACAGTGTAGACCGTGATCAGATTAGCGGAACATTCCGTAGTCTCGAGTTACCGGATGCCTGTCAAGTTTGATGAATGAGGTTCCAAAGAGTACAGTTGACCTTTTTAAATTCCACGGAGGATAATGCCAATGTCCTCTTTTTTGGATAGATGGCAGAGGAAGAGCAAGAAGGGGAAATACGGTCCTCACTATACTACTGTTGCCTATATGGCTCCCCATCAATATATTTCAAATCGTTTTACTTTGATGAACAAGATAGCTCCAAAAGATAAAGACATTGCTTTCAATCCATCCTCATAGGAACATTGCTTAGGTGACCCTCTACCAAACTAGCTAAAACAATAACTCCTAAATCATTGGGCCGATTTCATCAAACTTCACAGGAATGTACCACCACAGCTTAACCGGTTCTGCTCTGATGAATACTGTGGCCACCAGAGCTCGTACTATATAAAATCGTTGACAACTCCTCCTATACCTTTGGCCCAATTTCATTCAAGCTTCACAAGGTCGGTTGCACTTAGATGACCCTTTACCAAGCTAGTTTAAATGGTTCCACACGGTTGACAAAGATGGCTGCCAGAGCTAAAACAGAAAAAAAATAATGACAACTCCTCCTACACCTTTGGCCCTATTTCCTTCAAACTTCATAAAATTATGGTTAAGGTGATCCTCTACAGACGGGTCACCTAAGCAACAAGCCTGTGACAATAGAAGTAAATTTGACTAAAGGTAGAGCATTTAAAGGTTTTGGAAATTACAGCTCTGTCGGTCAATTTGTTCATTAGAGCAGAATCATTTTGGCTGTTTTGTAGAGAATCACCTAAGCAACATGATCATGAAGTTCGAACGAAATTGGACAGAAGATAAAGGAGAAATCAGCATTTAAAGGGTTTTCTATTTTCAGCTCTGGTAGCCATCTTGTGCATTGGCGCAGAACTGTTTTAGCTATTTCTGTAGAGGATCACCTTGACTTAGGCTAAAGCGGCTCCATGGAGATAAATAGAGCTAAAATGAGTAAAAAGTTTGAAATGACAATTCGTATCCATAACTTATTATTTCATTCAAACTTCGCTGGAATGTTGATTAAGTGACCTTCTAACACATTTAGCTAAAACCAAATCATCTCCAATGAACATGATGGCCACTAGAGCTTAAATAGAACAAGAGCTGTCACTGGAAGCGACCAGTGACCCCCCCCCCCGTGAGACAATTTTTATTGCCGGTAAAGTTTTAAAGTTTTTGTGACGGACAGACAGACAAACAAACAGACAGACAGGGCAAAAAACAGGGGGGGGGGGGGGCATAAAAACCTTTTAATGACAAGTCTTCCTATACATTTGGTCCAATTCCATTCAAGCTTCATAGGAATGTTTCTTATGTGATTCTCTTTAGTGCTACTCAGATGAACAAGATGGCTCCAAGAGCTTAAAATATAAATTGATTTAAATGACCATTCCACCTATACCTCAGTTTGGTTCAATTTCATTCAAACTTTACAGAAAAATTGCTAAGGTGACATACTTTGTCATTCAAATGGTTTGCTCCAATGAAGAAAATGGCTTGTTGACTTAAGAGTAGAAAAATCTTTAAATGACAACTTTTCCAAATTTCTTAAGCCAGTTTCATTCAAACTTCGCAAGAACTTTGCCCATTGAGGCGGTTCTAACGAATA
Source organism: Lucinisca nassula (assembly GCA_963580285.1). Classification (NCBI taxonomy): domain Eukaryota; kingdom Metazoa; phylum Mollusca; class Bivalvia; order Lucinida; family Lucinidae; genus Lucinisca; species Lucinisca nassula. Next base: position 1,342,091 of record CAUZLF010000001.1, read on the forward strand.
GCCACCGACAACATTTTTCTTGGATCTACACTGTTTGGCATTCAGTTTATGAATTTTTCTTTGATCTACACTGTTTGGCATTCAGTTTATGAATTTGTAGCAATAAATCACATCAAGTAACTTGATTGGTTGATAGACAGAAATGGGTGTGGCTTAAATGAATATTCAGCAAGACAAGGGTTAACATACGAGGGAAGTTCAATAAGTTCGTAGAACTCAAGGTTTAACTCGCAGATTGGAAGATGGTTTCACCATTATTTTAAATATAATGCCACTTTTCTTCCATGCATTTGGCCAACTTTTCTTTTAAGCACACTATGCCTTTAAAATAAAAGTCGTCTCTTTGGTCCTCAAACCAAGCTTTGAGCCAACCATCGTCCCGACATCTCATTCCACGTAAATGGTACTTCAAATTTCGAAACAGATAATAATCACTTGGGGTCAGGTCTGGACTGTATAGCGGGTGATTTAACTGCTCGAACTGGCACTTACGAATAGCCGTTTGTGCAACTATGGACTTGTGCACAGGGGCATTATCATGCAACAGGAGGACACCAGTAGCTAGTTTTCCCCTTCGTTTTTTCTTTAATTAATTCCTTAATTGTTTCATGACATTTGCATGATATTCTCCTGTTCTTGAAGTACTTGAAGTACCAGCAGGCTTGTAAACTATCAATATATTCCCTTTGGAGTCCCAAAACACCGCGGCCATTACCTTGCCGGTTGATGGTTGGGTAGGAAATATCTTAGGTGGGTTGAGCCAGGGCTTTTAGTATATGGGTCCCAGCGGTGAAGCCATGTTTCATCTCCTGTTACAAGACGCGTGTGAAAGTCTTCGGGATTGGCATTGTGCACTTCCAGAAGTTCTTGACTTGACTCCACCCAATGCTGACGAGCTTGCATGTTCAGGTTTCTGGGTACCAACCTAGCAGATACTTTTGACATGCCTAAATGTCGCTTCCATCAGAAATACCACATTCTGAAGCAAGTTCAACAATTTTGTTTCGGCGATTGTAAAGCAAGGTCGATCATCTCCTGGCTGATCACATCAGCAGGGGGATCTGGCCTTGGGTCACCTTCTAAGGAGTCTCGCCCACGTTTAAATTCTGCTGACCACTTTACCACTGTGGAATACTTTGGGCTACTATCAGCCATGCGCCGATGGATTTATTTGGCCTTTGCACCCTCCTTAGTGAGAAACTTTGTGCTGCCCTCATCAAGTGAACAGGTCCATGAAATGAACACCCCTCTAAACCCCACGTTATATAGAGAAAACTGGGGTTTAAGGCGGTGTACATTATTTTTCTTGTTTCTCCTCCAAGACATAGGGTATGGGTACTCGTTAGAACCGCTTCAATGAGGCGGTTCTAATGAGCACCCACAATCTACGTTTGCAATATAAATAAGAAAAAGACCACGGAATTTCATTTGAATGTAGCCATTTGGGAGATGTTGAAAAATGCACCATGTTGCACGGGTGTCACAGTGTTATCGTAATGTGAACTTTCGATTTTTGCCTATGGGTATAGGTGTTCAAACAAAAACTAAGAGCACAAAATGTATAGGTTGACTGAACGACTGTTATCATTAAACTGTCAAAGGTTTTCCATGCACAAAAATGAAAAAAAGAAATCTTGAATTGTATAGGTGAATACCGAGTTCAGCGAATTAATTGAACTCCCCTCGTATTTATTGTTCACAAAATATCTCAAAATACAGATCGAATGGCAATGTCGTTATACGAGCATAAAGTGTAGTAATTATTGTGATAATAATTTGAATATTTTATTTAAACTTTAACAAATATCATACATGTGCACCTGCAACACGTTTACTAACTCTGCTGCAGGCTTAGAGTATATCTGTTTAACATTTAAAACTATCATAAATCTATTGCATTCCCGCGTCTTAATGTTTTCATGGTTCGTACAGTTTTGTATACACCTTCAGTTAAGGCATCACGAAAATACACCTATATAATTTTGACCCCCTTGAACCCCACTTTAATGTAGTACAAATGGGGTTTACAGGGGTTAACCTTATTTTCTTATTTCTGCTCCAAAATATAGATTGTGGGTACTCGTTAGCACCGCCTCATCGTTCTTATTTCTGCTCTAAAATATAGAGTGTATGTACTCGTTAGAACCGCCTCGATGAGGCGGTTCTAACGAGTACCCACAATATATAGTTTGAGCAGATTAGAAAAATATCACAATATTTTATTTAAAATTTCCATTTTTTCGGCGGTAACGTTTACAATGTATTTGTATAGTCATGTTTTTGAAATGGAGAATAATATGCATAAAAAAGAAAACTTTGGGACTTCACGTTCTCCTTGCGGTAAACTGAGTCTCTCAAAGGGGGTAGGGTGTGGCTTTTTTAACCCTTTATCTTGCTGAATATTCATTTAAACCACACCCATTTCTGTCTATCAACCAGTCAAATTACTATATATTATGCAATTTATTGCAACAATTTCATAGACTTAATGCCAAACAGTGTAGATCCTGATCAGATGGCTTCTTCAGAAGAAGCCATCTGATTTGGATCTATACTGTTTGCAAAGATAGGGGTTGTCGTGAAAAGCAAGATAAGGGTTAACATAGCTTTGATTTGATACGGAACATTTAAAGTGAAACGTCATTGGCTATTTTCTCATGGCGGGCTCAAACATGTGATAAGAGTCCTTAGGAAATTCGTCCCTTAGGTCCTGGTAAAAAACACTTACGAATGGTTTAGAAAGAATTTTTTTATCAATGGTAGGTTGCGTGTACGTTAGCATCGCCTCGACGGGACTGATTCGGCGATTCTAATGTGTACACACAGCATACCTATGTTTTATAGAAGTATTAATGGGAATGGGAACACCTAGCACATTTTTGTCGCCATTTTTTCAAAGGGAGACAACTTTCGGGACTTCCTTTTCGCTTTTCCACAAACTCTGTCCCACTGAAAAGGGGTTCGACTCTTGAAGGAACGAATTTGCTTCTGAGGAGCAAATTCTTTTCTTTAAGAGTTGGTCCCTATTGACATGGGAGACAAAAATACTTTTGCAAGAGTTGTCTCCCAGAAAGGTGTTCCCATTCCCCTTAAGCCTCCTGACAAGGCGCTATGAAAAACCCTCAATGGCTGAAACTATCCCCTGTTTCTTACAATTCTCATGCTTCCAATGGTGTTCGACCCACTGAAGTTTCAACATATAAACTTCGATAACTCGAACATAAATAGTTTGTTTACCCTGACTAATTCGAGTTAGTTCTAGAAGCCTCTGTGGTGTAGTGGTTACGCTACTCGCCTTGTATACGCAGGATCGACCCTGGACTTCTCCAGACTTTCGGACCGAGTCTTTAAACCGAGGCCCCGTCTCCGTATGTTGGTGGGACGTAAAACTCGAACAATCACTCACTCACTCGAGTTAGTTCTGGAGGCCCTTGAGAATATTTCCCAATATTCCAGACATTCATTTATTTAGGATGAAAGCTGGATTTTGTTTTCTGATTTTATCTTGAAAAGGTATTATGTGTGTAATCATTAGAATCGCCTCATTGAGGCGGTTCTAATGAGTGAGTGAGTGTTTGAGTTTTACGTCCCACCAACAGCTAAGGTCATACGGAGACGGGACCTCGGTTTAATGACTCTTCCGAAAGTCTGGAGAAGCCCGGGATCGATCCTGCGATCCCTGGTTTACAAGGCGAGTTGCGTAATCAATACGCCATGGAGGCTTCTGTGGCTCTAATGTGTACACACAACATACCTTTATTTGATAGATAATCGTAAAAATATCCATCGTAAAGTGAATCCCATTATGCCTTATGACCTGGCGCTAAAAGTTAACCCCAGTAGTTCGAACAATCAATATCTCGAATAAATGTTCGTGCTCCCAACAGTGTTCGAGTTATCGAGGTTTCGCTGGTCTGCATTAGGAAAACACGCCTTCACAAATACATTGTAAACTTAAACTCCGAAAAAAACAACGAAATTTCTTTAGATGAAAAATCTTGACAGTTTTCATATTTCTGCTCTAAAATATAGATTGTGGGTATTCGTTAGAACCGCCTCAATATATAGATTGTGGGCACAATCTATATTTTAGAGCAGAAATAAGAAAATAAGGTTTAACCCCGTAAACTCAAATTATACTTTATAAAAGTGGGCTTTAAGGGGGTCAGAATTTTATAGGCGTGTTTCGTGATGCGCTTTTGAAATATTAACCCTTGTCCCGCTGTGCCCGGATATGTCTTACCTTTCAAACAATGTAGATCCAGATCAGATGGCTCCTGGCTTCTGAAGAAGTCATCTGATCAGGATCTACATTGTTTTTCATTCGGATTGTGAACTTGTTGCAATAATTTGCATCAAGTAATCTGATTGGTTTATAACCAGCAATGGGTGTGGCATATTTATATATTCAGCAGGACAAGGGTTAAGAGCCGACAGATTTAGAATGAAAGAAATCTTTTAAACAGTCCCAAAGGTGGTCTCTTTCCAGAAGACGCTGAGTGCAGATAACACACAGAAAGAATGACTGACACATTTTAAATATGTTTTTTAAAGAAGAACTAGTCTTAAGTTTAGGTGGTCATAATAGTGGAATTTCGCTGCATAAACATTTCTAGCAAGTCGGCCCCTGCACATCGGGGCTTGAAGAAATAAATGGGCTGCACGATGCTTCCACGCAGAGCTGAATCTGACCGCACAAGAGTACTGGTAAACCCTTTAAAGGATATAAGCCTGCCCAGGCAAAGTGGTGCGAGGCTGGCCGTTAATATGCTTATAACCCTATTGGTTGCATTGGGCGACAGGGCTTGAGATGTCATTTTATCTCAATGCCGGGTAAAATTCCCATAAAATTGTAAGAAATGTCTCCAAAATGACCTATTCAGTGTTGACGAGGACTTTAAACCTCAAATCAAACAAAACAGTTCTAGCAAGTACAATACCTAATACAGTGGTAGTTTTGCGAAAAATAATGTGAGCAGCTTTTGCATGCATTTGCAAAAGCTGCTTACATTTTACTGCAAAAATATGAGTATTAATGCCATATTAAATGATCAAAGTTTTAACGATCCGTTATCTAACGACATCGTTAGTTCCTGGTGTACTTCCGCCAATTTTACAGGAACAAAAATCCTTTTATAACTCTGATCTGGACCCCTCCTGTCAAGCCGTCTTTTCCTAGAGAGAAAACACATTGATAGGGGAAAAAACATTTGAAGAGTTGAACAAAAAGGATAAATACTTACAAACTTAATATATGTCTCAAATGTTCTGCTATCGTGCATAGCCTCTAAATTTAAAGTGACATTTGATATTTTTTCTTCCTGATTCGAATCCGATATTGTTCACAGTAAGTCATGCCAGGTAAGAAAAAAACTATTACAACAATGATGGGCTGTAATCAAAACTTTCGTCGTTTCGATGTCGTCGATGTCTGCCCGCCATTTTTTATGCTGGCTGAGAAGATGAAGCCAGCAAATGCTCAGGTAAGCTAGCGTATTCGCACAGCCTAATTAGTTTTCAATGGATTTCCATAGTTAATGTAACGATACCTATCTATCTGTCTTCATATACCGAGTCGGTCATATTTTGCCATTTTACCTGCTTTCATACTTACAGTACATGAGTGTGCCCCGCCCATCGGAGCTGAGATGCTGCTTCCGCGGAGAGCTAGAACCGACCGAGTATGGTAACTGGCAGTTCTTGCATATCCATCCTAGTGGTTTGTTTAAGCAATTGGGCTTGATATGTCATTTCATCTCATTGTTGAGTAAAAGTACCAAAACAAGAGGACCAAGCTGGTCCTGTATTGCTCACCTGAGCTAACAGATTCAAAGTTTCAGGAAGTGCCAACCTTTATTGAAGGATTAATGGAACGACATGGTGATGACAGGGTAAGCGATTTCTGCAAATCAAGTAGGAAATAACTCTATGAAAAATAGGCTGACCTCACCAGTTTTCAAACTCATTCAAGCTTTTATTCCTGACTTGCTAAGAAGATCCGATATAAACTGATGGGGCTATGGTGATGACAAGTTCAAAAATAAGCAATTAAATGCTGTAATCAAAGGGGTGTTACTCTGTGACAAATAGGCAAACCTCACGAGTTTTCAAACTCCTCCGAGCTTTTCTGCCTGAATGACTTGTTTGTTAGTTTCATGAAGATCCTATCAAAACTGAAGGGGTAGCAGTGCTAACAAGGTCGAAAATAGGCATTTTTAAGCAATCAAAGGCACGTAACTCTATAATAAATGTGCCGACTCGGCCAGTATTCAAACTCATCCAAGGTTTTATTCCCAGCCACCTTACATATAAGTTTCAGAAAGATCCGATCAAAACTGAAGGGGCTAAGGTGATGACAAGGTCAAAATTTGGCATTTTTAGCAATCAAAGGGATGTTACTCTCAGATAAATAGGCTGACTTGGCCTGTTTTTCGAATTCATCCGAGAATTCATCCTCAGCCACCTTACATATAAGTTTCAGAAAAATCCGATCAAAACTGTGGGGGCTACGGTGTTGACAAGTTCAAAAATCAACATTTTCAGCCATCAAAGGGACATAACTCTACGATAAATAGGCTAACTTGGCCTGTTTTCGAAATCATCCAAGATTTTATCCCCAGGCACCTTACAATTAAGTTTCAGAATGATCCGATCAAAACTGAAGGGGCTATGGTGATGACAAGGTAAAAAATCGGCATTTTCAGCAATCAAAGGGACGTAACTCTACAATAAATGTATCGACTTGGCCGGTATTCGAACTTATCCTAGGCTTTATCGCCAGTCACCTTACATATAAGTTTCAGAAAGATCCAATCAAAACTGAAGGGGCTACGGTGATGACAAGGTCAAAAATCGACATTTTCAGCCATCAAAAGGACATAACTATATAGTAAATGGGGCGACTTGGCCGGTTTTCGAACTCATCCGAGGTGTTATCCCCAGCCACCTTACATATAAGTTTCAGAAAGATCCGATCAAAACTGAAGGGGCTACAGTGATGAGAAGGTCAAAAATCAACATTTTTAGCAATCAAAGGGACCTAACTCTATGACAAATAAGCCACCTTGGCCGGTATTCGAACTCGTCCGAGTTTTTATCCTAAGCCACCTTACGTATAAGTTTCAGAAAGATCCGATCAAAATTGAAAGGGCTACAGTGATGACAAGGTCAAAATGCGGCATTTTCAGCAATCAAAGGGCCGTTTCTCTACGATAAATGACCTGACTTGGTCAGTTTTCGAACTCATCCGAGATTTTATATCCAGCAACCATACATATAAGTTTCAGAAAGATCCGATCAAAACTGAAGAGGCTACGGTGATGACAAAGTCAAAAATCGGCATTTTCAGCCGCCATCAAAGGGATGTAACTCTATGATAAATGTGTCGACTTGGCCGGTTTTCGAACTTACCCGTGGTTTTATCCCCCGCCACCTTATTAATAAGTTTCAGAAAGATCCGCTCAAAACTGAAAGGGCTACGGTAAAAAATGACAAGGTCAAAAATCGGCATTTTCAACAATCAAAGCGACGTCACTCTGTGATAAATGGACCAACTTGGCTGGTTTTCGAACTCATCCGAGATTTTATCCCCAGCCATGTTACATATAAGTTTCAGAAAGAATCGATCAAAACTGAAAGGGCTACGGTGATGACAAGGTCAAAAATCAGCATTTTCAGCAATCAAAGGGACGTAACTTTAAGATAAATGGCCCAATTTCGTCGGTTTTCGAACTCATCCGAGATGTTATATCAAGCCACCTTACATATGAGTTTCAGAAAGATCCGATCAAAACTGAAAGGGCTACGGTGATGACAAGGTCAAAAATCGGCATTTTCAGTATTCAAAGGGACGTAACTCTATGATAAATGGGCCGACTTTGCCGGTTTTCGAACTCATCCGAGGTTTTATCCCCAGCCACGTTATATATAAGTTTCAGACAGATCCTGTTAGAACTGTATACAGTTTTATTAAAATTTATCAGGTCATATCCGATGTTGACATATTTGGTAAAGCGAAATAATTCTAGTTTCGTGCAGTCAATCTATAACTGCAACTGCGTAGAAGTTTATAACGTCAACTGCGTTTATGTAGGATTTGAAACGCGAATATAACCCTTCACACGTTAGATACGTTAGCGTCATGACGTTGCGCTATTGGGAGATTGCTGGGCGGTACGTTAACAACCGCAGGACGAACATTTGTTACAAGTAGAATTATTAAGGATTTCGAAGAAGTAAAAAGGTGCAAAGTCGGTAAGATGAATTGATTAATTGCCTTAACAGCTGGAGATTAAGTTCTTATAATTTTATAAGAGATGCCTTTAGTTTTTGACCGAAATTTATATAGTTGTTCTTTACGGCAATCCAAACAGTTTTAAAATGAAATGTACATGTTAAACTGCTTTACTGTGAGTATGATAAAGAACTACAGACGACTGCTGTTGAATAACGTGTAATTATTTTCGCTTGTTATATGTCTTTGTATCTAGCAGTTTTTATTTTTTATTGTTTCAGAGAATCGCTATCCTTGTTCACATGTACAACACATACAGATTCAGGCGCATATCTCGCACGCTTCCTTGTTGTAATCCGAAATTCCTTACAATTCTCGACTGGCTCTAGTGGTACAGAGAACGATGGATACGGCGGATTCGCTAGATGAAACTACGGACCTTTCAAGTAAGAAACGTGTCCGTAGCGCACAGCTATCCCAATTGACAAAACTCTATAATGAATTAGAGAGGAGCATGCCTCATACCAAAATAAAGACTTTGTGAAGTCGTTGTACGGTAAATTAAATGATCGCTGTGAACAGTTCAGGTCGGCACATTTACAGTGTCTAGTCTATGCACGGAGTCAGATGCAGCGAATAACCTGGAACAGAATTTTGATAGCTGTCAGAAGAACTTCGACGAGTTCCAGGACAGGTTTTCTCAGTGGATCACGGAAGGAGAAAGGCCTACACCTGATGATAATGACGGTAGTTCACATGTCAGCCGCACAACCTCGTGTGCGTCTGTTTCGTCACAGAATAGACTACGGACTGCAACGGCTAAGCGACTTGTAACAGAACTGAAACTGAAACATTTGTCCAAAAGACACGAAATGGAACGTGCTCACAAGGAATTGGAGTTAAAACAGCAGCTGTTTGAGAAACAGTGTGATGTTGAGGAAGCAGCTCTCGAGGAATCAGTTTGGCAGCAGGCAGTAAATGAGGAAAGCGACAAAACCACCGAGTCCACGGTTGTACCTTCTCTTCCAACCATGCTGGATACTATACATGATGGTATACGGGACCACGACGGAGCGGTAGGAGGAGCTGACTATAATCCGGTAACTATGGTAACTGCAAAGACGCAGGTAAGATCCGTGTCTCCGAAGAGAAATGGCCAGGATAACCTGTCTTCAGATTCAAAACAGTCTGGGACATCGAACGTGACTAATATAGACGCAGCCTTCCAGCACCTTGCAGATACACTACAGGAGGGGTTAAACCTGCCCAAACCAGAACTATTGACATTTAATGGCACACCAACAGACTATTGCAAATGCATAAGTAACTTTGAAACAAACATAAAAAACAAAGTTAATGATGAAAGACTCAGATTAAGTTACTTAATTCAGTATTGCAACGGCGAGGCTGTGTGTTGCTTGAACCATCAGAGGGTTACAAACGTGCTAGGTCTATATTATACTCACGGTATGGCAGACCGCATGTAATTGCCAGATCCTATATAGACAAATTGGTAGGTGGTCCAAAAATAAAGGCATCCGACACCGACGGGCTCTCAAGTTTAGCATGCAGAGATGTGAAATTACGCTGTCTAAGTTAGGGTTTACTTCTGATGTCGATAACTCAGAAAATTTAAGACGCGTCGTGAAACGCTTACCCATGCATCTTCGAGCTAGGTGGGCAGACGATGCGCATTCAATCAATGAGCCGGCGTTAGGTTATCCCGTCAGAGAGGCTAAATTTTCCGACCTAGCCAAATTTGTCGATGAAAAATCTCGCGTCGCTAGCTCGATGTACGGTCTAGATCTTTCAAGAGAAAATTCTCCGAATAAAGGGGGTAGGGGTCCTCATAGCCAACATCAGGGTAATGCGGATAGGATAAAGGTCACAACACTTGCTACCAGTGGTGAAACTGAAATAGCTAAGCCTGAGCGAAAATGGGGTTGTTGCTCAGGTACCTGCTACAATTTGGAATTATGTAAAAAGTTCAAACAAATGAGCATCGCTGACAGATATCAGTTGGTCCGTAAGATGAAATTGTGCTTTAAATGTTTGAAAGGTAAACATTTTCCAAACAATGTAGGAAGCCGCAAGCCTGCACAGTGTCTGACTGTGAGCAATTGCATCATATTTTGTTGCATAAATGGACGGCCGAGTCTGATCACGTGGATACACAGCCCTGTGTCAGTTTTGGAGTGACGAAATCCTCTGCACCCAAAAATTGTTTTGGGATTATTCCTGTTGTGGTCACGGGTGGGAATGGTAACTCATGTGAGACGTATGGACTTCTTGATGACGGTGCAGACAAGACGTTATGTGATGAATGCTTGCTACGTGCTCTCAAAGCTGACAGCAGACAGGTGACGTTTAACATTTCAACAGTGACCTCCACGGGCTGCGTTACTCATGGGCAGGAGGTCGATCTACAAGTTCAGCACGTGAACAGCACTGATAGAGTAGATCTGCATAATGTATGGACAGTCAAGAGACTCCCTGTTTCATCCCGAACCGCTGCGGTAAGTGCCGATATTAAGAAATTGTCTTTTCTGAAGGACATTGATGTACCAAGTATTGCTACCACAGATGTTATGCTGTTGATAGGCACAGATTCGCCACCTGCCCATATCCCATTGGAAATTTGTTCGGGGAACAGTGACCAACCATATGCAATTCGTACACGTCTGGGTTGGGCGATACGTGGACCTGTCCAGGCGACTAATGCATCAGGCGGAATCAGTGAAAATTTTCAGCAATCCACTGATGTTTTATTGCAGCAGCAGCTAGAACGAATGTGGACAACGGACTTCGATGACAAAATTAGAGACGAAACAAAGTCCATGTCAGTGGAAGACAAGCTTGCCATGCAGAAGATGGAGTCTTCTATCTCTTTTGAGAATGGACATTACCGACTTGGACTTCCTTGGCGTGACGAGAGCTCTCGTTTACCAAACAACATGACATTGGCACATGCCCGCTTACAGCAGTTGTGGCGCAAGTTGACTCATGACCCGTCCTTGCATCAGAAATAAGCAGACACAGTCAATGACTACATAGCAAAGTGTTATGTTAGTGAGGTAACAACCATTGATACCACCTCGAACCGCATTTGGTACCTACCGCACCATCCTGTGAGTAATCCAAACAAACCTGGAAAAGTGCGTGTGGTGTTCGACTGTGCAGCTAAGTATGAAGGTATTTCCCTGAACAGTCAGCTTTTACAAGGTCCCGATTTGAATAACAGTTTGGTCGGCGTTGTTATCAAGTTTAGACAGGAACAGGTAGCTCTGGCTGCTGATATCGAATCAATGTTTCACCAGGTGCATGTTCTGGAAAGAGACTGCGATGCCCTACGCTTTCTGTGGTGGCCGAACGGGGTATATCACGAAGCAACCTAGATGCTACCGTATGCAGGTTCATTTGTTCGGTGCAACATCGTCACCAAGTTGTGCTGCATATGCCCTCAAACGAACTGCCGATGACAACGCACATGTATTCGATCCAGAGGTGGTGTCGACTGTCAAGAAAAATTTTTATGTTGGCGACTGTCTCAAATCTGTTCCATCAGAGAAAGTTGCAGTGAAGCTAGCCCAAGACTTGCAGTCTCTGATGAAGATGGGTGGTTTCCGGCTTGGTGTCTTTTATGGGTGGAGTAAGTTAATTGTATCAATTCCTGATCTTTGTTTTACTTCTACTTTACAAAATGGCTCAGTAACAGCAGGAACGTTCTTCGCTCGATACCAGAGTCTGAAAGAGCTCCTTCTGTTGTAATCCTTAACCCTTGGGACGATCTGCCTAGAGATCGTGCTTTAGGCATAAACTGGGACGTAAATGACGACAAAATCAAATTCATAGTTCAGGTAGCAGATCGACCATTCACTAGACGGGGCATACTTTCAATAGTAAGCTCCATATTTGATCCACTTGGGCTCGTGTCGCCAATCACACTTCGGACGAAGGCCATTGTCCAAGATCTATGCAGAAAGAAGCTTGGATGGGATGACGAAATCCCGCTGGCGAACCAGACTGAATCGAACAAATTGGTTAGCTACCCTACCACATTTGCAGAATATAACTGTGAATCTCTGTTTCAAGCCTCGAGGGTTTCTTGACACAATCAATGCACAGTTGCACATCTTTAGTGATGGGTCAGAACTCGGTTACGGAGCAGCTGCATATTTGAGGTCAGTTGACGTCTATGGCTATATTACCTGTTCGCTTGTTATTGGCAAGGCTCGCCTATCGCCAATCAAAAGGTTGTCAATTCCAAAGCTTTAACTGTCTGCAGCTGTGGTTGCATGTCGGCTTTATCGACTTTTATCTGACGAACTGGAACTGAACTTGGACAGGGTCACGTTCTGGACCGATTCCATGATCTTTCTAGGCTACATCAAAAACGTTTCGCGACGTTTTAAAACATTTGTTGGTAACCGACTCAGTGTCATTCACAGTGCAACCTCACCAGATCAGTGGTGCTACATTGAATCAAATTTGAATCCTGCGGACATAGCATCAAGAGGAATTGATGCGAGCGATACAGAGAAACTCAGAGTTTGGCTGAACGGGCCTGAGTTTATTTGGCATGTCAGTCTGCATTGGCCACAGCAAAACCTGACATGTAACATACCTGATGACGATGTTGAGATTAAGAAAGAGGTAGTGATCAACAACGCTACTGCTAGTTACTTTATCGACAGTCTTGCTGATCACTATTCTGACTGGAGAAAACTGCAACGTGCTACGGCGTGGTTAATGAGGTTTAAAGTCTATTGCAGACATCGCTACTTGCGTCATCCTGAACGGTGCCGACGAGGTAATCTCACCTTAACAGAAATACAGAAGGTTACGAATGATATTTTAGTCTGTGTCCATGAAACTTTCTTCATGAAGGAGACCAACAGCTTGCGAAACGGGAATTCTGTGGGAAAAGGCAGCCACATTGCGTCACTCAATCCTGTTTTAGTTGATGGATTGGTTCGTTCGAAGGGACGTGTGAGCTTTGGAGCTATTAGCAGGTGTCCTGTTATACTGCCAAGTGGTCATCACGTGACTACACTTATCATTCGCTTCCTCCATGAGACTACGGGTCACGTCGGAATTCAGCAAGTGTTAGCCGCAACCCGTGAAAATTACTGGATTGTTAAGGGCACAGTGCAGTGAAGAAAGTTCTTAAGGGTTGCATCCTGTGCAAACGCCAACATGCTCCGTTGTGTACGCAACAGATGGCACCCTTGCTTGAGGAACAAATGTCTCCAGACAAACCACCATTTTCGTTTGTAGGAGTAGACTATTTTGGTCCACTGATTGTAAAGGCAGCTCGAACCCATTTGAAAAGATGTGGGTGCCTATTCACGTGCCTTACGACCAGGACAGTTCATCTAGAAGTTGTCCACAGTTTGACCGCTGATTCATTCATTGCTGCCTTTCAACGCTTTACAAGCCGACGAGGAGTTCCAGAGAAAGTGTTCTCTGACAACGGAACAAATCTTGTCAAGGGCGACAAGGAGTTGTGGAAATCCCTACAAGAATGGAATGAATCAAAAACAGGTCGACATATGTTGCAAAGGGAAATTGAATGTCATTTCAATCCACCGTCTGGAAGCCATATGGGTGGGGTATGGGAACGAATGATTCGTTCTACACGTACTATTCTGAAGGCACTTGCCAGTGAACAGCTACTCACTGACGAACAGCTACAGACATTTATGGCTGAGGCAGAGCGGATTATGAATGACAGACCTATAACACCAGTAAGCAGCGATCCTAAGAATCCACCGGCTTTAACTCCTAGCATGCTGCTGTTGATGAAATCTAACTCCAGTATCCCTTCAGGCGTGTTTGTAAATGACGTATATTCCAAGCGCTGGTGGAGGCAGGTGCAGTATCTCGCCTCTGTGTTTTGGAGAAGATGGATTCACGAGTATTTACCTGCACTCCAGGCCCGACAGAAGTGGATGAGAGCAAAGGCAGAACTTCGCAAAGGTGACATTGTGCTTGTGATCGAGGTTAACATCCCTAGAGGTCAATGGCCATTAGGCAGGGTCATCGATGTAAATGTGGGTCGAGATGGGCATGTTCGTAGCTGCGTGATCAGAATGCGTACATCGCAAATAGTGCGACCAGTCACTAAGCTGTGCTTGCTTGAAAACTCAAATTGACGATATTGTTGGTTATGTAATGGTCATTTGTTTGTTTTTTATGCACATATGGGTATCTAAACTTGATGAAATTTAAGGAAATTTCATGGTGGGGACTGTCAGAACTGTATACAGTTTTATTAAAATCTATCAGGACATATCCGATGTTGACATATTTGGTATAGCGAAATAACTCTAGTTTCGTGCAGCCAATCTATAACTGCAACTGCGTAGAAGTTTATAACGTCAACTGCGTTTATGTAGGATTTGAAACGCGAATATAACCATTCACACGTTAGATACGTTAGCGTCATGACGTTGTGCTATTGTGAGATTGCTGGGCGTTACGTTAACAGCCGCAGGACGAATATTTGTTACAAGTAGAATGATTAAGGATTTCGAAGAAGTAAAAAGGTGCAAAGTCGGTAAGATGAATTGATTAATTGCCTTTACAGCTGGAGATTAAGTTCTTATAATTTTATAAGAGATGCCTTTAGTTTTTGACCGAAATTTATATAGTTGTTCTTTACGAGGCAATCCAGACAGTTTTAAAATGAAATGTACATGATAAACTGCTTTACTGTGAGTATGATAAAGAACTACAGGCGACTGCTGTTGCATAACGTGTAATTATTTTCGCTTGTTATATGTCTTTGTATCTAGCAGTTTTTATTTTTTATTGTTTCAGAGAATCGCTGTCCTTGTTCACATGTGCAACACATAAAGATTCAGGCGCATATCTCGCACGCTTCCTTGTTGTAATCCGAAATTCCTTACAGATCCGATCAAAACTGAAGGGGCTACGGTGATGACAAGCATTTTTCCATTGTAAGTCTATGGGACCTTGTGATTGCCATAGCAACCAAAGTTTTCATGCGATTTCAAAACAAGTGGACCAAGCTGAGTTTGGTCCTGTATCGCTCACCTGAGCTAACAGATTCAAAGTTTCAGGAAGTGCCAACTTTTACTGAAGAATTAATTGAAGGACATGGTGATGACAGAGTAAGCAATTTCTGCAAATCAAGTGCTAACAGGGTCGAAAATAGGCATTTTAAGCAATCATAGGCATGTAACTCTATGACAAATGTGCTGACTTGGCCAGTATTCAAACTCATCCAAGGTTTTATTCCCAGCCAGCTTAAATATAAGTTTCAGAAAGATCCGATCAAAACTGAAGGGGCTACGGTGATGACAAAGTCAAAATTTGGCATTTTTAGCAATCAAAGGGATGTTACTCTAAAATAAATGAGCCGACATGGCCAGTTTTCGCACTCATCTGAGGTTTCCTCCCCAACCACCATACATATAAGTTTCAGAAAAATCCGATCAAAACTGAAGGGGCTACGGTGATGACAAGGTCAAAAATCAACATTTTCAGCCATCAAAGGGACATAACTCTACGTAAAATGGGCTGACTTGGCCTGTTTTCGAACTCTTCCAAGATTTCATCCCCAGCCACCTTACATATAAGTTTCAGAAAGATCCGATTAAAACTGAAGGGGCTATGGTGATGACAAGGTCAAAAATCGGCATTTTTAGCAATCAAAGGGACGTAAATCTATGGTAAATGGGCCAACTTGGCCGGTATTCGAACTTATCCTAGGTTTTATCCCCAGTCACCTTACATATAAGTTTCAGAAAGATTCGATCAAAACTGAAGGGGCTATGGTGATGACAAGGTAAAAAATCGACATTTTCAGCCATCAAAGGGACATAACTACATAGTAAATGGGGCGACTAAGCCGGTTTTCGAACTGATCCGAGGTTTTTCTCCAGCCACCTTACCTATAAGTTTCAGAAAGATCTGATCAAAACTGAAGGGGCTACAGTGATGACAAGGTCAAAAATCAACATTTTCAGCAATCAAAGGGACCTAACTCTATGATAAATAGGCCACCTTGGCCGGTATTCGAACTCTTCCGAGGTTTTATCCCCAGCCATCTCACATATAAGTTTCAGAAAGATCCGATCAAAACTGAAAGGGCTACGGTGATGACAATGTCAAAAATCGGCATTTTCAGCAATCAAAGGGATGTTACTCTGTGATAAATGGACCAACTTGGCAGGTTTTCGAACTCATCTGAGATTTTATCCCCAGCCATTTTACATATAAGTTTCAGAAAGATTTGATCAAAACTGAAAGGGCTACGGTGATGACAAGGTCAAAAATCAGCAATCAAAGGGACGTTACTCTACGATAAATGGGCCGACTTGGTCGGTTTTCGAACTCATCCGAGATTTTATCCCCAGCCACCTTACATAACTCAAAACTAAAGGGGCTACTGTGATGACAAGGTCAAAAATCGGCATTTTCATCAATCAAAGGGATGTAACTCCATGATAAATGGGCCGACTTGTCCGGTTTTGGAACTCATCCAAGTTTTTATCTCCAGCCACCTTACATATAAGTTTCAGAAAGATCCGATCAAAACTGAAGGGGCTATGGTGATGACAAGCATTTTCCCATTGTAAGTCTACAGGACCTTGTGATAGCCATAGCAACCAAAGTTTTTGAGCGATTTCGAAAAAAGTTTATACCAGAGGCATGCTTCAGATGAGAAATGATTGGGATCAGCCTGCAGGTTGCAGAAATATGGCTGCTCAAAAGTGTGGACGGACGACGAACGGAGGACCCACTATATATAGTATAAGCTCCCATGGAGCCTTCGGCCCAGGTGAGCTAAAAAAGCTTATGTCATCAATGCCCCACCAGAGGCATGCTATAGATGAAAAATGATTGCGATCAGCCTGCAGGCTGCAGAGATATAGCTGCTCAAAAGTGTGAACGGACGACGGAAGGACGGGCGACGGAGGACCGACTATACTATCAGCTTCCCTGGAGCCTTCGGCCCAGGTGAGCTAAAATCTGATCAAAACTGAAAGGGCTAAATTGATGACATGGTCAAAAATCGGCATTTTCAGCCATCAAAGGGGCATTACTCTATGATTAATGGGCCGTCTTGGCTGGTTTTCGAACTCATCCGAGGTTTTATCCCAAGCGACTTTACATATAAGTTTCAGAAAGATCCGATCAAAACAGAAGGGGCTACGGTGATGACAAGGTCAAAAATCGGCATTTTCAGCAATCAAAGGGACGTAACTCTATGAAAAATAGGCCGACTTGGCCGATTTTCGAACTCACCCAAGGTTTTATCCCCAGCCACTATACATATAAGTTTCAGAAAGATCTGATCAAAACTAAAGGCGCTACGGTGATGACAAGCATTTTCCCATTGTAAGTCTCTGGGACCTTGTGGTTGGCATTGCAACCAAAATTTTCGTGCGATTTCAAACAAAAGTTTATGTCATCAATGCCCCACCAGAGGCATGCTACTGATGAGAAATGATTGAGATCAGCCTGTAGGCTGCAGAAATATAGCTGCTCAAAAGTGTGGACGGACGGATGACGGAGCCTTCGGCCCAGGTGAGCTTAAAACTAGAAACGCCTTAAAATGACCTAAATAATGTTAACGGGACGTTAAACTTCAACACTAACAAGCAAACAAACGACAAAAGGAGTCGTGTTTACAAACATTCACTTTTAACGTCCCCATCAACACGAAACACTAAAGATCATTTTGGAGTCGTTGCTTCCAATTTTGTGGGACTTTTACCCGCCATTGAGATGAAATGACATCTAAGCCCTGCCGCCCAATGAAACCAATGGGGTTTATAAGCATGGACGGTCCGACTCTCGCACCGCTTTGCCTGCGCAGGCTTAAATCCTCTAAGCAATTTCCCAGTACTCGTGTCGGGTCGGTTTCAGCTCTGCGTGGAAGCATCATGCAGCCCATCTATTTCTCCAAGCCCCGATGGGCATTCACTGAGAGAGAGAGAGAGAGAGAGAGAGAGAGAGAGAGATGCATCACGCGACGAATATAAAGTGTTCGCAAAAATGCTTTTCATGTGCATTTTTTTCCAAGGCCGAAAAAGACATTGTAAATCATTGTCACCTCTTTGAATCTGAGAAGAAAGTGCAACTTGCATATACATATGTCTCTTGATAGAATTGTATACATATGTCTCTTGATAGATTGCTGTAGCTCATACGCCAGTCTGTGGCAGTCTATACGATTAAACTATAAAATGCGATGTACTGGCAACAGTGGTCAGAAAGAATTATACCGATATCAGATGTGGTGTCACAGCTAATGGTTTTCCATAAAGTGATCGTGCAAATAAGCCATATACGTCCTTGTAATTTACGAGAAGTAGTAACCACTTCTATATATGGTTTAAATGGGTGTGCCGAACCTGCCAATATGTCTTGGTCTGTGAAAGGAAATTTAGATTTAGCAATTTTCTCCAAATAATCACAGCCTTTCCTGGTTGTCACAGAGGCATACGACTTGCTGGAGAAATCGGGTGAGGGTCATGTCTAAAACTTCTCCATAGTGATGAATGGGCTAAAATGAATATTAACAGCAAGAAACGAAAAAATCGATGATTCAGATTTTCTGAATGGAGTTCATTTTCCCGTTCTCAGACAAACTTAAAAGACGAACTTGTGGGGAATATCTGCTTGTGTGTCTGTCTGTCCGTCGGAACATTTGACTGTAGGTCTGTCTGTCGGAACTTGTGACTGTCTGCCAGTGTGTCCGTCCGTCTGTCTACGACTGTTCGGGGGAGATAGATATTTCACCTATCCATCCCTTCAGTTTTCTTAACACGCATGTCCTTCCTGGATAGCCGTGTAAGAGTGACTGTAACTAAACATTGACGGCCCAGGCAGATACTGAGCAGATATTGGTATTTGATATTCATAACGGGAGAGAATCTTGCCATAGCTTTTGTTCGACAGGGCTTATCCGGCGTACTGTCATTACTCAACAGTGGAACAGCTAGCCACTTCCCGTTACACATTTTGGGGGCTCGTCCAATCTTTTAAGTAGAATTATGTCTGAGAAGGAGAGAATGATTGATATATCCGCAAGTAAGGCGTCATTAGATGTATCGTCTACAGAACTAATTATACATCAAGCAAATACTGTAGATTCTCATGCAACTCATGATTAAAGAATACCAAGGTGCACGGCATAAAATATACACATCTACTCCAGTTAAATTTACCCTTGAAGATAGCGTTTTTTCTAAAACAGAGGCATTAGAGAATATGAGTAATTGTGATGCTGATTCAGTTATACAAAAGCAATTGCAAAGGATTCAAGAAATCAATCAGAAATATGAAGAACTTGCAAATTCAAGGCTTGACAAAATTAAAACTGAACATAACGTAGATTCGAATATGCCTTTGAGTTCAGGGTCAGGGAAATATAATAAGACTAATGCCTATCAAGACGATGGTGTGACATTATCTCATCCATCTGCTAGACGAAAATCACTTAGTCAATATGCACCTCTACGCACAGAGTTCAAATCTGGCCCTAGCGGGGTCCAACCTCAGAAAGACAGTCTCAAAGTTACATTTTCATTACCGAGTGCAGTTTGTTCTGTGAATGAGGCAATTCAGATCCCTCCTCTAGTGTACACTCGTGCACACAGTAATCCAGCCTCAGGCAATTCCACTGCCTCGGGTTTACAGCCATCACAAATTCTAATGCACTTACGTATGTAACGCGACGCCTGATTGGATAACGTCAAAAATTTGCGACAGTATATTCCACGATATACTGTCGGAAATCCGACGTCACCACGTAACGTCACTTTTCATTGGCTGGCATTTGGTTTTACGCAGCTCACTGCACTTGCCGCCTTGTGCAAAATAGTACAAATTTTAGCTTAACAACCGAAAACGTGCATTAGAATGGGGATAACTGTATTGAAAATTGTCATTTGGGGAGGTAAATCGTCGGTTTTACGGTCGCAAATTACGTTTTACGGCTCCGCTTACGCGTCGCCGTAAAACGAAATTTCCGACCGTAAAACCTCCGATTTACCTCCCCAAATGACAATTTTCAGTACAGTTATCCCCTAATTAACACCACACAGGATAGTACTTACATACATTTACCTCCATCAAATGCTTCTTCTTCTTCTTCCAGTAAAGTACTGTCCGCCTCTGGCGTGTTGTCGTACTGTAACGATGTGCTGTGTAAAGACGTCAACGGTGAGTTAAAAGAACTATATACAGTGCAGTTAAAAACGTCGGGAGGCATCGAACGGAGGTTGATGGACTGCACTTGCTGCTTGAAGCTTTCGAGCGTAGTGCAGTCAACAGCAGACAGTGAAAGGTTGTTCCAGAGACGGATGCTATCTGGGAAGAAGGACTTCTGGTAAACCATGGTTCTGGCGTAGGGTACTAGGAACCTCTGTTCATGACCACGCAGAGGGGCTGTTGGAATTAGCAGGGTCGTCGGGACTGCTACTAATCCTTGCACAATCCGGTACATCATGGTAACCCTTGCCTGTGCACGTCGTTCTTGTAATGTCGGCCACTGGAGCTGGTTCAGTATCTCTGAGATGCTGCTTGTCGTCCTGTAGTCACCCATAACGAATCGGGCAGATCTACGTTGTACCATCTCCAATTTTCGAATGTTGTCGGCAGTGAATGGATCCCAGATGATGCTGGCATATTCTGTCACTGGTCTGATGAATGTCAGGTAGCACAGCTCCTTGGTTTGCCTGGGAGACTGCCGAATGTTCCTCTGGAGGAAAGCTCTTGTCGAGTTGGCTTTCTTCGTGACCTGGTCTATGTGAGTGTTCCAGCCAAGGATTTGTGCACACTGACGCCTAGATATTTCGCTCCATCTGTTTCTTGGAGAGTCTCGTCATTCCTGATGGGGTTCCTCTTGTTTGTTACATGCATAACTTGACACTTTTTGGGATGGAACTCATTAAGCCAATCTCTCTCCCACTCTTGAAGCTTGTCCAAATCTTCCTGCAACTGGATGGCATCGTCCATAGATCTGATTGACCGGTACAGGACACTATTATCAGCAAACAGTTTGGTAGTTGAGCTTAGTGACGCACATTCCGGAAGGTCGTTGATGTAAAACAGGAATAATGCTAGCCCGATTACACTCCCTTGTGGAACACCTGACTGTACAGGTGCTGTAGAGGAGGAGACGCCATCAGGTAAGACCTGTTGTGAGCGGTCACTCAAGAAGTCTGGAATCCAACTGTGGATGTTGTCCCGGATGCCATAGTGTTGCAGTTTGTGCAGTAGTCTGTTGTGTGGCACTTTGTCAAAGGCCTTGGAGAAGTCGAGAAGGATGGCGTCGACTTGGCCTTTGACATCACTGCTCTTTGCCAGTTCTTGTACCGTTAGGAGTACCTTTGTCTCGCAAGAACGCCTCTTCCTAAAGCCATGTCGTGCATCTGTGAGTATACTGTGAGCATCAGCATGCCTCATGAGGTTACTGCAAACAATGTGCTCTAGGGGTTTGCACATGACGGAGGTCAAGGTCACCGGACGATAGTTTCTGGTCTATTCTTTTCTCCTTTCTTGAAGACAGGGACCACATTAGCTGTTTTCCAGTCGTTTTGGATCACTCCTTGATCTAGAGAAGCTTGAAAGAAGACAGCTAGTACCGGAGCAAGCTCAGCTGACAGTTCCTTGAGGAGTCTATTTGGAATCTCATCAGGGCCTGTAGCTTTGTGTACTTGTAGACCTTTGAGCAGCTGAAGTACGCCATCCTGGTTGACCACGATCCTAGGCATTGATGGATATGGGCTTGGTCCCATGTCTTTAATGGTGCTGGCGTCTTCATCCATATTGAACTAAGAGAAGACCTGATCGTTAAGCATGTTGGCCTTGGTTGCACTGTCAGAGTAAGTGATCCCATCATTGGCCTTGAGTGGAGCGACCACCATTTGTAGACTCTGGGCTGATCACATTGTTGACATAGTCATTGTATGCAGACTTACAGGCAGAGCTTGTTGTTTTTTTTGAGCTTCTGATATCGTCTGAAGTCTGCTGGCTAATTAGTTGCCCTGGCTTTCCTGAAGCTACGCTTTTTTCGTCTTGACAGGCGTTTGACCTTCCTATTTATCCATGGCTGGTTGTATCTGCTAGTAGTCATTTTGGAGGGTAAATGCTAGTCTAATGTTATCAAGTACTAACACAGGACCTATTCCAGGACATGCACCAATGATTGCACATTATCAGCAACCTAAAAGTATTAAAAGAAACGAAAAAGATCCTGATAAGTTTGATGGCAGAAATGTAGAATGGCGAGACTATATCGTTAATTTTGAACAAGTTTCGGCCTGGAACAACCGAAGCACAACAACTTGCAATGTCACTTAGGGGTCAAGCACAAAAACTTCTCGGTGAGCTAAAACAATACGCAATGCTTAGATACGAGGACCTGAAGAAAATTCTTTCACAACGATATGACCCATAAGAACGCAGTGTTACATATCGTTGTGAATTTTGTACTAGAAAACGTCAGAAGAACGAAAGCCCTTCTGAGTTCGCTTTTGCATTGAGACGTCTTGCCTCATTGGCTTACCCTGAAATGTCATATGACTATAGAGAAATTAATGTACTAGAACAGTACTTGACTTCAGTGTGTAGCACGGAACTTAGAAATCGTGTAATTTTCCAACACCCTAAGTCACTTGATGAAGTTATTTCTCATACAGTGGAGTACGAAGCAGTCAAAGGCAATTATCAAACACCTCCATCAAAACCAAACATCCAAAGTGATGAAGGCTATATTCAAGCCATAAAACAAACTAAAATTGATAATGTAATCACTCCATCAAATACATCCACAGAACTAAATAAGTTGATCCAAACACTTAGTACATGTATGGAAAAGTGGAATGAAACACTTGAGCAACTTCAACATTGTAATCAAAAGAAATGTATATAAACAAATAGAGATCATTGTAACTATACTTGTTAAAGTTGTAAACAGAAGGGTCATATAGCCAGAAACTGCCCAAACAAAACAAACTTTGATGAGCGAACTAAAAAGTCGGAAAACTAGCTAAGGCTGACTTTGAGGCCAAAAAGCCAGCCTGCAAAACTGATCTAAAATGGCCACTAATAAGATTTCCCAATCAAGCAACCGAAGTTACACATGAAATAAATCAATATTACCTGAAAATACTCAGCTTTTTTTGTCTAATTCTTTATCGTTTTTTTTTTTGGTAGAATTAAACAAATATTGATCATTTATTAATAATTGTTTTGGAGGGAGGGCGGGGGGGGGGGGGTAGTGATGAAATATACAATCATTTTGTGAAAGCTTTTAGTTGTAAAATTGAACCTATTTGTGTTGCTTTCCTTGTTTTATTGGTGAACAATAGATTTATGACTGAACGTGTTATTTTATGGGAAATTCCATAAGGATCTTATTTATATTTGACCGGCTTGCATTTGTTTGCATTATATTTTTTTTTTTTTTTGTTCAATGTTTAGATTGACTTTGGCAGAGAGATGTTAGTGCAGATTGATGCAAGGTTTTCACCTAATTCTTATAAGATTTGTGTCATATGTCTACTGTTTTTGGCAGGGGATGAGGGTCGGTTGATTTTCATTGACACTTTCAAGGGCTGTTTAAAAGGTACCAAGATTTACCTAAAATAGCTGTGATGGTTAGAAGTACCATGTGATTCTTCACCGGCCCCGATAGCTCAGTTGGTAGAGTGTCCGCTCCGGGGAATCGGAGGTCTGGGGTTCGATCCCGGGCCGCGACATACCAAAGTCGCTAAAAATGGTACTAGCTGCTCCTCGCTTGGCACTCAGATTTACGGGGTAGAGCTAGGACTGGTCGATCCAGTGTCAGGATAATGTGACTGGGCGTGGTATCATGTAATGTGTCTGGGACATGATACTTCAGTGAGGCAGCACTATAAACGTGAGCATTGAGCTCCCTGTCGCAACCAGACACCGTCGTGATATGACTGAAAAATTGTTGAAAGCGACGTTAAACCCGAATTCACACACACACACACACACCTGTGATTCTTCACCAGCACTACATATTCCTCACTGCTCACAATGGGGGGTTGGGCTTAAAATGTGACTCTTCATATTGAAAAACATAACTGATTGCATCAAATTTTGCGGTCTACGAATCTAATGTGAAATGTTCACATCATTCTTATCATCTATTTTAAATAAAATTCAATATGAAGTACTTTCTTTCATTTTCCCGTTCTCAGACAAGCTTGAAAGACGAACCTGTGGGGAATATCTGCTTGTGTGTCTGTCCGTCGGAAAATTTGACTTTGGGTCTGTCTGTCGGAACTTGTGACTGTCTGCCAGTCTGTCCATCCCTCCGCCCGTCTATCTACGACTGTTTTTTCACCTATCCATCCCTTCAGTTTTCTGAAAACGCATGTCCTTCCTGGTTTGGCCGTGTAAGAGTGGCTGTAGGTCAACATTGACGGCACAGGCAGATACTGGGCAGATATTGGTATTTGATATTCATAAAGGGAGAGAATCTTGCCATAGTTTATGTTCGACGGGGCTTATCCGGCGTACTGTCATTACTCAAAAGTGAAAAAGCTAGCCAATTTCCGTTACAAATAAAATGAAAAACAAAATTCAGCGGTTGCTCAGACGGAGTCTTATGCTACAAGAATATAATTTAGACACATGAAATATCAGAAAGAGAGATAACATTATCCCTGATTCCCGTTTCAAGAGCTTGAGCAGTGTCAGGAATTGTGTTTTTCTTTCATGCTGAAGTGGATTGTAGATACATGTAATTTTATATACTAAGTTTAATTATTATTATTCTAAAAGCAAAAGAAAGCTTTATTACATAAATCTTACTTTTCCCCGAAGAGAGGGAGTGTTATGCATAAGAATTTATTTTTCTGATTCCCACTTTCATCCCACTGGGTGACCTAATAAGGCTATTACTATCTTGTTTATTCTTCTTGAAGAAGTTTCTGGAAAAATGAGTCACAGATTAATTTCAGTTGGTAAACAACTTGTTTACAAGGAAAAGTAATTTAAAATCCAGAAAGTTCGGGGTTGCATTATTTTTAGAAAAATTACCCAATCTTATTCCACAGCCCTCTGGAACTTTCTTGAGAAATCTTAAGGTCTATAAAAGAGCTTGATTTTTTTTCTTTGAGTCAGACTTAGGAGTTTAAAGTTTGGGTTTATAAGAAAAGTTATTTCTGAATTCTGTGTTGGATTGTTAAAGGATATTATTTTTCATTTCAGACTGTAACTTCTGTGGGATCAAGGGAAATAGATTCATTCAAGGATATTTCATAACAGAGCTAAGTAATATTTTTTACTTCTACAGGTGTAAGACAGTTTGTAAATAAAATTTGTTATTTTTTTTCCAGAAGGTTTGTTTGCCTTTTCTCTATGCTACGCCTGGCTCGTAAAACACCTCATAAACCAGGGTTGAGTTCGATCCCGGGCTTCTCCAGACTTTCTGATGTGTCTTTAAACCGAAGTCTCGTCTCCTTTTGACCTTAGCTGTTGGTGGTACGTAAAACTCAAACACACTTTCACACTTAACCCTCAACTCTACAATGTCATTTCCTCCTGGAGGAAATGACATTGTAGAGTTGAGGGTTAAGTGCTGTCTTAAAATTTAAGTGGTGGCATAAGGGGAACATACAGTACCAAATTGCATGGTTACATCACTACAAGAAAGGAACAACAGTGATTAAGTTTTGATTGCCTGGACCTTATTTTCAAGTTACAAACAACACAAATTAGGGTCTACTACTTGGCTGCACTCTGTCTCCAGAATAACATTAATTTTGGTCAAATTTGGTACTTCATATCATTTCAACCTACCAAACTCGTCATGAGATTTTAATTACCTTGACATCATTCTCAAGATCAAAGCCCCCTTTTCAGAGCCAATGACCTTGAAAACAAGGTCAAGGCCATCAAAACCTAAGTACTATTGCCATCTGTCCTAGGGATACAACCATGTAACTTGTTTAGAATCTATTCACTGGTTCAGGAGATTCAGTGCTGCAGCAAATGCAAACAGGATCCACATCTGTTGGTGTGGGTAGAGAGGGAAGGCATAAGAAGAAGAACATATATACAAGAACTCACTTTTCAATGAAAACCTGTCAGTGTTATTGGTTACTACTTCATTGAAATAATTCTTACTTTGGACATATACCTGTTTGGTAAGTTATCAAAATCCCTTTATGCAATTCTATACTTGTTAACTGTACAATTCTGGAATGATTGAACAAAGTGAGGAATCCTACTTTGCACATTATGATTCCAGAATTGTAACAATACCACTTTGCACAAGCCACAAAAAATACTAAAGAAGCATCTTTTACACATGGACATGATCATAATAATGTGTTCATCTGAAATTTCTTATTCAAGGGGGAAAAGAAATAAAACACAATGCATTCGTTGCTTAAATGGTTTGCTTTTATTACCTTAACAAACTCAATAACAACATATTTCTTGTAAGATGACACAACAGTGTTTACACCACAACCTCATTATAACACTGTTTGTTATAACACGATTTGGGATAAAACAAGGTTTCAAGATGGATCCCAAAAATGTATAGATTATACAGAAAAATGACCATGAATGGTCATTTTCATATATAATCTTATACATTTTTGTTTGGATATAACATGGTTGTTTAACTAATACGGTTTCTACTTTGGACCCTATTTGAGCTACCAGGTCTCAAATTTTTTTTTCTGGTTTTTATCTTCAATTCATACTCCTTTGTAATGTGTACACTTTTGGAGCCAAATACAGCTAAAGGTCTTTGTGAAAATAGTCGTTTTCATTCGTGTTTACCCTTCGCTCTGAACATGTGTTCGGAATTTCTGTTCTAAAAATAAATCTGTCACTTTACACATACATGGCGACAGTATCGTCTCTGAGTGTCGTTACTTATGGCATGGTATTCAGCGTCATATTTTTTTCCGATTCGGGCATGGCCTAAGCAAACAAGGCCAAAAATGAATGTCGCATAACGTCATATATGGGGATTCTATTTTTGTCACGAACTAAAAATAGATCTAACTAGTGTTCGAAACCTAGTTAGGGAATCCCTCTCAAACTCGTTTACCTGTCATCATAATTGTTCGCATTTTTTGCATAAAATGCATTCATTTGTATTGTTTTAAAGAAAAATACCGGCTATATGTATTTTATTTTCGGAAGCATTTTTTACCGATAGCTCAATAATGCACCTTTAATAGTGTCATAAAGAGGTAGTGGTGTATTTTCTTTCATTATTGTGTTAAAAAAAAACTTTTTTCTGATTACAAATTATGATGACATACCCATAAGCTAAAATGGCATCTCTCCTACCTCTAAATATAGTATTTTTCTGATGAAACTGATACTTTTATTTCTGTCCTAAATATAGATTGTTGTTGCTCATTAGAACCACTTCAATGAGGCAGTTCTTAAGAGAACCAAAATGTATGTTTATCAGCAAAGATAAGGAAAAGGATAGATACGCCATCTGTATCTTAACAGGCTTCTCTGGTCAGCCAGCTCCCAGAGTCTAACTGTTGTTTATTTTTTTTTTCATTTTGCTTTTTCAGATTTTCAGTGGTTTCTTGCAGTTGAGTCCTCATCATCATTTCATATCTGTGGTTGTTTGTTTTTTGTGTTCTCACAGATGTTGCACTGATGAGTTAGGAGGCCTTCATGCAGACTGAACAAATTATTTGTCTAAATCGTGATGGAAGGGCGAGGATTGTGGCTGCATAAAATCGATTTAAGCCCCCCAGTTAAATTCTTTTCACTGACCATTCCAAGGTGGTTCTTCTGTCACAGTTTATTTTTGTTATGGTCTGTCTTTGAGTGTGTGTAATGCTTATATTTTTTGTTTTGGATAGCCAGTTGGCCATTTTGTCAGAAAGTAACTGTCCTTTAGGCTTTTGCTATTGATGCTTCCATTAGGGTCTGGTTGTTTCATGTTTCTGTTTCTTTCCCTTTGGTGTCTCTGATGGGAGCTGTGGGTTAATTGTATCAATTCCCGATCATTGCCTTCACTTCCATTTACCCTACTGACCTAGCTCTTCCATGCATGAGAGGCCCAATTTTGCAGCCTTAACCTTTAACCTCCTGAACATCATAACCATTATCTTTGCAAACAGTGTAGATTCAGATCAGAAGCAGATGGCTTCTGAAGAAGCCATCTGATGGGGGCCTACAATTTTTGTCACGCAGATGGGAGAAGCCATCCGACTGTTTGTAATGCAGTTTGTAAACTGAATGAATACATTATATCAAGTAATCTGTTTGGCTGAGAGTCAAAAATGGGTATGGTTAAATAAATTGAGAAAATGATTGAACCCTTGGCAAGCAGTGACAGCACTGCTCAGACACTGGAGGATGCAGCATTCTGAGTTCAATTATTCATAATTAAGATCATATTGTTTAGTAATATATCATCAAAACTGTTCTCATTCAATATGGCAAAAATACAAAAATATTTTGCTAAAAAAATGTGAATTTTACAATTTTTCATTAAAAATACCACTGTACTAGGAACAAGTATTGTACTTACTACAAGGGTAGGCTGAAAAGTTCTGAGCCTGACCAAGATTAAATGGTTTGTCCATACTGAAAGTGCCTTATTATTCAACATAATCTCCCTACCTGCCCACACACTTCCTCCAGCGATGCTGGAGTCCCTGGATCCCAGTGGTATAAAGGGTCTCATCTTGGTCCCTGAAAAACTCCTCCACAGCAGCTATCGCCTCCTCCTCTGACCGATAATGCTGCCCAGCCAAGTGCTTTTTCATGTTTGGAAACAGGAAATAATCTGATGGAGGTAGATCAGGTGAATACGGAGGGTGATCGACAAGTGTGAAGCCACAGTCATGCACAGTAGCCATTGCGACAACCGATTTATGAGCAGGTGCATTGTCCTGATGGAACAAGACCCCTTTTGTCAATTTTCCGGGTCGTTTAGCCTTAATTGCTTTTCGCAATTGTTTTAGCAGATCTGCATAATACTCCCCATTAATTGTGCTGCCCTTTTAAAGGTAATCTATGAATATTATACACTTGGCATCCCAGAACAATGACGTCATCACCTTCACTGCAGAGGAGACGACCTTTGCCTTCATTGGAGGGGGTGAGCCAGGGTGCTTCCATTGCATGGATTGTCTTTTGGTCTCTGGCTCAAAGTGATGAACCCAACACTCATCCTGAGTGACAAAACGGTCAAGAAAACCATCTTGGTCTGCTTCAAAAATAGCCAAGTTGGCTTGTGACAGATTCAGTCTCGTCAACTATTGGTCAGGCGTCAAAAGCCGTAGCACCCATCTGGCGGAAACCTTCGACATTCCTTATTCACTGTGTAGAATGTTCTCTACTCGTTCACGGGAGATACCAACAGTGTTAGCTAACTGATTCACAGTTAAACGCCTGTCATCCATCATGGCCCTGTGCACTTGGCTGATGGTTTCCTCAGTAGTTGCCGTTGTGGGTCGTCCACACGGGTCATCATCTTTAAGGCTGTCCTTGCCCATCTTAAAATTTGCTGCCCACCTTTTCACGGTTGCATACGAAGGAGCATCATCCCCTTATGTAGGAACCATATCGGCATGAATGTCCTTAGGAGCTAACTCCCTTTTATGGAGGTACTTGATGACACCACGATGCCAGATTTTGTCCATGTTCTCAAAAACTTGCTAATATAAATTTTCAAAGTCTAGAATTTCTACGTAATTGCAGGTAAACTTGAACTCATTTAAGTCAAATCAAGTATAAAGGCTTGGATTTAATGAATACAAAATTTCATGGCTCTTCGATGCCTGCTTCTTGGTCAGGCTCAGAACTTTTCAGCCTACCCTCGTAGAACAGTTACCAATTTGATCACTAAAGAGCTCGTTCAGCAAATGGTGCTTTGAACAACTGGGCCCTGATCTGGATCTGCACTGTCTTTAATGCCCCTTTATAGGGTTTCCTCTCTAAAACAGATTCATGCTATTGCCACTATCGCACTTCAAGCACACCCTTAAAATAGATTTATGTTAACGCCACTATCACACTCCAAGCAACAGAAATATGTTAAGGTTTTTTATTTTGTGATATAATTAACTCTTATCATGCTGTTCACGACAACCCTTATCTTTGGAAACAGTGTAGATCCAGATCAGATTGCTTCTGAAGAATCTACACTTTTTGACATTCAATTTATGATTTTTATGAATAAATCACATCAAGTAATCTGATTGGTTCAAAGTCAGAAATGGGTGTGGCTGAACTGAATATTCAGCAGGAGAAGGGTTAACGTTTATGCATTCTGCAAAGAAGGCACAATCATATCAGTGTATTTTTATCAAATCCAGTGCCAAAAATTACATAACATTTATAGAGCCTTTTCATTATACAGTAAAACTTCGAAGCCTTGACCACCGACGGCTTGTTTACCATGGCGGAGTCGAACCCGTTCTTGAGTCCCGAGGGAATTTGTCCACATAAGAAAACGATGGGTAATTAAGGATTTTTTTTCCTATTCTCTTGTAAATTTATGCTGTGTGTACTCATTGAGGCCATTCTAATGCGTACACACAGCATACATTTTTTGTCCCAAAATTAAGGCTGTTATGCTTTATGGCGGTAGCCCTCAGTGGCTCGAACTACCCCTGGCTCGAACAGATTTTCATGGTCCAAAAAATGTGTTCGAGCCATTGAACTTCTACTGTATACAGTTTTTACCCCCAAGCATTCAGACACCTCTACTCCTTACAATACTTTTTCCAAAATGCAAAAAAGTAAAATTTACCATCCGATGTTGTATCTAAAAATAGCTAGATGAGAGGCAAACAATGTAGACCCTGATGAGATGCTGCATTCTGTGGCATCTCAAGATAGTCTACACTGATTACTCAGGCCCTTCTGTCCAAACATCTACAGAAAATACGGTACCGAAATATGCACCTTTAACTACATAATACAGCCTTGACTGACCTAGAAATATGAATATGCAATCATATTTAAATCTGGGTATAGTATGTCTTCCCATTGTTCCGCATAACAATTGGTAGATTTAGAAAGATTTGTTTTACTACACCTTGAAAATGTGGTCGTGTGTACTCAAAAGAATTGCCTAATTGATTGCAATAAGAAACACAATACATCACGAAAACACGCCTATATAATTTTGACCCCTTAGAACCCCATTTTTATACAGTAAAATTGTAAACCTTATTTTGCTTATTTCTGCTCTAAAATATAGATTGTGGGTACTCGTTAGAGCGGTTCTAACGAGTACCTACAATTAATATTTTGAGCAGAAATAAGAAAAATATCACAATTTTTCATCTAAAAGTTTACAATGTATTTGTTTAGGTGTGTTTTCGTAATATATAGTCCAACCCGTATTAAGTAATCACCTAAGAGATAACTAAAATGTGCTTGGTGAAGACAGGTGTTTGTTTAATGCAGGTGAATTTCTATGCATTTTCCTTATTGGGAACTGAATTCCTGCTTGCTTAAAACAGGTGGCTTGCTTAAAAGAGGTGGACACTATGACAGGTTTTACTGTGACTTTTTTTTGGCCCGTTTCTTTAATAACATAAACTAAGCCACCTCCATTGACTTTCAATCAATCAGCCTACTTGATGTACACCTACAAATTCACAAAATGAATGTCAAACAATACTGATACTTATCATATGCTTATCAGATGGCGTCTTCAGAAAAAATATGATTTGATGATTTGTAAAGGTGGAGCATATCAGAGTTCAGCAGGATAAGTGTAATGTGCCATCATTCCCAGATATATTCTATATTTTTCAGGGTCTACCTTGGAAGAAAATAAAGTACCATATCATGCATTGCCAATATACATGTGTATTGAATCAACCCAGTAATATTTATTATCCATTTTTATCATATGACGTCGCGTCTGAGAATGCAATAACCCCATGTAATAAATTCGATAATCCACTAGTGGATTAAATATCCAAATTAGATAGATACGCCCCGTAACGTTACATGTATGATGTCCTTAACGACGTCGGGCTTACTAATGGCGAAATATTGACGAAAAAGGGTCACTCAATGAACATTTCTGTGACATTATTTTCAAATCGGACCATTTGCCTAGGAGCAGATGTCATTTAAAGGTTTATCGATTTTTAGCTCTGGCGACCATTTTGTTTAACGGAGCGAAACGATTTAGGCAATATTGAAAGAGGGTCACTCAAGGAACATTCCTGTGAAATTATTTTCAAATCGGGCCATTTGCCTAGGAGGAGATTCATTTAACGTTTTTTTCTATTTTTAGCGCTTGCGGCAATTTTGTTAAACGGAGCGGAATGAATTAGGCAAGTTTGAAAGAGGGTCATTCAAGGAACATTCCTGTGAAATTATATCAAAATCCATTCACTGATTTAGGATGAGATGTCGTTTGAAGAAAAAGTTTACGCATGCACGGACTGCGTGACAGGTGAGCTAAAAATAATGTATACCACGAAACCCCTGTTTTCTCTAATATAAAGTGGGGTTTAAGGGGGTATTCATTTCACGGACTTGATCACGTGATGAGAGGATATTAACTTTTATAGATAAAAACCAAAAATATTTCATCTCGTATTTTTAGCATTTATCGAAAAAAGTAAACTTTCATTTTATTTTATACGTGAATTTGGCGATGTACTGTAACTGAACAGTTGTTCGTAACATGCTTCGCACTCGTGAAAATTTCTGTTATTTTCAACACACTCGATGAAATATGTTTTCGATACATTCAATGAAATATTAGTATTATCGGAAAAAAAACGTAAACTTTCTTTTTATTTTATCAGAAAAAAGCAAGCCAAAAAGTAGTCCGGGCTGCTACTGTGAAAATAACATGGTCATGATATTTTTCACAGTGTGGATTTGCCTTTTAATTTTATCAGAAAAAAGCAAGCCAAAAGGTAGTCAGGGCTGCTACTGTGAAAATAACATGGTCATGTTATTTTTCACAGTGTAGATACATCATATATTTTTTTCAGTGTGAAAATATCCTTTTTAATTGTTTCAGATAGGCATTGAGTTCACTGCTACATGTAAGTATAAAATAAATAACCGTGACCTGGGCTTCGTATAAACCCTATCTGTGCAAGGGTCAGTGATGGCCACATGGACATCAGTAGCATAACTTATAACTTTGCACCGATTAATACGAGGACTGTTCAAATATGAATGCAAGTAGAACGTTTTCTCATGCACTAATGCGAAAATCACCTGGAAATAGATCTCACAGGGTAGAAAAACATTTTACCTATACATTGATACCAAACTTTATAAAATCCGCCCACTTTAGCCATGTATATCGTTTGATAAACACTGTCTACTCTTGTATACTAATACAAAACATGGTTGGAAGAAGGTCAGAGAACGCCGTTGAAATACGGTCCTATATTAAGAATCGTTGTATTCTTGGTATACGGTGCAAAGACATTTTTGATGAAATATGTTCGGTTTACGGGCATAATGAAATGTCTTTTCCGACAGTTTTTCGTTGGTGTA
Source organism: Lucinisca nassula (assembly GCA_963580285.1). Classification (NCBI taxonomy): domain Eukaryota; kingdom Metazoa; phylum Mollusca; class Bivalvia; order Lucinida; family Lucinidae; genus Lucinisca; species Lucinisca nassula. Next base: position 1,375,827 of record CAUZLF010000001.1, read on the forward strand.
AGAAATTCAGCTGTGGGCTAGGCTCAACAGAAGATGCACCACATGATCGTCGGCCGAAAAGAGCAACATCTGCCAAGATGGTTGCTAGAGTGAAAGAAAAAGTTGCTACCGATGCACGATACACCACTAGGCAAATAGCTAGTATGGTTGGTATCTCATTAGGAGCAGCTCATACAATTCTGAAACGGGATTTGAAAATGAGAAAGATCTGTGCTAGATTGATTCCCCATCTGTTGACAGATGAGCAGAAAAAGACACGCGTTCAGTCCGCCAAGAAGGTGCTTAAAAAGTTTCCAAATTACAGTGCATGGTCTTTCGCTAATGTCATCACAGGTGACGAGACATGGGTTCACTTGTTTGAGCCAAAACGAAAGATTCAGAACAAAATATTGGCAACAAAGTATTGCAAAGACCATGCACTGCAAAGCGGACCATGAGCGTCAAGAAGGTAATGTATGCCATATTCTATTCAAATCAGTGCCCTGCTATTCAGGTTGCTGTGCCTAAAGGCAAATCTGTAAATGCGAAGTTTTACAAGAATAAAGTTCTTGGAAAATTGAGGAAATATTTCAAAGAACGAAAACCCGCAACTGGTTTGGCCAATGTCAGATTGCTACATGACAATATGTCATCGCACAAGGCGTTCATTGTGCAAGACGATCTGAAGCAGGAAAAAGTTGTTGAACTCCCTCACCCCTCGTATTCCCCTGACCTTGCCTCGTGTGACTTTTTTTGTTCCCGCGGCTGAAAAATACCTTTCTGGTCGAAAATTTGTACAGCGCAAACACCTCGGTTCTGCAATATTCCAGTGCCTTCATAGTATACCTCGAAAAGACTACCAAAATGCATTCAATGATTGGATCAGAAGACTGAAAGTTTGTATATCTGTTAAAGGGGAATACTTTGAGGGGACAAATACATTTTTCATCGAAATCTATCATGGAATCATTTTTATGTGGTTAGTTGCATTCACATTTGAACAGTCCTCGTATACTGAATGCAAGTTGCTAACGTTTTGTACCATAAATATTCAACACAGAGCATTATGTTAGAACCATAGTGCGCCTTGTTATTTTATGACGACAACTAGCCAACTAAAACATCCGTCCTCGGGAGGAAATGTTTCCCCTACTGGGAGAAATGTTTTGGAAATAAGTTGCCTCCCCTGAACATGTATCCAATTGTCCAATAAAATTATAACTATTTCCATATAGGTATGTTTAAAAGCCATTCGATACGGTTGCTTTGCCCATTTTATACGGGAAGACACAAAACAGGATCAAAGGCAACTCCTACAAAAGTATTTTGTCTCCCATGACAATAGGAGTTAACTGTTAAAGGAAAGAATTTGCTCCGCTTTTATTTAAGAGTAGACCCCTTTTCCATGGTACATAATTAATAGAAAAGCGAACAGAAGGTCATGGTGGTTTTCTCCCTTTGAAAAATGGCGGAAAATCTGCTGGGCTGGTAGGTTCCTTTCCATATAAAATGTGTTTCTATCGTAGGTTCCTTTCCATATAAAATGTATTACTATCCATGCGAAACGAACCGCATTAAAAGTAAAAACGTGTCTATAGACATACGTGCAAAGCGAATGCACAAATCAATCTGTTCCGTTCAGATAACCCTTATTCTGCTGAACACGACAATCCCTACCTTTTCAAACAGTATAGATACAGGTCGGATGGCTTCTTCGGATCTACACTGTATGTCAGTTAGCTTGCAATTTGCACAAAACTTTATATCAGATGGTTTGATTGGTTGATAAACAGATATGGGTGAGGCAGAGTTAATTTATTCAGCTTGATAAAGATTTAAATCCTTTATCATATGACGTCGCGTCTGAGAGTGTAATAACGCCATGTATTATTTTCGATAATCCACTAGTGGATTAAATATGCAAAGTAGCTAGATACGTCCCGTAACGTTACATGTACGACGTCCTTAACGACGTCGCGTTTACTAATGGCGGAATATTGATATTTTTGTAAACAATCGAGAATAAAATACGTTGTAAATGTCATATGATAAATAGAATCTTGCATTCGTCCTCATGTATTATTGAATTTATTAAACTCGTTGAGGAAAAGGCATAAAATGCTCTGCAAGCCTCGCATTTTATCCCTTTTCCACAACTCGTTTAATAAATTCAATAATGAATGATCACTTATGTAAGATCCTCTATTAAGAAGATCCCCCAAGTCCAGGTCGCCCTGCTGATGTCATGAGCCAGGAGATGATCGACCGTGTTGAGTGACTTGTGCTAAACAATCGTCGAATCAAAGTTGTCGAACTTGTTTCAGAATATGGCATTTCTAGCGGAAGTGTTTACACTATAATCCGTAAGCATTTAGGCACGTCAAAAGTATCTGCCAGGTGAGTACACAGAAACCTGAACATGCAAGATCGTCAGCAAAGGGTGGAGTCAAGTCAAGAACTTCTGGTAGTGTACAATGCAAACCTACAAGACTTTCACACTCGTTATGTAATAGGAGATGAAACTTGGCTTCACCACTGTGACCTAGATACTAAAAGAGAGTCCATGCAATAGAAGCGCCCTGGCTCACCCCACCTCAGTTTCGTACCCAACCATCAGCCAGCAAGGTAATGGCCACGCCGTTTTGGGGCTCCAAAGTCATTATATTGATAGATTGCAAGCCTGCTGGTACTTCAATTACAGACGAATACTATGCCAATGTCACTAAACAATTAAGTGTTGCTATTAAAGAAAAACGAATGGGAAAGCTAGCTGCTGGTGTCCTTCTTTTGCATGATTATGCCTCTGTGCACAAGTCCAGAGTTCCACAAGAGACTTTTCGTGAGTGCAAGTTCAGGCAGTTAAATTACCTGCCATACAGCCCAGAGCTGGCCCCAAGTGATTATTATCTTTTTCAAGTCCCACTTGCTTGAAACGAGAGTTTTGGACGATGATGAGCTCAAGGCTGCTACAAAGGCTTGGTTTGAGGATCAAATAGATGACTTTTATTACAACGGCATAGACCTTTTAAAAGAAAAGTGGGCCAAATGCATTGAAGTAAAGCGGGTTTATACTGAAAAGTAATTTTGAAACCATCTTCCAATCTGTGAGTTAGACCCCGAGGTCTACGAACTTATTGAACTCCTCTCGTAATTAAATAATCTTAACCAACTTCGTCGGTATCATTGGCTCGGAAACGCTTATCCCAAGTTTTGTCCCCGAATGGAAAAAAGTGAGTTGCATAATTAATCTCTCCTCTTTTGCATGGTTACCTTTTTGGTCATCTTTTTGCTTGTTTCCTGTAAAACCTGTATAAAGAAAACAAGAACTCTGCCAAATGCCATGTCGCACCTGTGGGGTGTAAAGTCACTGAACCAGGAAATATAGGTCAAGGTCAAACTGCTTTTAAGTTGTCATCCATAGATGCAACTTTGTACCAAGTATCATCAATGAAGCTCTTATAGTCCTTAAGAAATGGACTTGACCATTAGGGTGAACGCTACGGTTGACGAAATAGTTCATAAAGTCAGTTAACTATAAAATATAGGTCAAGGTTTACTATAAATGCCTGCATTAAAATTGTCTTCCCTAGATGAAAGTCTGTACCAAGTATTATTAACAAAGGTGTAATAGTTTTTTTTTATTTTGAGAAAGGAACTTGAACATAAAGGTGAATGCTGGGAAAGTTGCAATATTTCACGAACTCAGTGAAAAATGGAATGAAGGTCAATAGTAAATATGGAGGCTTGCATTAAAGTTGCAATCCCTAGATTCAAGACTGTACCAAGTATCATTAATGATGCTCTTAAAGTTCTTGAGAAATGGATTTGAACTTTACGGTGAACGCCAGGGAGATTGCAATAGTTTCCAAAGTCAATAGACCATGATATTTAGGTCAAGGTCAAATACGCATGCTTGCGATAAAGTAATTATCCCTAGATGCAAGTCTGTACCAAGTATCTTTAATGAAGCTCTTACAATCCTTGAAAAATGGAATTGAACATTAGGGTGAACGCTAGGGTGGTCGCAATAAATTCCAAAGTCAAAGAACCATGAAATGTAGGCATAGGTAAAATATGGATGCTTGCTATAAAATGGCTATCTCTAGATGAAAGTCTGTACCAAGTATCATTAATGAAATGGACTTGAATATTAGGGTGAATGCTATGGTAGTCGCAGATGTTGACGACTTGACAGACGAACGATCAAACTACCGAACGGACGGAAATTGGGACTTCTGTATCGCGCCATGCTTAAAGCATGCACGTCAAAAACATTTTCGGCTTGTCATTGTATGGGTGTTTCTATTAACCTGTCAGGAAACATCACGTTTCTCTTAACCTGTCACAGACAATTTTGCGATGAAATGCATATATTAGCAACATGTGCACTAAGACAGATAGGACGCTTGGTTTCTTGAGGCTTCATCAGTGTCCTCAATATGTAAAAGAGGCAGCATATGAGGGACTTGTTCGTCCAATTTTGGAATATGGTAGTTGTATCTGGGACCCTAGTGGAGTGGTCCTTAACGAAGAAATTTAAAAAGTTCAGGATAGGGCTGCTAGATTTGTAACAAGCATTTAACTGCTTTGAAACTGGGAGCATGACTGGAATACTAGGAAAAATAAGACAGGAGTCTCTCAAGAAAAAGAGAAAAGACAGTAGGCTTATACTTTTATACAAAGGTCTAAACGGTGCTGCCAGCATTACAACAGTTGACCTTATTCTCCCAGCTTGACACTGTAGAAATTATCATTCAATGGTGTTCCATACTCTTGCTGCAAGAGCCATTAGAGATTTGAATGCAATTGCCAATGCGATTATTTTAAAGGCTTAAGGTGCTGAGGATTGTGTAGCTAAGTTTACCACTTTGGTGAGAGCTAGGGACTAACTTCCCAAATAACAGGTCCTAGTGCATGAATTTCATTTGACGTGTCTTGTTTTGTTTGTTTGATTTGAAGCTTAACGTCCCCGTCAACACTGGTCATTTTGGAGACGTTGCTTCCAATTTTGTGGGACTTGTACCCGACATTGAGATGAAATGACATCACAACCCCTGCCGCCCAATGAAACCAATAGCATAAAAATTTTATAAGCACAGACTCCCACCGCATTGCCTGGACAGGCTTAGATCTGCTACGCGGTTTACCAGTACTGGTGAGTGGGTCAGTTTCAGCTTTGCGTGGAAGCATCAAGCAGCCCATCTATTTCTTCAACCAGTCAAATTACATAATATTAGGTGTTCCTTTAATTCACAAATATTGATGACAGTGTAGAGATCCTTATCAGATGGCTTCTTCATCTGATCTGGATCTATGCTGTTTCCAAAGGTAAGGAATTCCTGTTCAGCAGGATAAGGGCTAAAGTCAAGAATGTTCTACTGATGAGCAAGTTCTTTCCATTTAGAACAGACCGCATATTCGTATTGGTTCCATCCACATTGTCATGGCAAAACCGTTGTCGTGACTTTAAAAATGGCCGGAATTGTGGCAGATGTATTCATTTCCTTTAGGTCCTTTATGTCGCCCTTTGTTCTTGATAAACAATGAAAATCCGTTAGTAAGACCAGCTTAAATTCAGACTACGCACAATTCTTTTACTAAAATATATTTAAAGGGCTTCAGGTTTCTGCGTTCATTTTTTTCTACACCCACAGTTTTCCCGTCAGAAACAACCTTTGGTACTTTTCATTCCAAAGGTGGTCTTAATATAGGAATTTCACTGTATCTTATTGAAGGTGCCATGACAAGGCATTACTGTGTCACCAGTAAGGGGTTAATAGTTATGTCCTGATTACATGATAACTATGTTAGTAAACATTCAAATACATATTTATTCTAAGGGACCATGTTGCTCCGTTAACGCTCACCTGAACTCTTTAGCATCTGTTTAATAGATGTTTCTTGACTCTAAATCAGTAGCATTCATCTTTCTGGGCAATTTGGTGTTTTTAACGCATCAGGCCCCTTTGACATATTCAGTCTAAAAAGTTTTTTAAGTACGCATTAAGCATGTGTATTGCCTCACTGTTCCGTCGTTTAAACAAGTAACAGGATTCTCAGAGAGTCACACACAGACTATCCATCGCATCACGAAAACACGCCTATATAATTGTGACCCCATTAAACCACCACTTTTATGCAGTAAAACTGGCATTTACAGGAGTAAACCTTATTTTTCTTATTTCTGCTCTATAATATAGATTGTGGGTACTCGTTAGAACCGCCTTGATGCGGCGGTTCTAACGAGTACCTACAATCAATATTTTGACCAGAAATAAGAAGTCTGAAATAAATCATAATTTTTCATCTTAAAATTTTTATTTTTCGGCGATTAAGGTTACAATGTGTTTGTATAGGCGTGTTTTCGTAATGGTAGATTTGATCATCTTATACCAGATGATCCATGGCAACAGAGCTCTGCATGGATCAAAATGATTCAGGGCATTGCAGTTGGGGTTGAAAAGAGGGTGTTCAGTGGACTCTCTGTGTGAAAACCCAGTGGTTTTAAAACAATTTATTTTAGTGACGTGTTGACGCACGACTGAGGACAGACTTAGGACGATCACAATTCCTCACCATAAACTCTTCCTGCTGCAGAAAGTTATTAAAAGATTTATCTTTTTGTTGATCAATACAAAAAAATGTGGAAAGAACGTGCACGTGATTAAGATACTGTATCATAAATTATTCAATCGATGTTTCACAAAAGCTGGTCTGTAATTCCTCATATCCAACTGCCTCTGTTGCAGGGTTTTCCAAAGCTTGATAACTGTGCGTGGAAGACTGGTCCGGTTCTGTTAAACGATAAAAAAAGAGTACAAACATACTAAATTGTTACATTACGATAGCCAACCCGTGTGGCTTAATGCTTTGTTAAACATCTCTAAAATGGCTACTTTTCAAATGAAAATCTGTGATATTTTTGTAACTTTTACTTCAAACATAGGTTGTTGATCCTCGTTAGAATTGAGGCGGTTCTAACGAGTACCAACAACCTTTGTCTTGGAGCAGAAATAAGAAAAAATAATGTATAGCCCCTTAAACCACATTTTTCTTTATATAAAGTGGGGTTTAGGGGTGTTCATTTCACGGACTTTTTCACGTGATAAGGTTGCGTAAAAGAGTCGTTCCTTAGCAGTTCATGTATGGTATCCGACTTTGTTTGTTTGTTTTGTTTGATTTGAGGTTTAACGTCCCCGTCAATACTGTATAGGTCATTTTGGAGGCGTTGTTTCGAATTTTGTGGGACTTTTACCCGACATTGAGATGAAATGACATCTCAAGTCCTGTCACCTAATGAAACCAACAGGATTTATAAGCATGGACGGTCCGACTTGCACTGCTTTGCCTTGGCAGGCTGAGATCCTCTTTTAAATAAATCATAAATGCTGGCGTTTTAGTTAATCGTATTTAACATTTACTGATGCAAGTTCATGCAAATGGTTTAACAAGCTTTGTCTTAATGTGCTTTTTAATAAGTAGCCAGACGTATTATGTAGAACTTCATTTCCCCAAGGAGGGTTTGTAGGAGAATGCTTCCTGTATACCAGGTAGTTTAACAACAATACCTTCAACAGTCACGTCACCGGAGCTTCAAGTCGAAAGTATTGTGCAGGATTTTGTTTACGAACGTCGGGGATTGTATCAAATACTGAAAGTCCCTAGTGTTTCACCTTGTATGAACTTGATAAAACTGGAAACCGCCTTTGTAAGTCTGCGTTTGGTTTGTTTGTTTTGATTTGAGGTTTAACGTTCCCGTCAACTCTGTAAAGGTCATTTTGGAGACGTTGCTTCCAATTTTGTGGGACTTTTACCCAACATCGAGATGAAGTGTCATCTCAAGCCCTGTCGCCCAATGAAACCAATAGGGTTTATAAGCATGGACGGGCCGACACCCACCGCTTTGCCTGGGCAGGCTTAGATCCTCTAAGCTGTTTACCAGTACTCGTGTGCGGGTCGGTTTCAGCTCTGCGTGGAAGCATCATGCAGCCCAATTAGTTCTTCAAGCCCCGATGGGCGGGGGCCCCTGCGTTTGGAGTAAAGCCACAGGAAGTTGAATTTCAAACTTGCAAATACATTTGAACCAGCTCAAGAGAAAATGCTTATTGTCGCCTATTGCATAAAATGATAATTATCGCATATGCGAGTAGCAAAGACTCTGGCGAGACTGCGCATGCTTTGCTAATCACAGACATGTACATCGTGGAAGCATCATGCAGCCCATCTATTGCTTCAAGCCCCGATGAGCGGGGGCATACAGGTGTGTTATCGTAATGGCAAATATGCTGTTATTCTTGACGAAAATTTCTCAGAATAAGATATTGTAATTGCTAGAAGAGTTACAATTTGACCACGTGCATGCTCGCTTTGAACACATGACCCGAGATTGCGAGGATATACAGATTGACTACGTTGTCCCCATGCATAAATGTCCTAAACAGAAGTGAAGGCAATGATTGTTACGAGATGGACTAGGAAACCTTTCTGGTGCTTATGCACATCTAAACTATTTTTAGTAGGTATATGGCAAAGCAGCGCGACTAAAATATTTTAGGAGAAATATGGTAGACAAAATATTCCGCTCCACGCACAAATCGTGCATATATCATACGGTGTGTGCAAGAGTTGTTTTGGGGGAAATTATTCGCCATACTGTTGGCCGCAAAACGTCTGATTTTTATATAATTTGCGTAAAAAGTCGCCAAGCGCCAAATAGTGACATATATATTTTTAATGCCAGTCACAATGTTGTGGATATTCATACCGACGGGAGTTATACCATTGATCTTTAGGGAAGTTTCATCGTTTTTCCCTGAAGGAAATGCAGTTGCAACGGAGATCAAAGATCTGCTGAAATTCGCTGTATGGCTATGATTGTGGAAACTATCTTTGCTTCTCACAATTTTGGCTATCTAGCACGGGTATGCATGCTTTTCCTGTAGTTTTCATAGATATACATACCCTGAAAAATGGTCCTAATATCAGCAGCAGGTCGATGGTGTAAGATTACACACAACATTGTGACTGGCCAAACAAGACGCTTTGGCGGCACATAATATCGAGATGACGTGTGATTACCTGCTGCTCCTTGATCTATAGGAGTAGGTATTGGTACGAGTCACAGGGAAGAAGTGCCCTGCAGAGTCGGGCATCCCCATACATCTGGCCAACCAGACCAGTTGACTGGCAGAAGTTCTAATGGAATAGAATATTCCAAATGTCCAGAGATTAAATAAAATGGAAGTGAAGGCAATGATCAGGAGTTTAGACCCTGACTTGCTATAAAAAGAGTGATTCTTCATGTGAAACCCCGGATGCACCATTGCGGCGACATAATCCACCCAAAGTTGACTTATATTTTTGCCGGCCAGTTATTTTTTTGTTGTTGTTGGCTTATTTTGATATTTGCTTCTATATAATTTTTACATCACCTTCTCGGGAACAAAACGTAGTTTTACCTTCCGGGCGTGCGCCGTGAAATGATTATAGAAGCAAATAAATGTAGTGTTTAGTGTTGGTATTGTGTATATAGTTACTGCTAATAATTTATGTCTTGAATATAACATCTTTCTTGTGCCTTACCCTACAGTTGCCCGTTTACCTGTCAGAGATCAACGACGGTCGTCTTGTCAGCATGGGGGTTTGCGGGACGCCGTAAATCGATACAACTTCCAAACATCTCCCATCAGAGACACCAAAAGTAAAGAAACACCTTTCTCCATTATTTTGACAACTAACTCTTCAATTTGGTTTTCTCATTAGGAAAACATGCCTATACTAATATATTGCAAATTTTACCACGGAAAAACAAAAATTTTAAGATGTAAATTGTGATATTTTTCTTATTTCTGCTCAAAATATAGATTGTGGGTACACGTCAGAACCCCCTCAATGAGGCGGTTCTAACGAGTACCCACAATCTATTTTTAGAGTGGAAGCAAGACAAATAAGATTAACCCCAGTAAACATCAGATTTACTATATAAAAGCGGAGTTACATGATTTCAGTGAAACATGTTGACGAAATGTGTTTAATTTACTTTTAGAACTAAATGCTAGAATAGACAAATACCGTTTTCAGTATGACCACTGTCATTCAGACTGTCGACTTCATCTGGGGGCGCCATCAGTTCATTTGTGTAGAGGCAATTTGTACATGTCTCGAGGTTCACGTACGTCGTCTGAATGTTCTTAGTTTCCTCCCCTTGTTTCATCGCTTGTTCTAACTCAGCTATTATGTCTTTCATCCTTTGTTCGATTTTCGTAAATTCTGGGCGATCACTTGGGTTTGGTAACCAACATTTCCACATCAATTTGTACCTATGGAACAAAGAAAATACGGTCTTAATTCTAACTCGAACACCTTTGGAACCAAGCATTGCAAAAACACGCCTATACAAGCACAATGTAAATTTTACCGCCAAAAAAAAAAATAAGATGAAAAATTGCGATATTTTGATGAGGCGGTTCTAACGAGTACCCACAATCTATGTTTTAGAGCAGAAATAAGAAAAATAAATTTTACCAATCTAAACCCAAGTTTTACTGTATAAAAGTGGGGTTCAATGGGGTCAAAATTATATAGGCATGTTTTCGTGATGACAATTTTGTCTTTTACATTTTCCTTAAAATAAAGTATGCCTTATTTGTGCAGCTCAGATGAGGTTACACTACATACATCACATGAACAAGTCTGTGAAATGAACACCCCACTAAACCCCACTGTATATAGAAAAAAGGGGTTTACGGGGGCATACATTATTTTTCTTATGTCTGCCCAAGACACAGGTTGTGGGTACTCGTTAGAACCACCTCAGTTAGGCGGTTCCAATGAGCACTTACAACCTATGTATGTTGTATCAATAAGAAAAATGTCACGGATTTTCGTCAAAAAAGTAGCCATTTTGAAGATGTGAAAAAATACAGTATATCGCAGGGGTATTTTATCGTAAAGTTTGTTAAAGATAAACTGATATTCTTTGTAAATTATCCACAATGTATTAATATTTGCAGCTTGGGGAATTTTTCAAAGTGAATCAAGAAATTACTACGAAACTACCATGGTAAAACTATCATCGCTGTACGATTTTCAGAAACCTCCGTGGTATAGTGGTTATGCTACTCGTCATGTAAACCAGGGATCGCAGGATCGATCGCAGGCTTATCAAAACTTTCGGATGAGTCTTTAAACCGAGGTCCCATCTCTGTATGACCTTGGTTGTTGGTGAGACGTAAAACTCAAGCACTCTCTCACTGTCCGAGTTTCAAAGTTTCATAGTAATATCTGCGGTAACAATATCAGTATTATCTGCGGTCACAATATCAGTTTTGAAGAAAACGTTAGCCATATTTGATTTTTACTCTTCCATCAAGCTTTACAAATTGAGGCCCCAGTTATGTAGTTTGAATGGGGAAAATACACAATTTCACCCTTTCAGAATGGTTTTACACTTCCAGAATGGTATTTCGATGGGACTTAATTGTAAACCGCTCGGTCAAAACAGAGTCTTCACTGCGAGCTATGCATAGCTTCTTTAGTTGGATACGAAAAGCTGTTTTCTGATTGAAAGAAATTATCCTTCCCTTTGCGCATCGTTCCGAAACAAAGAGCCAGCGCACAACAAAATATACATCATGAACTGACTAATAACATCCTATGTCATATATGCTCGCTTACATCAGTTCAGTGACACACGAGAACAGTGAAAACTCTAATCAGACTGACCGGATGCACACGTTAATCTGAGTTTTCGCTGGTGGCAAAACTCTTCAATTACAGTAAAATTCCTTTAATAAGACCACCTTTGGGACTGCTCAAAAGTGGATGACCACTTTTGACCAGTCCCAAAGATGGTCTCTTATAAGGAGACACTGGTTGTAGAAAACACAAAGAAAGAATAGCTGAAAGCTTCTCAATAAGTTCTCAAAAGCAGATTTAGTCTTAATTTTAGGTGATCGTAATAACGGAATTTTACTGTATTTCAATTATTGTTTGTCTTGGTTTATGTTATTCTTGTTCGTCTATTACAGTGTATACCAACATTTCATCTGGACAGAACTGGGGCTGTGCTAGTCTCCTCCCCTGTTTTAAATAACGCACCATGTCCCAGTTATCAACATCCGGGTAAGGATGGTTTCCTCCTGTAAACAGCTCCCAAAGCACAATTCCGAATGACCACTGTAACAATAAACAAATATGAAAAGAAAACGCCGAAATAATAGATCAAGACATTACAAAAAAAAACGCCTATACAAATATATTGTAAACTTTACCGCTGGTAAAACGAAAATTTAAGATGAAAAATTGTGATATTTTTTCTTATTCCTGTTCAAAATATAGAATGTGGGTATACGTTAGAACCGCCACATCGAGGCGGTTCTAACAAGTACCAACAATCTTTATTTTAGAGCAGAAATAAGGGAAAAAAAGGTTTACACCTGTCAAGCCCAGTTTTACAATATAAAAGTGGGGTTCCGTGAGTGAGGGATTGTTTGACTTTTACTTCTCATCAACAGCTAAGGTCATACGGAGACGCGACCTAGGTTTAAAGACTCATTCGAAAGCCTGGAGAAGCCCGGGATCGATCCTGCGTCCCCTGGTTGCCAAGGCGAGTAGCATAACCACTACACCACGAAGGCTTCTAAACATGCAAGAAAACGCCGAAATAATAGCTCAAGAAATTACGAAAAAACGCCTATACAAATATATGTAAACTCTGCCGATGGTAAAACGAAAATTTAAGATGAAACATTGTGATTTTTTTTTTTTTTTTTCATTATTTCTGCTCAAGAGCAGAAAAAAAGAAAAATAAGGTTTACCCCTTTTAACCCCAGTTTTACTGTATAAAAGTGGAGTTCAAGGGATCAGAATTATATAGGACTGTTTTCGGGAAGAGGTGTCAATAAGAGCAACAACAGAACACTCATGTATAACAGTATACAAAATTTCAGAAAGTGAAGTAGCCAAAGATTAAATAATAATAATAATAATAATAATAATCGACCTTATTTATAGAGGGTAACACATTTAGTAAACTAGTACTAATCTTCCATGTGGCCCTCTTTTCCTGGGTAGAACCAGTACTAAGCAATGTGGATAAAGTCTCTTGCTCAAGGAAACAACACTTGCCGCTCGTGGGGTTCGAACCCGGTACCTCTCGATCCCGAGGCCGATGCTTTACCACTGCACCACAGCGCTCCACTATTTATATTTCTTATTTCTGCTCAGAACACAGATTGTGGGTGTTCGGTAGAACCGTCTCGCCGAGGCGGTTCTAACGAATACCCACTATCTATGTTGTGAGCAGAAATATGAAAAATATCAGAATTTTTATCTGAAAAAAAATTTTTTTTTGTTGGTAAAATTTTTAATTTACCTGTATAGGTTTGTTTTCGTAGTGAATTAATGATAAAGCCTCCGAAATTACATATGGTTTTACCATGTTAGCAGCCTATAATCGATTATTGTGGCACTTCCCGGTTACCGCTATTTGTTTAAGATAAAGTAGAATTGAAGGCAATGATCAGGAATTAATTCAATTAACACACAGCTCCCATCTGAGACACCAACGGGAAAGAATAAAAAACATGAAACAACAGACCCTAATGAAACACCAACAGCAGAAAGCTCAAAAGGACAGTTTCTTTCCCACAAAATGGCATATTGGCTATCCAAAGCAAAATAATATAAGCGATACAAACACTCAAAAACAAACCATAACCTGCGACAGAAGAACCGCCTTGGAACGGTCAGTGAAACGAATTCCACTGTGGGGCTTAAACCGATTTACGTGGTCACAATCTTCGTGTAAACGAAACCTCATTTCAATAATCCTGTGGCGTGCCATTACGATAACACACCCGTACGATATACTTACTTTTTACACCTCCAAAATGGTTATTTTTATTATGAAAATCCGTACATTTTTATTATTTATGTGACACACATAAATGGTGGGTGTTCGTTAGAACCGCCTCAATGAGATGATTCACACGAGTACCCATAACCTATATCATGGAGCAGAAATAAGACAAATACTGTATACCCCCGTAAAACTAAGTTTTTTCTATATAAAGTATGATTTAGGTGGGTGTTCATTTCACGGATCTGCAAACGTGGTGTATAAAAATTTCATTTCAGTCATCCTATATGATATGTAAGTGGTGGTTGGGTGAGGCAAAGGCAACGTGTATCCTGCATCACTGGGGCATCCAACAGATAATTGCTTATAGTTGGGCAAGGCTTGCTGTTCTTGCAGCATAGTGGGAAAATGGTATGTTACTATTTTTCTTATATTAGACTTTCATTCATCTTCTCCTTCTTTCCTACTTTTCTCTCGGAGATGACGCAAAACGGCCCACAATGGTTGACGTGTCGTTAAACCCAAAACTATCAATAAAAAGTCTATGAAATGTAATGCAATAAGAGCAAAAGAAAGCGAAAATATATTTACCACATCAGACTTGGTTGAGTACTTTCCTTGTTCAAGACATTCCAGGGCCATCCACTTGACAGGCAACATTGTTTTCTTGTTTTCACAATAGTAGTACTCTTTCTCATAAATATCACGTGAGAGTCCAAAGTCAGCCACTGTCACATGGAGATTATCATCTAGCCTATCAAAACGATACTTACATATATAAACATATATTTAAATATTTAATTTGATTAATATATTTTTCCAAGACAGATAATTCAATTTGCGTTTCTATATTCTAGATGATTTGCTTTTTTCATCATAATGTTAGCACGTCCTTGAAACGAACAACCAGAAAAGAAAGATAAGTTTATATAAAGGGAATTGGTTATCTCACTATTTTTCTCTCTTTTTTTTCTTTTTTGAAGGAAGAATGATTTAGCAAAGTTTTAAGTCAAGTATGCATTATGCTGGCATTTCGGGCAAAATATGCTTAAGTTTACAAAGCTTAAAGACGAGGTCCATAATGGACCTAAAAGTCTCACCTGAGTTTTTGGCGTAGAGTATCTTAAGGATAACTTTTGCTTCGGAAGCATTTAATAGAAGGTCATGACTGGTTTTCTATTGACTGGTTTCACTTTTCATACACAGGCGTATTTTCCATCGGATTACCCTCTGGTTATACCGGAACAGCCCCTTGCGTAATAAAACCTGGTAATTGGTGGACGACCCCCGCCCATAGGGGTTTGAAGAATTATATGGGCTAAATGATGCTTTCACGTAGAGCTGAATCCGGCCAGCACACTAGTTAACCGCTTAGAGGATCTTAGCCTGTCCAGGAACCGCGGTGCGAGGCGGACCGTCTATGCTAATAAAGCCTATCGGTTTCATTGGGCGACAGGGCTTGAGATGTCATTTCATCTCAATGTCGGGTAAAAGTCCCACAAAATTGGAAGCAACGTCTCCAAAATGACCTTTACAGTGTTGTCGGGGACGTTAAACCTCAAATCAAACAAACAAAAATAATTACCGGAACGCTGCCTTAAGTTTATCACATGTACATGATTGCTCTAACGCTTGCAAAATAAACATATATTCGTGGTTTACATGATGTTGACTTCGCCCTCACCTCGTTCTTCGCAGAATCACTTAAGCACTTTTAGTAGAGGGGTCACCCAAGGGGCATTCCTTTTAATTATTTTAAAAATGAGCCATTGGCTTAGGAATTGCTCTTTGAAAATTTCTTTCTATTTTACCTCTGCATACATTTGGTTCAGGAGAGCAAACCAATTTCAGCAATTTAAGCAATAATCATTACAGTTATACCTATTTTGAGGCTTCTGGCATTTACAGTTCCCGAAAATTTTTGGGTCAATCATTTTCATTTGGCACGAAGTTTTAATAAACACAAGTAGCTCCTTTGTGCTTAAGTCCATTGGCAACAGAACTTTATTTATGTATTTGTGGAAAAGAGCTATTCTAAGATCAAAGAGGGTTTTCTATTTTAAGCTCTGGCAGCAATTTTCTTGAGTGAAGAGGAACCTTTTTAACAACATTCTTTAATCGTTTTTATCTCTGTTGGCCATTTTGGTCAGCGAAGTGGAACCGTTTTAGCAATTTCGATAGAGGGTACCAAAGGATCATTTTTGGTAAATTATTTTGATTTGAAATCAGTCCATTAGCTTAGGAGTACATGTTTTGTAAATTTTTTTTTTCTTTTTTTTAGCTCTTGCGGCCATCGTTTGGAACGGAGCAGAACCATTCTAGCAATTCAGGTAGAGAAACATCCCATAAACATTCCTGTGAAATTATTATGACATCGGAATACTAGTCAAGGAGGAACTGTTGTTCAAAGTTTTTTAATCATTTTTACATCTGGTGGTCATAATGTTCAGCGAAAGTGGAACCATTTCAGCAGTTTTGGTAGAGGGTCACCAAAGGAGCATTTCTTGTAAAATTATTTTGAAATTGGCACAGCGGTTTAGGATATGACATTTGAAGAAATTGTTGATGGATGGACAAACAGAAAGAAGGATAGACGACGGACAGAAAGCGATCACAATAGCTCACCCTGTGAGCCGAAACCAGAAAAGATAAGTAAAATTTTTATAAATGTACTATATATGTCATGTTCAAACATCTGCAGAGTTTCAATACGATCAGTGCATAGTGTGTGTGTGTGTGAATTCGGGTTTAACGTCGCTTTCAACAATTTTTCAGTCATATCACGACGGTGTCTGGTTGCGACAGGGAGCTCAATGCTCTCGTTTATAGTGCTGCCTCACTGAAGTATCATGTCCCAGACACATTACATGATACCACACCCAGTCACATTATCCTGACACTGGATCGACCAGTCCTAGCCCTACCCCGTAAATCTGAGTGCCAAGCGAGGAGCAGCTAGTACCATTTTTAACGACTTTGGTATGTCGCGGCCCGGGATCGAACCCGAGACCTCCCGTTCCCCGGAGCGGACACTCTACCAACTGAGCTATCGGGGCCGGTATCAGTGCATAGTTGTACGAGGAGATACCACTGTAACAGAAACATAGCTGCTCGGGGTGAAATCACCTGGACAAGTCCGTAAAATGAACACCCCCTAAATAGAAGTGAAGGCAATTCTCAGGAATAGATTCAATGAATCCACAACTCCCATCGGAGACACCAAGGGAAATGAACACAAACAACTAGACCCTGATGGAAACATCAATAACGGAAAGCCAACAGGACAGCTTCTTTCTCAAAATGGCCAATTTGCTATCCAAAACAAACTATAAAAGCGATACACACAATCAAAGATGAACAAAAACAGAAATAAATTGCGACACAAGAACCACCTTGGAACGGTCAGTGAAAAGTATTTCACAGGGTGGGATGGGAGGGTTCAATTGATTTAACGCAGCCTCAATCCCCGCCCTTGCTTCCCTCGCGGTTTAGACAAATAACTTGTTTATGCCGCATGAAAGCATCCTCATTCACCAGTGCAACATCTCCAAGAACACAAAAATCAAACAACCACAGAGATGAAACAACGGTGAGGACTCGACAGCAAGAAATAACTAAAATGCTGAAGCAAAAGTAAACCAACCGTTAGACTCCGGATAAAGTCCAAAATTGAATTTTGAAACTATATCGGAATGACGTCTTTGAAGTTTATGATACCGATAAACCTGATTAAGAAGTTTAGCAGTTAACAATTTATTACGAGTCATTACAACTATTTTTAAAACATGATTACTGTTTATGTGCACGCTACAGCGTACGTGGGTTAGAGTCCAATGTTGCTTACTGAGAGTGTCGACAATGTCCACACTACAAGATTGCATCTCTTCCAAACACAGCCTATATGCTTTAGATTTAGTGTGGCTACAAAAATATATCAAGCTGTTCAAGCGCCCTGTTATCATTCTCCAGATATATCTTGCAAATAATAATAAATTGGCACAAACTCTATCTGGCTATCTATAAAAATATATATAAAAAGAAACCAAGGTCAGCTGTGTCTCACTAAATTAAGCTTCCTTTACCTCCTTATAATTCATGTTTTTAATGATAGGAAAGGTTCAAATGCTTTGTGATTTATGGAATGAATGCTCATGCCATTGCTGACAACAGATGAACCCTCGTATTTCAATTTTCCTTCATATAAGTCTCTTTGCAAAGTATCAAAACTGATGACAAGACACGTGTTTTTTTTTTTTCTCTCTTTGTTACTCAATATCTATGTTGGGAGCAAAACAAAGAACAATTAAATACGTTTGCAATGCTAATTCTTCCCTTTTTCAAGTGCGTTAATCTCTGGTCCACTAAGGCTATATGCCTTACATACATATATCTATGTCGTTTACGGTTGCAATGGACCTTGGGGATTTTTATATAACGTTGACATGTACGATATCACCTGCTGTACATATGCACAATATCGCGCTGAAAATTAGCTATGTCCAAGTAAATTTAAGTATTTATCGAACTTACATGCAGTTTCTTGCCGCGAGGTCTCTGTGGACAAATTTCAGTTCCGAAAGGTAAGACATTCCTTCACTGATATCAATACCGAAGTTGATTAAGTCCCTTACAGAAGGAGTCTGTAAATTGCAAAAAAATGTTAAATAGATAAATGTTCTCCAAGTCAATATATTAAATGCTTAACGACCACATTAAACACGCACAAACACCTCTAAAAGTTTGGTTGTGTCTTCTCAGTATTCAATTAATTTCAGCCGGTCTCGCTATTTAAGTCGGGTGCGCGTCTGACTGGTGTTCAGGAGGAGGCGGGTTCGATACCTGCCAGGGTCGGAAAAATTCTTTCGTGGCGATTGGGGAAGCCTCCGTGGTGTAGTGGTTACGCTTCTCGCCTTGTAAACCAGGGATCGCAGGATCGATCCCGGGCTTCTCAAGACTTTCGGATGAGTCTTTAAACCGAGGTCCCGTCTCCGTATGACCTTAGCTGTTGTTGGGACGTAAAACTCAAATACTCACTCACTCACTCGTGGCGATTGATCATGAACTCTTTTCTACGGTCATTCTCTCTCATTTGCTGATTTAAGAATGGTAGTTGTAAGTTTCTGGCGGAAGAACGTGCACTATACTGGTCGGCCGCTTACGTATAAGCATGGCAAGGAAAAGTGTGGATAGGTAAACTGGCCGGTTCTAAAATGACCTAAAGAAGTGTTGACTGGGCCGATAAATACCAATATAAACAAACAAACATTTTTTTTTTTCAGTAATGTGTCTACATCAAGAATGACCGGGTACACCAATGTGCAGATGAAAACTGAAATAAATAATATCTCACACAGGCATCGATGTAATTACCACACATCCAAGACACGAAAGGGAAAGAAACACCAACATTAACCAACTTCACACTAATAAGGAAAGCCACAACGACAGTCACCTTCCAACAAAATGACCAAACAGCTATCCAAAATAAAATATATTAGCAATTTATACTCTGTTGGTTTTCTGTTGCTCCAGCATTTCAGTTATTTCATGCTGTCGAGTCATCATCGTTGTTTCATCTCTGTATTTGTTTGATTTTTCTGTTCTCGGAGATATTGTGCTGAGGAGTCAGAAATCCTTCGTGTGGACAGAACAAATCATGTGTCTATTTGTCTGGTTTATTATTGCTATAATTCGTGTTATTTGTCAGTTTTCTGGTTTAGCATTGTTATAATATGTGTTGCTAATTCATTTTTATTTTGGAAAGCCGCTACCATTTCGTGGGAAAGTAACTGTCTTTTTGGCTTTCCGCATGTGACGTTTCCATTATATTTATTGTTTGTTGAGATATCTTTTTCATCATTGCCTTTCCTGTTTCGGATAGGCTTGTGCTTCACATTTTATCAGTTCCCGAATTATATTTACTAGGCATCTAATATGCATGGAATACTTACATGTTTCGCATCTCTAATGAATTTCAAAAGATCCCCGTTCTTCAGATATGGTAATACGACCAGGGGCATATGATCCATTCCTAGACAGATGCCAGTTAGACTGAGAACGCGTGGATGAGTAAAATCTTTCATTACGAACGCTTCGTCAACAAAGGCTTGGATGTCGATCTGTCTTGGACTGTTGTCTAGAATAATACGTTAAAGTGTTATATAGTTTATGTTGTAGTTCCAAAGCGTTAATCCAAAATAATTAATCCATAGACAAAATGGTAAATATCCATGTTCAGATCAACAGACATGGACTCCAGAAGAGTGTTATCAGGCGTCCGCGGATCGTAAGCATTACTTGGTGAGCAAGGTTCGCCCACCATGCCCATCGACCCGAACGAAGAAAAGGAGTAAATGCCGAGAATGCTCTAACACCCTGGCTGTTTTCTGGTGAGATTCTACAAAACGTCTTCAACAAATCTTAAATAGACATGTTCTATGTTATTGTGTAGAAGATTCAGTATATCAAATATGGGTAAATGCCTTAATACTTGCAATGACGTCAATATAGAATACATCATGACGTCATTACAGAATAAACAAACAATAGTTTGAGAAAGAACGAGCATAAATTTGATATAAAACAATACTCTGACATTCCAAAACATTTTCGGAGCCTTTTTTACCGAGACATTTTATCAAGGATTTCTTATTCATGCCAAAAATAAAGGACGTTTTTCTTTGACTGTGGGTTTCGCTTATATCTTTTTTTGTTTTGGATAGCGAATTTGCCATTTTGTCGGAAAGTAACTATCCTTTTGGCTTTCCAATATCGATGTTTCCATTAGGGTCTAGTTATTTAATGTTTGTGTTTCTTTCTCTTTGGTGTCTCTGATGGGTGGCATGGGATAATTGTACCGATTCCTGATAATTGCTTTTAATTTCTATTGTTTAGTCAGACCAACTCAATGAAGAAGCAGTGGCATGTTTATGTGTCCATGTAATGAACACCCTAAAAACAGACACGTTTTATAAGAAATGGTATCTTTAAAGGGCAAAGATAAGTCGTTTCTTAGTATCGCTTGAACATGGAATGAAGAAAATCGTTCCGACGGCAACGATCAGTGTGTCATTGAAATATAAATTAGAAATATAGCACTGCCTGGTAAGAAACATTTGTCATTTGTCATAGTGTCTAGTCATGTAACTGACTTCAACACACGTAATAAAGTGTTAAATGCTAAACTTATTAATCAGGGCTATCGGTATCATAATCTACGCAAAGCCATTTCAAATTTTATAGACGTCATTCCGATCTAATTTCAAAATTCAGTGTTGGACTTAAATCTTTTCTGGAACAAAGTCTATCGGAACTCGAATTTTATGATGACTTAGTCTACAGATTTAGGAAAATATACAATTGCAATGACTTCAGCGCTCAATTTCGCGAAATCAATCTTCGATATAAAAATACTGGGTACAACATAAATGCTATACGACAGACTGCATGCATGGCACTTAACCCAATCACAGTTGACAACTTTGCTTCACTCTTTAATTGCACGCCGGTGGGTCAAGCCTCAGATTCTATAACGGTTCATGCGTAAATGTTTACTGATAATTAGGGAGAATTTAATTTATGTAATGTTGGTTGGTGCCTGATGCTCTGTCTCTGGTCCAGCCCTATCGGAGTCTAACTGTTTGTTTTCTTTAGCTCGAGCATTTCTGTGGATTTTAGCTTATAAGTCCTCAACCTCGTTAGATCTTTGTGGTTACTTTAATTTTTGTGTTCTCGGAGCTGTTGCACTGATGACCTAGGAGGCCTTCAAGCGGTTTTGTCTAAATCGCGACAGAAATAAGGGCGAGGATTGCGGCCGTGTAAAATCAATTTTATCCCCCAAGTGGAACTCATTTTAATTACCCTTCCAAGGCGGTTCTTCTGTCGTGGTTTATTTTCGTTATGATTTGACTTTTAGTGTATGTTTCGCTAATAGTATTTTAATTTTGGTAGCAAATTGACCATTTTGTTGGAAAGTAAATGTCCTTTTGGCTTTTCGCTATTGATGTTTCCATTAGGGTCTAGTTGTTTCATGTTTGTGTTTCTTTCCCTATAATCACTCTGATGGGAGCTGTTGATCAATTTTTATCGATTCCAGATCATTGCCTTCACTTCTGTTTGGCATTTACAAACGAAGTTTTAACAGTATGTTTACTAAAACACAGTTTGGTTTGAAAACAAACTGACCAAAGTGTTTGAAAGACAACCCTTCTGGGTGGTAACCCACCTATATTGCAGGTAACATTCTTGAGAAGTAACCGTACTGTATTATAGATACCCGTATAACTTATGGACATTGCTAGTAACACTCGTGGGTATGTTATTCTAATGTAATTAACACCAATTTTAGTTATCCAAATGTACTTTTAGTACTATTTACGGTGTATTGTCCTACTATATTGAAAGGTAACACTCTTGGATCTGTTATCCTACCTAAATGCATTGTAAGTAACAGTCATGCTTCGTTGTCCTATTGGTTTGCTGGTAACATTCACAGATATATCAATCTAACTGAATGCAGGTAACAATAATGGAGGTTATCCAAATGTATTCTAGGTAGTTTTTAATGGCGTGTTGTCCTTCTGTATTGTAAGTATCTCTCGTGGATATGATATCCTTATTTATTTTAGGAAGGTTACACTCTTGGTGGTTATCTAAATGCATTGTATGATATTTTATGGTGTACAGTCCTAATGTATTTTAGGTAACACTCATGCGTTGTTATCAGATTGTATTGAACGAAGTTTGGCTAACATCACATGGGTACTGAAATAATTTCAAGGGAAAGATCAGACAGTAAAAGAAGGGGACTGTTGCTCTCCTTTCATATTGCGTGCCTATAATACGAGCGAACTCTAAAATTAAACAGGCTATCTTCACTTTGTCAGTAACTTATGTATAGATATTGGTGACTCAACATATTTGTTTGCTTTGCAACATTCGGCCGATAACTGACTAATGAAGATATTTGGGATGTTATGCAGCAGACGGTCGATAATTGTGATAATACCTAATTGCATTATGAATAACGTATATTAATGTGATGATATTCAGAATTCTTCATATTCACTAACGATGCAAAGTTTTTACTGCAACAAGCGTTGTTTTATCTTGGTTTGCGCTGGTGAGATATCCTTTGTAAACACTACCAAAATGTCCTGCAAATGCATGAATGAATTTTAAGATAATTTAACAAATTATACTTCAATGAACGTTTAGTGTAATGCGTTATGCATTAATAAGATTCTCTAGAGTATACTTACAGACAGACTTCGATTTAAGTCCCCCAGTGGATTTCGTTTCCGCTGACCGTTCCAAGGCGGTTCTTCTGTCGTGGTTTATTTTTGCTATTGTGTGTCTTTGGGTGTTTGTGTCGCTTATATTATTTTATTTTGGATAGCCTAATTGCCATTTTGTGGGAAAGTAACTGTCCTTTTGACTTTCCGCTATTGATGTTTCCATTAGGTCTGTTGTTTCATGTTCTTGTTTCGTTCCCTTTGGTGTCTCTGATGGGAGCTGTGGGTTGATTGTGTCGTTTCCTGATCATTGTCTCTACTTCTATTAGGATCGATATACTGGTTGTACATGTGATAACAGTCAAGTCGTAGAATACGTTTTAACACACATTATTATATGACGTCGCGTCTAAGAGTGTAATAACTCCAAGTAATCTTTTCGATAATCCACTAGTGGATTAAATATGCAAACCAGAGGACCATTGGTCCTGAATCGCTCACCTGACTTTTCTGAGGAAGTCCTCAAAGACTTTAATATGTGATCTTTGGCCAAGAGGGACCGAAGGTCTGTTTAACTGGGTGGGGATCTCAACTGTTTCCGAGATATTAAGCATTCAATGCAATAAAGGGAGTTGGCCCCCAGTCCCCCCCCCCCCCCCACTGGAACCGTAGGTCCAACGGTCCATTACACTGAATGCGACAAGAATATATATGGTTTATGGGTGGGGATCTTAACCGTTTCCGAGATATTAAGCATTAGTTAGGGTTAGGCATGCCCCCCTCCCTCACCCAGGGACCCCCCGGGTCCAAAGGTCCATGTCACTGAATGCGCCTTATCATAAGGAACAAGAATATATATGGTTTGTGGGTGGGGATCTTAACCTTTTCCGAGATATTAAGCATTTTGAGCAAAAAAGGGGGAGGGGCATGCCCCCCGGACCCCTGGTACCCCAGGGTCCAAAGGTCCATGTCACTGAATGCGCCTCATCATAAAGAACAAGAGTATATATGGTTTATGGGTGGGGATCTTAACCGTTTCCGAGATATTAAGCATTTAATGCAAAAAAGGGGGTGGGGCATGCCCCCCTGGGACCCCCGGGTCCAAAGGTTCATGTCACTTAACGCGCCTTATGATCAGGAACAAGAATATATATGGTTCATGGATAGAGATCTTAACCGTTTCCGAGATATTAAGCATTTTGTGAAAAAAGGGGTGGGGCATGCCCCCCGGACCCCTGGTACCCAATGGTCTAAAAGTCCATGTCACTGAATGGGCCTCATCATAAGGAACAAGAGTATATATGGTTTATGGGTCGGGATCTTAACCGTTTCCGAGATATTAAGCATTTTGTGCAAAATAGGGGTGGGGCATGCCCCCCCCGGGGAACCCCGGTACCTAAAGGTCCAAAGGTCCATGTCACTGAATGCGCCTTGTCATAAGGAACAAGAATATATATGGTTTATGGGTCGGGATCTTAGCTGTTTTGGAGATATTAAGCATTTTGTGCCAAAAGGGTGTGGGGCATGCCCCCCCGGGGGGCCCAGGGTTCCAAAATCCACGTCACTAAATGCGCCTCATCATAAGGAATAAGAATATATATGGTTTAGTGGCATTATTTGTAACAGTTTGCAAGATATCAGACATTTCTACTTTTTCCCATACAAATGCCCATGTTACCAAATTTAACCTTGGCGTAAAATAAGTCAAGGTCATCCCAGGGACACCATTTATGCAATTTATGATGGGCCCATGTCCCAGGTGCTACATGCCAAGTTTCATGCAAATCGGCCCAGTGGTTCCGGAGGAGAAGATTTTCGAAGGGTTTTTACCATATATGGGCATGGCGGCCATCTTGGTCATGTGACCTAGACCAAAAATGCAAACTTTCGTTCCCCCACCCCATGAAGCCTCCACATGAAATTTGACTACAATCGGCCCAGCGGTTCCGGAGGAGAAGACGTTTGAAAATGTGAACACACACACACACAGAATTTTTGCCTGGCCATACTATCAGCTCACCAATGAGCCTTCGGCTCAGGTGAGCTAATAACCTAGAAACGGCCCGTAATGTTATGTTGCGTTTACGAATGGCAGAATACTGGGGTTTATAGGGGTCAACCTTATTTTTTTTATTTCTGTTCTAAATTTTAGATTATGGGTACTCCTTAGAACCGCTTCGACGAGGCGGTCCTAACGAGTACCCACAATCTATATTTTAGGCAGAAATAAAAAAAAATATCACAATAATTCATCTTAAAATATTCGTTTTTTTCGGCGGTAAAGTTTACAGTGTATTCGTATAGGCGTGTTTACGTAATGTCTTCAACGAGTTTAAAGAGGTTCGCATTTTATCCCTTTTCCTCAACTCGTTTAATAAATTCAATAATACATGAACACTCATGTTAAGATCCTCCATAACACTTTTCAACACTGTGAATAGGTAAAGAACAAATGTGTCAAAATCAATAACAAGGTTAGGTGGCATAAAACGATTGCATCTTATAGAGAGGATCTTACACATGTATTTAATAAATTCAATAATACATGAGCACGAATGCAAGATTCTATTTATCGCATGACATTTAAAACACATTTTATTCACGATTGTTTGCAAAAATGTCAATATTCCGCCATAAGTAAACGCAACGTCGTAAAGGACGTCGTACATGTAACGTTACGGAACGTATTTAGCTAATTTGTATATTTAATCCACAAGTGGATTATCGAAAATAGTACATGGAGTTATTACACTCTCAGATGCGACGTCATATGATAAATACGCGTAAAGTAAGATGACAATAAATAACAGTGATGTTAGGTGGTATGTTTTAGTTCTCTTGAATGTTTTATGTTCGACATTGTCAAAATGAAAAACACACCTTTGCCAAGTAAGTCTCCTAGTTGCAATAGTGTCCTATCAATCAACAAATTATGACCTTTCAGAACCAGCTGCATATCTTTATCCAGTCCAGGCGACGTTTGGGCGGTGTCATGTAGTTCGATATAGCCTGCGAAAAAGTAAATCAAGATGCAATCTTTACAGAACAAAAACCATCACCCGTATATATCAGTAAAATAATTTTCCTTGTAAACTCCAATTTATAAAAGGATTGTAGATGTTTACCTAGAACTCAGAGTGAGGTTTGGGCCTATAGAATCAGTTTAAATTCTTCAGTGGATCTCGCTACTGACAGTCCTAGGTCGGTGGTTCTAATGTTGTTTATTTTATATGTAGACGTTATTCCGATTTAATTTCAAAATTAAATGTTGGACTTAAATCTCTGCTGCAACAAGGTCTATCGGAACCCGAATTTTATGGTGACTTCGCATATAAATTCAGAAAAAAAATATATACGTGCAATGAATTCAGCAACCAATTTTGTAAAATCACTCTTCGATATAAAATAATTGGGTACAACATAAATGTTACACGACAGACTGCATGCATGGTAGTTAACCCAATCACGGTTAACAACTTTCCTCTTTAATTGCACGCCTGTGGGTCGGGCCTCATATTCTATGACGGTTCCAGCGTAAAGGCTTACTGCGAATTAGAGATAATTTAATTTTATGTAATGTTGATTGGTGCCTAATGCTCTATCTCTGGTCGGGCCAATCGGAGTCTAACATTTGGTTTTCTTTCGCTCCAGCATTTCAGTGGTCTTTTGCTGACGAGTCCTCGCCATTGTTTCATCTCTGTGGTTCTTTGATTTTTGTGTTCTCGGAGATGTTGCACAGATGCATTAGGAGGCCTTCATGCGGATTGAACAAATTGCTTGTCTAAATCGCGACTGAAGTAAGGGCGAGGATTGTGGCCAGGTAAAATCGATATAAGCCCCCCCCCCCCTCCCCTGAAGCGGAATTCTTTTCACTGACCGTTCCAAGGCGGTTCTTCTGTCGCAGTTTATTTTTGTTATGGTTTGTATTTGAGTGTGTGTGTATCGCTTATATTTTTTTGTTTGGATAGGTTTGGATTGAGTGGGAAAGTTACTGTCCTTTTGGCTTTCTGATGCTGGTGTTCCCGATAGGGTCTAGTTATTTCATGTTATGCTTCTTTCCAATTGGTGTCTCTGATGGGAGCTGTAGGTTAATTGTATCGATTCATGATCATTGCCCGTCGGGGCTTTTAATGTTGTACGTGCTCATGTATGTGTGTTATTATTGTTTATTTTCCTTAAATATGCCTGTTGCACCATGATCACCTCTTTAGGGGAATAGGGAACTGGTTGCCGCGCGGTTTGTGATTCGTTATTTTCCTTATTAGTTATCCTTATTGTTAGTAACTCTTTCTCTCGGTGCTATTGGTAGGCTGTAATCTTTGATTGTGGTTTTTCCTGGGCATCTATTTCTATATATTGCGACATTATGCAAACACGCCCATACAAATACATTGCCACCCTTATCACCGAAAAAATGAAAAGTTTAAGATGAAAAATTGTGATATTTTTCTTATTTCTGCTCAAAATATAGATTGCGCGCACTTAGGTCGTAGTACCAAAGTGTTAATCCAAAATCATTAGTCCATAGACAAAATGGCAAATATCAATGTTCAGATCAACAGACATGGACTCAAGAAGAGTGTTATCAGGCATCCGCGGATAGCAAGCATTACTTGGTAAGCAAGCTTCGCCCACCATGCCCATCGACCCGAACGAAGAAAAGGTATAAATGCCGAGAAGGGTATGTCCGAGGTTTTGGTAGTCTTCCTATGGCTTTCCAATGGCAAACATATCAGAAATAATTCTGGAAATGGCCACATTGTACGGATCAACAAGATCAGGGTGCCTCCCATAGAACTTTTTTGATACCCCTGGCATAACAACCTGGTAGTGAGCACATTCCCACCTTCCATTAAGTCGTACTTGGAACAGGCTCTAGCATAACGGATTAACTATCAAACATAAACTCCATATGCTGGTGCAGAGGGAATATTACTGCTCATGAAGGGAAAGCTAACAATGGGAAAATTGAAGTCATCTCGTTTATCGTAAAACCTAGTAGTAAGCTTCCCGTTCTCAATATAGAGATAACAAGTCAAGTATGAGGAGGAGGTTGCAGTCTCTGTTGTTTCCTTAATTTCAAGTTCACTTGGATAGATAAATTCCAAGTACTCTGCGAATTTAGCATTTTTCAGAGACAATAAATAATCTATATATCTGTAGGTGAAATTGAATTGTTGTGCAAGGCGTTTCTTGACTGCTTTGAGGAGACCTTGTACAAACTCCGCCTCATACGAGTACAAGAACAACGGTGCACAATTAGTACCCATTGGTATGCAAATTGTTTGCTGAAATGATAGGCCACTGAACTCCACGAAAATATTGTCAATTAGATATTCCAGCATCCTTATGACACCTGCATCAGTGTACTTTTGTGGTGATCAGAGTGATCTCGAATAAAAGCATGTGTCTTTGTAGTCAAGGACAACATACTGGTAGCGACTGTTACCATTCTTGTGGAAAAAAACATTGATTTCTGATTTCCTTGAGTTTAGATTTCAATTTATTATGCGGAATAGTTGTGTAGAGTGTTGAAAAATCGAAAGATTTAATGCTGTTTACTGAGAGAAAAGATTGTGGCTGAAGATGTTCTAGAAGTTCTTTGGAGTTTTTCAAGATCCACATCTGATTCACACCACTCCTGGCATATGCAGTGTCACAATATTTCTGAAGGCTTTTTTAACTGCAGTAAGGATTCATGTGAGGATCTGTGAAAGAGGCTTAGTTGAGCACTTAGCTGAACCCGCGATATATCTCTGCTTGTACTGATTCTTGTGAAGCTTAGGAATCCAGTACAACTTTGGAAGTTCCATATCTTCCTCTGGGAGGGAAATTCCAAACAAGAGGGCCATGATGGCCCTGGATCGCTCACCTGATCCTATTGTACAAACGGAATAGTGGGTAATATATGGTGGAGTGGAGGGTTTGAGCAATTTTGGTTGGACCCAAAGACCATTTCTGTGAAATTAATTCAAAATCAGTCTGCCTGTTTAGGAGTAGAAGTCATTTTGAGAAGTAGAAGCCATTTTGATGAAATGACATCTCAAGCCCTGCTGCCCAATGAAACCAATGGGGTTTAAATGTATTGATGGTTCCACTTGCACCACTTTGCCTAGACAGGCTAAAACCTTCAAAGTGGTTTACCAATATTCCTGTAGAAGCACCTTGCAGCCAAGGTGGGTGGGGGCCAAAACTTTCAAAAGACATCTGTCTCTAAAAGGAAGCAATTTTATAGGAATGTTCTATGAGTGACCCTCTAACAATATTGCTTAAAATATTTTGCTTAACTGAACATGATGGCCACCACAGCTAAAAACCTCAAACCTCATTCCTGTCAAATAATTTCATAATCAATCCACTGGTTAAGGAGAAGAAGTTGTTTAAAGGTTTTGTTCACCAGAGCGGCATAGTTTGAGCAATTTTGGTGGAGGGTCCCCCAAGGAACATTCCTGTCAAGTAATTTCAAAATCCATCCACTGGTTAAGGAGAAGAAGTCGTTTAAAGGTTTTTCTATTTTTAGCTCTGGCAGCCATCTTGTTCACCAGAGCAGAATGGTTTGAGCACTTTTTGTAGAGGGTCACCCAAGGAACATTCCTGTGAAGTTATTTCAAAATCCATCCACGGGTAAAGGAGAAGTTGTTTAAAGTTTTTTTCTATTTTTAGCTCTGGTGGCCATTTTATTCAACCGAGCAGAACGGTTTGAGCAAGTGTGGTAGAGGGTCACCGAACGAACATTCCTGTGAAATAATTTCAAAATCCATCCACTTGTTAAGGAGAAGTCATTTAAAGGTTTTTCTATTTTTAGCTCTGGTGGCCATTTTGTTGACCTGTTTGTTGGAACGGTTTGAGCAAATTTGGTTGAGGGTCACCCAAGGAACATTCTGGTGAAATAATTTCAAAATCCATCCACTGGTTAAGGAGAAAAGTGTGTTTAAAGTTTATTCTATTTTTAGCTCTGGCGGCCATTTTGTTAACCCGAGCTGAACAGTTTGAGCAATTTTGGTGGAGGGCCACCCAAGGAACATTCCTGTTAAGTGATTTCAAAATCCATCCGCTGGTAAAGGAGAAGAAGTCGTTTAAAGGTTTTTCTATTTTAAGCTGTGGCGGCCATTTTGTTAACCCGAGCGGAACAGTATGAGCAATTTTGGTAGAGGGTCACCAAACAAACATTCCTGTGAAATAATTTCAAAATCCATCCACTGGTTATGGAGAAGAAGTCGTTTAAAGGTTTTTCTATTTTTAGCTCTGGTGGCCATTTTGTTCACCCGAGGGGAACAGCATGAGCAATTTTTGTAGAGGTTTGCCAAAGGAACATTCCTGTGAAATTTCAAAATCCATCGACTGTTTAAGGAGTAGAAGATGTTTAAAGGTTTTTCTATTTTTAGCTCTGGTGGCCATTTTGTTCACCCGAGCGGAACTGTTTGAGCAATTTTGGTAGAGGATCCCCCAAGGAACATTCCAGTGAAATAATTTCAAAATCCATCCACTGGTTAAGGAGAAAAAGTCTTTTAAAGCTTTTTCTATTTTTAGCTCTGGTGGCCATTTTGTTCACCCGAGCGGAATGGTTTGGGCAATTTTGGTAGAGGGTCACCGAAGGAACATTCCTGTGAAGTAATTTCAAAATCCATCCACTAGTTAAGGAGAAAAAGTCGTTTAAAGCTTTTTCTATTTTTAGCTCTGGCGGCCATTTTGTTCACCCGAGCGGAACGGTTTGAGCAATTCTGGTAGAGGGTCACCCAAGGAACTTTCCTGTCAAGTAATTTCGAAATCCATCCACTGGTTAAGGAAAAGAAGTTGTTAAATGGTTTTTCTATTTTTAGCTCTGGCGGCCATTTTGTTCACCCGAGCTGAACGGTTTGAGCAATTCTGGTAGAGGGTCATCCAAGGAACATTCCTGTGAAACAATTTCAAAATCCATCCACTGGTTAAGCAGGAGAAGTCGTTTAAAGAATTTTCTATTTTTAGCTCTGGCGGCCATCTTGTTCACCCGAGCGGAACACTTTGAGCAATTTTGGTAGAGGATCACCCAAGGAGCATTCCTGTGAAATTAGATCAAAATCTGTCCAGCAGTTTTGGAGGAGAAGTTGTTTAAAGCAAAAGTTGACGACGGACGCACGCACGCACGGACGACGGACGACGGACAAAGACTGATCCCAAAAGCTCACCTTGAGCACTTCGTGCTCAGGTGAGCTAAAAAAAGCATCACCGATTGGTGGTTTTGCCGAATTTCATCTTTGGACAAAGAAGAAAGATTATATATTTTGGGTGTTTGTCATAGTGCTCAAACCAAACTCTTCTTTTAAGCAGTTTATATAGTGTGTTTTGCAAACAAATACAATATTGTTAGATGCTTTGTCAGTTGGAACAAAGACAAACTTTTGATGGATTTCAGCAAACTCAGCAGCAACATCTGGATTATCAAACACCAAATAATGTCGGCGAGACATGGTTCTGCTGAGAACTGTTATACGTCTGTTTACCAAGGCCATTATTGATTTTAACCATTCGGAGCGGGTGTCATCCTCCGCACCCTCTTTCCTAGCCCAGCGCCGACCATCCTCTTCAACAGAATCCAAACTTAATTTGGAATTCTGTTTCCAAGTAAACGACTTTGGTTCCCCTGTAACTGGGGCCTTTTTAAGAATTTCTCGAAGTTTGTCATTTGTAAAGTATACCCCCGGAAACCCCAGTTTTACTGCATAAAGTGTGGTTCAAGGGGGACAAAATTATATAGGCGTGTTTTCGTGATACATCTGTTTCATCCTTTAGTGTAAAAATCTATTTAAGCCCCCTCCACGGTAATAAACTATTAATGACCTTTGCAAAATGGTTCTTCTGCAATGGTTTATTATTGCAAAAGTTCGTCTTTGCTAGCTAATATATTTGAATTTGGAATCCATTTCGTCATTTTGTGGGAAAGTAACTTTCTTTTTCGCTTTCCGTTTGTGGCGCCTTCATAAAGGTGAAGTTATTTTGTAATCGTGTTTTTCCCTTTGTTACCTTGGATTGAAGGTATGAGACAATTGTATCGATTCCTAGTCATTGCCTACACTACTGTTTTTAAACTTTAACTTTTGCTAAACACGCGCCTCAATGATGCTATTCTTAAATACACCTTTTCATTGCTGTATAAGATGTATGCCCCTTATCTTAAGGAATAAACAGTTTTTTGAGATATGTCAAAGAATACACCATACAAAAAGCGTTGTGAGATGCCACTGGCAAAATCAAAAGTAGCCGATGAGTGTTTTGACTTGTACTGTTTGATACTTATTCACTAAGTACAATAGCCGCAGGTAAGACTGGCAGATGTTTGTTTCTTATTCCCTAAGTACAGTAGCCGCAGGTAAGACTGACAGATGATTGTTACTTATTCACTAAGTACAGTAGCCGCAGGTAAGACTGACAGATGTTTGTTACTTATTTCCTAAGTACAGTAGGCGCAGGTAAGTCTGACAGATGTTTGTTACTTATTCACTAAGTACAGTAGCCGCAGGTAAGACTGACAGATGTTTGTTGCTTATTCACTAAGTACAGTAGCCGCAGGTAAGACTGACAGATGTTTGTTGCTTATTCACTAAGTACAGTAGCCGCAGGTAAGACTGACAGATGTTTGTTACTTATTCACTAAGTACTGTAGCCACAGGTCAGACTGACAGATGTTTGTTACTTATTCCCTAAGTACAGTCGCCGCAGGTAAGACTGACAGAGAAGGGGAAGTCAGCTGTTGTCAATATGTGTCAAAATCGCGGAGTTTACAAGAAGTGGAGAAAATATCGCGCGACCAGACGGTTTTTTACATCATAGCGTTGTTTGTGTTATAGATGAATTTATATAATCGGGTGACTTGGTTTAAAATTTTTGTTAAAGTAATATTCCAAACGCAGATGCAAAACACAGCTCTACCCTGTCGATAGTATCTGAAACCATTTGTCATCGGGCTGTATTATTCAACAGCTTCAATCAGAGGCACAAGATATTAACCTCTTTGTGCAATTCAAGATTCCAAGACTTGTCCCGCTCCGTCAAATTTACAACCCCATAAAAATTAAATAAAGCAAATACATCTGATACCGAGGCCCCACTTTTTACATTTACATTTGTCTATTGCAGGTAGATTTCTTTCCTGCAAAATTTATGATAAACGCGATGATTCTGATTTTGAGATTGTAAATTAAACCGATCACGGTCGAAAACTTAGCTTCCCTCTTTAATTGCACGCAAGTGGGTCCGGCTTCAGATTCTATGACCATTCAAGCGTAAAGGCTGTCTCTGGTTGGGCCCATCGGAGTCTAACAGTTGGTTTTCTTTTGTTCCAGCATTTCAGTGGTTTCATGCTGCCGAGTCCTCATCGTTGTTTCAGCATTGTGTTTGATAGATTTTTGTGTTCTCGGAGATGTTGCACTGATGAGTTAGGAGGCCTTCATGCGGACTGAACAAACTGTTTGTCTTAAGCGCGACGGAAGTAAGGGCGAGGATTGCGGTCGCGTAAAATCGATATAAACACCACCACATGTTGAATTCGGTCGATCACTTACGGAGTTATGTACCCTATTTTGCTGAAATTGCTTATTTTTGACATTGTCATCACTGTAGCTCCTTGCTCCCCACCCACTTACATACACACATATGACCTTGTTTGGTCCATACTGTTTTTGTTGTATGTCAATTCATTATTATTATTTTGTGTTTGATATATTCTGTACTTATATCTGTCAGGTGACTCAGTGGATAGGTGATGCTTTGGATGAGCCAGCCGGGAAACTAAAACTTTGATGCTTTTAATCCCTAATGAATATATCAGTTGACCAATGGCGGACCGCCATAGGCTTATTTCATGGCATCACCTGCAGATCTAATTTCAAAATTCAGTGTTGGACTTAAATCTCTTCTCGAACAAAGTCTATCGGAACTCGAATTTTATGATGACTTAGTCTACAGATTTAGGAAAATATACAATTGCAATGACTTCAGCGCTCAATTTCGCAAAATCAATCTTCGATATAAAAATATTGGGTACAACATAAATGCTATACGACAGACTGCATGCATGGCACTTAACCCAATCACAGTTGACAACTTTGCTTCACTCTTTAATTGCACGCCGGTGGGTCAGGCCTCAGATTCTATAACGGTTCATGCGTAAATGTTTACTGATAATTAGGGAGAATTTAATTTATGTAATGTTGGTTGGTGCCTGATGCTCTGTCTCTGGTCCAGCCCTATCGGAGTCTAACTGTTTGTTTTCTTTAGCTCCAGCATTTCTGTGGATTTTAGCTTATAAGTCCTCACCCTCGTTAGATCTTGTGGTTATTTTGATTTTTGTGTTCTCGGAGCTGTTGCACTGATGACCTAGGAGGCCTTCAAGCGGTTTTGTCTAAATCGCGACAGAAGTAAGGGCGAGGATTGCGGCCGTGTAAAATCAATTTTATCCCCCAAGTGGAACTCATTTTAATTACCCTTCCAAGGCGGTTCTTCTGTCGTGGTTTATTTTCGTTATGATTTGACTTTTAGTGTATGTTTCGCTAATATTATTTTAATTTTGGTAGCAAATTGACCATTTTGTTGGAAAGTAAATGTCCTTTTGGCTTTTCGCTATTGATGTTTCCATTAGGGTCTAGTTGTTTCATGTTTGTGTTTTTTTCCCTATAATTTCTCTGATGGGAGCTGTGGATCAATTTTTATCGATTCCAGATCATTGCCTTCACTTCTGTTTGGCATTTACAAACGAAGTTTTAACAGTATGTTTACTAAAGCACAGTTAGGCATCCCAGAAATTGCTCACTACTCAGGTTTTCCAGATGTACTTAGAAACATTACCCTGATATACCTCTCAATGTTTTACATGATGTTTCTTAAATATGCTCTTCTGAAGGACTTTATTTGTAACAGTCACTTCAGCCTTATTATATTCATACTTTTAATTGTGTCTTTTGACATTGAAACAGATCCTGGCCAGGATAACTCTACTGCAGACCCATCTATTTTGCATTTTAATATTAGGAGTATTCGTAACAAAATAGACTCTTTCTTATGAATGTTTTTTGATTGCTCTTAAAGGAACTCATTTTTTATTTTTATTTGCCTTCACTGCAGCTGGTGTTGTGCCGTGTTGCGGCCGTAAAACGTCTCCCCGTACATCAACCATAGTGCAGTTTATATTTTACTTTTGGTCCTTTGAGATCAGCGTTAATATTCTGAGAAATCAGAAATAAATTATTGGTTAAGACTCATATTCTAGACAGGTTTTTAATTATTTGGATCCCAGTTTGATTTATATCAGTCTTTGAATCGACTGCCTATTCGAAATTCGCAAAATTGCAGTATGTTTCCTCTGGCTGTCTTTGCCGGATCATTACAGGGTCACTGATGAGGCTTTATTAGCCGAAACTACGTAATATGACCCATCTTCTTTCTTATGAATGTTTTCATTGCTCTTAAAGGAACTCATTTTTTATTTTTATTTGCCTTCACTGCAGCTGGTGTTGTGCCGTGTGGCGGCCGTAAAACGTCTCCCCGTACATCAACCATAGTGCAGTTTATATTTTACTTTTGGTCCTTTGAGATCAGCGTTAATATTCTGAGAAATCAGAAATAAATTATTGGTTTAGACTCATAGACAGGTTTTTAATTATTGCGACCCCATTTTGATTTATAACAGTCTTTGAATCGCATGCCTATTCGAAATTCGCAAAATTGCAGTATGTTTCCTCTGGCGCTTTCTTTGCCGGATCATTACAGGGTCACTGATGAGGCTTTATTAGCCGAAACTACGTAGTATGACCCATCTTCTTTCTTATGAATGTTTTCATTGCTCTTAAAGGAACTCAATTTTGATTTTTATTTTCCTTCACTGCAGCTGGTGTTGTGCCGTGTGGCGGCCGTAAAACGTCTCCCCGTACATCAACCATAGTGCAGTTTATATTTTACTTTTGGTCCTTTGAGATCAGCGTTAATATTCTGAGAAATCAGAAATAAATTATTGGTTTAGACTCATATTCTAGACATGTTTTTAATTATTTGGACCCCATTTTGATTTATATCAGTCTTTGAATTGACTGCCTATTCGAAATTCGCAAAATTGCAGTATGTTTCCTCTGGCTTTCTTTGCCGGATCATTACAGGGTCACTGATGAGGCTTTATTAGCCGAAACTACGTAGTATGACCCATCTTCTTTCTTATGAATGTTTTCATTGCTCTTAAAGAAACTCATTTTTGATTTTTATTTATCAAAGATAACTTTTTAGATTTCGACATCTTATGCTTCACTGAAACTCATTTAGACACTCAAATTACTAATGATACTTTGGCACTTGCAGAAATGTATGATGAACCCCACAGAAAAGATAGGACTAACCGTGGTGGTGGTTTATTGATCTACTTAAACACTAACCTTGTACATAGAAGAAGACATGATCTGGAAATATTTTGCGAAGAATCTATTTGGGTTGAAATTAAGGCCAATAATGAAATTTACTTATTAGGGCTTTTTTATAGTCCCAGGACTTCTGACACAATATTTTTTGATAATATGGATTTGAATATTGAAAAAGCTTTCGAATCTTCAAAAAAACTTAATAATTGTAGGAGACTTGAACGAAGATTTATTAAACCAAAATTTTCACAATCTGAAAGATTTATTATTGCTTAACTCTTTAGAAAATACTGTTACAGAATGTACAAGGCAGCATGCTATTCTAGACCCAATTATTATCCCCAATGATATGCCATTCCTAGACGCAGGTACACTAAATACTCCTCCTGACATCAGTGATCACAAAGCAACATACATAAGACTACCATTTCATTACCAATGCAACAATACATTTTAAAGACTTGTTTGGCTCTACAGAAAGGCAGATCTCACCCTTTTTAAACAAAGTATTTCTACCCACGATTGGAGTTGCCTCTCTAATGGATCGATTGATGAAGCATGCTCCAAATTTACAGAGTGTTTTCTTAATTTTGCTAAAAAATGTATACCCCATAAACATATTTTGTATACCCCATAAACATATTACTGTCCGTCCAAATGACAAATCCTGGTTTGATTCAGAAATCAGACATTTTTCACGAATACGAGATTGACTTAAAAAGAAGTCTGTTAAATCGGGCAACTCCAATGAGTTGAAAAAATATAAAAATGCAAGAAACAAAGTAAACAACCTGAAAAAACATGCCAAAGAGATTTTTTACAAAATTTAGAAATTAGTCTTTCAGATTTCCATAATAATGATAAAAAAAAAATTTGGCAGGTAATTCGTCATTTCGTCAAGAATAACAATTCATCAGGTAGTATACCTCCTCTACTTATCCCCTCGGTGTCTGGTCAAGATACATATTGTTTTACTGACGAAGAGTGCTTGAATGATTACTTTACTTCTATATCCAATGTCGACGACAGCAATACACAATTACCCCCTTTTCAGCCCAAAGCCCAGTCTTCCCTATCTCAGATATTATGTACCCCAAGTAAAATTGAAGAGCTTATCAACTTACTAAACCCAAATAAAGCCACCCGACCTGACGCTATAAGCCATAGAATGCTCAAAGCAGTTGCTAAAGAAATTTCCACTCCCTTGAGCATACTCTTCAATAGATCATTTAGAGAAGGTATCTATGCTACCTCTTGGAAAGAAGCTAATGTTCTACCACTGTTTAAAAAAAGGAGACAAAACATCTCCTTCAAACTATAGACCCATATCCCTTCTAAGTTCCTTGGGTAAGCTTCAGGAAAGAATAGTTTTCAAAAACATTTATAATCACCTTCATGATAATCAACTATTATATAAGTACCAGTCTGGCTTTTTGCCCAACCATTCCACAACTTTTCAACTTATTGACATTTACAACCACATCTGTCAAACATTTGATAATAGTCAGTTTTCTTGTATGGTCTTTTGCGATGTTTCAAAAGCTTTTGACCGTGTATGGCATAATGGTCTCTTATTCAAACTTAAACAACATGGCATCAATGGTACACTTCTAAACTGGCTTGCGGATCACTTAAGTAATAGATCTCAGCGGGTGATTGTAAAGTCTAGCTTTTCGAGTAAGAAGCCAGTTAATGCTGGAGTGCCCCAAGGTTCAGTGCTAGGGCCCCTCTTATGCCTAATATACGTAAATGGCATTTCAGATTCTCTGCTCAGCTTAACCAGACTCTTCGCAGACGACAGCTCGCTTTTTGTTTCAGCTTCTTCGATAAACGATTTACAAGGCATCATTAATCACGACTTGAATATTCTATCAGTATGGGCAAAGCAGTGGCTAATCAACTTCAATCCTCAAAAAACTGAGGTTGTGTTATTCACTCTTAAAAATTTTGAACGTTTTCCTCAAATCTTATTTGATGACTTGTCAGTTAAATTTGTGACAGACCACAAGCACTTAGGTCTTACTTTAAGTAACAATGGGCAATGGCACAAACACATTGAAAATATTATTAACAGTGCATCCAAAGTTATTGGAATAATACGAAAACTCAAGTATACCTTTCATCGTATAGCCCTTAATCAGATTTATATTTCGTATGTTTTACCAACATTGGAATAT
The DNA here is from genome assembly GCA_963580285.1 of Lucinisca nassula. Lineage (NCBI taxonomy): Eukaryota > Metazoa > Mollusca > Bivalvia > Lucinida > Lucinidae > Lucinisca > Lucinisca nassula. Next base: position 1,414,453 of record CAUZLF010000001.1, read on the forward strand.
TCTTCAATAGTTTGGGACAATTGCACCGCCCAAGACGCGAATATGCTTGAAAAACTGCAAAATGAAGTTGCCAGAATCGTTACTGGCTTAACCAGGTCAGTCTCATTAGATTGTCTTTATAAAGAATGTGGATGGGTCCCACTAAGCACAAGACGCAAAGAACAAAAGCTAGCTTTCATGTACAAAGCAGTAAATGGTATTGTCCCTGAGTATATATCAGATTTAATCCCTCCATATGTTGGGGAAACATCTAACTACTCCCTGCGCAATAATAACAACCTAAATATTCCCTTTACGCGCACAGAAATATCCCGTAAATCCTGCATCCCTTCGTCTATTGCTTTATGGAACACTCTCGATGAAACTATCCGTTCTTCAGTTAGTGTGTCAACATTCAAAAGTAATATTAAATCGCTACGTCCCAATGTCAGAAAAGTCCCTCCTTACTTTCTCTGTGGCGACATATACTTATCAGTGTTACACGCAAGAATTAGAAACAGATGCAGTAATCTTAAACAGGATTTGTAACTGAATCATCTCAGTATAAACGCTTTCTGCAGTTGTGCTGAAGTTATAGAGGATGCAGAGCATTTCTTTTTTATTTGTCCACACTATTCAGACAAGCGCATTTCATTGTTTCACTCTACTCATAACTATCATCCTCTAAATGTTCAAAAACTTCTCTGCGGTGACGATAACCTGTCAATACAGGAGAATACTTCTCTTCTCCTTTCAGTCCAAACCTACATAAAAGTTACTGGCAGATTTGCTAATACTGACCAGTAATTTTCTTATTTTATATTTATGCCCCTGTTTCACGACTAGTCACCTGACAGTATTTATTTATTTATTTATTTATTTATTTGTATTCATCGTTCTCTCTCTCTCTCATGACGTTTTAAGTGTATGCTTATTAATGTTGCCTCTTCCACTTTCTTACTTTACATGTTTTATTTTCCTTAGTCTTATTTCATATAATGTTATATGATCTGAAGCTTTATATATCCCCATGTCGCGTGAAATTAATATATTAGTTGTATCTATGTAGGGTAAGGGCCGTAACTAATGTTGTGAGAACTTGTAGCCCAACCCCATTGCACTGTTTATATGCAATAAAATATGATTAAACTGTAGCACCTTCAGTTTGATCGGATCTTCTTGAAACTTACAAAGAATAAGTCGGGGATAAAAGCTCGGATGAGTTCGAAAACTAGCGATGTCGGTCAATTACTCACGGAGTTATGTCCCCTCTTTTGCTGAAATTGCTTATTTTTGACATTGACATGACCGTAGCCCCTTCAGTTTTGATCAGATCTACTTGAAACTTACACAAAAGTAAGTTAGGGATAATACCTCGGATGAGTTCGAAAACTAGCGATATCGGTCAATTACTTACAGAGTTATATCCCCTATTGTGTAAAAATGCTTATTTTTGATCATGTCATCACTGTAGCCCCTTCAGTTTGATAGGATGTTCTTGAAACTTATCTATCGGAACCCGAATTTTATGGTGACTTAGTATATAAATTCAGAAAAATATATAACCGCAATGACTTCAGCACCCAATTTCGTAAAATCATTCTTCGATATAAAAAGATTGGGTACAACATGGATATTATACGACAGACTGCATGCATGGTAGTTAACCCAATCACGGTTGGCAACTTTGCTTCCCTCTTTAATTGCACGCCGGTGGGTCAGGCCTCAGATTCTATGACGGCTCCAACGTAAAGGCTTATTGAAAATTAAAGAGATAATGTTGGTTGGTGCCTGATGCTCTGTCTCTGGTCGGGCTCATCGGAGTCTAACTGTTGGTTTTCTTTTGCTCCAGCATTTCAGTGGTTTCTTGCTGTCGAGTCCTCACCGTTGTCTCACCTCTGTGGTTCTTTGATTTCTGTGTTCACGGAGATGTTGCACTGATGAGTTAGGAGGCCTTCATGTGGACTGAACAAATTATTTGTCTAAATCGCGACGGAAGTAAGGGCGAGGATTGTGGCCACGTAAAATCGATTTAAGCCCCCCAGTGGAAATCTTCCACTGACCGTTCCAAGGCGGCTCTTCTGTGGCGATTTATTTATGTTGTTGTTTGTTACTTACTGTGTGTATCACTTGTGTCTTTTAATTTTGGATAGCCATATGGCCATTTTGTGGGAAAGTAGCTGTCCATATGGCCTTCCTTTGTTTGGGTTTCCATTATGGTCTGGTCGCTTAATGTTTGTATTTCTTTCCCTTTGGTGTCTTTTATGGATGGAGTAAGTTAATTGTATCAATTCCTGATCTTTGTTTTATTTCTACTTTACAAACAGGAAGTCAGGGATACAAGCTCAGATGAGTTTGAAAACTGGGAGGTCGACCTAGCTATCATAGCCCCCTTGATAGCTGAAAATGCATATGTGTGACCTTGTTATCACCGTAGCCCCTTCAGTTTCCATCGGATCTTCTTGAATCTTAAATGTTAAACCTCAGATGATTTGAAAATTGGTGAGGTCGGCCTATATTTTAGAGATTTATGTCCCCCTTGATTTCAGAAAATGGCTATTTTTGACCTTGTCATCTTGTCTTTACTTTAGCCCCTTCAATTTTTATTAGATCTAGAAACTTACTTGTAAGTAAGTCAGGGATAAAAGCTTGGATGAGTTCGAAAACTGATGAGATTATCCTATTTATCATAATGTAACGTCCCTTTGATTGCAGAAAATGCCTATTTTTAACCTTGTCATTACCCTATCTCCTCCAGTTTCCAATATATCTTCTTGAAAATTAAAAACAAGTAAGTCAGGGATAAAAGGAAGTTGGTCTATTACTGACAGAGTTCTGTCCCCTACTTTGCTGGAAATGCTAATTTTTGACCTAGGGCCTTCAGTTTCGATCGGATCTTCTTGAAACTTACATGTAAGCAAGTCAGGGATAAAAGCTCGAATTAGTTTAAAAAATCGTGAGTTTGGCTTATTTGTCATAGAGTTACATCACTTTGTTTGCAGAAAATGCCTGTTTTTTATCCTTATCATCACCGTAGCCTCTTCAGTTTTGATCAAATCTTCTTGAAACTTAGATGTAAGTAAGTCAGGGTTTAAAGACTGGTGAGATCAGCCTATTTAACATAGAGTTATGTCCCTTCGATTGCCCATTTTTGACATTGTCATCATCATTAGTCCCTAAGTTTTGAACATACCTTCCTGAAACTTACATATAAGTAAGCACGACAGAAAAGCTAGAGAATGTGTTTGCAAACTAACATTGTTGGTACATTACTCCCAGAGTTAAGTCCCCTTCTTTGCCGGAAATACCTATTTTGTGCCTTGTCATCACCATAAGTCCTCTAGTTTTGATCGAATCTTCCTGAAACTAACATATAAGTAAGTTGGGATTGAAAGTTCGGATGAATTTGGAAACTTGTGATGTCTGCCTATCTCTCATGGATTTACGTCCCCTTGAATGCTGAAAATACCTGTTTTAGACATTGTCATTAGCGTAAATCCTCGTTAAAGATTGTAACTTCCTGAAACTTCTAATCTGTTAGTTCAGGTCAGCGATACAGGACCATCATGGTCCTCTTGATTTTTCTTTTGGATAGCCATTTGGCCATCAATGGGAAAGTAACCGTCCTTTTGGCTTTCCGCTATTCATGTTTCCATTGGTGTCTTGTTGTTTCATGTTTGTGTTTCTTTCCCTTGGTTTCTTTGATGGGAGCTGATGGATAATTGTATCGATTCCTGATCACAGCCTTCACTTCTATTTTACATATGTAATGCTGTCTGGTACCCGATGATCGGTCTCTGGTTGGGTCTATCGGAGTGTAACTGTTGGTTATTCATTTGTTCCTGGATTTCAGTGGGTTTTTGCTGTCGAATCCTCATCGTTGTTTAATATCTCTGGTTCTGTGATTTTTGTGTTCTCGGAGTTGTTGCACTGATGAGTTAGGAAGACTTCATGCGGACTGAACAAAATACTTGTCTCAGTCGCGACGGAAGTAAGGGCGAGGATTGTGGCCGCGTAATATCGATTTAAGCCCACCTCCCCCACCCCAAGTGATTTGAATTTCACTGACCGTTTCAAGGCAGTGTTTCTATCGTGATTTATTTTTCTTATGGTTTGTCTTTTTGTGTGTTTATCGCTTGAATCCTTTTTTTGTTTTTTTGATAGCAAATTGTGGAAAAGTAACTATTCTTAATGTCTTTCGCCTTTTTTTGTAATTGGCATTACGTTAACACACCCGTGCGACATAGTGCGTTTTTCATATATCCGAAATGGCTACTTTTCTGATAAAAATATGTGATATTTTTCTTATTTCTGCTTCAAATATAGTTCGTTGGTGCTCTTTAGAACTGCCTCATTGAGGCGGTTCTAACGAGCACCCACAACCTATCTCTTGGAGCAAAAATAAGAAAATAATGTATACCCCCGTAAACACCAGTTTTCTCTATATTAACTGGGGTTTAGATGGGTGTTCATTTCACGGACTTGTTCACGTGATGGTGAACTGAAAAACAAATCTGGCATATTCTGCGGATAAAAGTACAAGCGCCTTTCACGACTTTGTTTTAAAGGATTTATTTAAAGGGTCGTCTAACCTGTACGTTACTCATTATGAACAACTGGTCAGATTTTAACATCCCTACGAACTCTGAAAGGCTGCTGAAACGTTTAAGCCAATTTGCTGCACAGAGAAACATTCCTTCTAAATGTAGATGTGAAGGCAATGATCAGGAATCAATACATAGTAACCCGACCTACCATCAGAGACTCCAACGAGAAAGCAACACGAAGATGAAATTACTAAACCCTAATGAAAACACCAGGGGCATAATGAAGAAGCTTTTATAACACAAAAAAAACAAATGAGCCGAAAGGGTTGCACAATCCGTACCCTTTTGAATAGCCAAATTTGTTTAAATAAATTAGTACCCAATCTTGTATACATATTGTCAGGTTGACATGTCAACTATTTGACATGCCCATAATGAATATGCAATTTTTATGCTGTGCAGAAGTGAAAAAACACAAAAAACATTCCTTGCATTACGTGCAAGATAGGAGGAATCTTCTCTATGGAATGTCAATTAAAAAAATATATAAAGTTGTTTTTCTAATGGGATTAAGTAGTTTAGGTCGTAGTACCAAAGCGTTAATCCAAAATCATTAATCCATAGAAAAATGGAAACTATTAACGTTCAGACCAACCGATATGGACTCCAGAAGCGTGTAATCAGGAAATGTAGTTCAAGGCGTGGAAAAATCGTAAGTAGACAGACTAAAATACGTTCAATAAAAGCGTTATCCTACGTAAGCGGAATACACCACAGATGAAACATTAAGTGTGCATGTTTTGCGGACCAGACTAGCTAGTTTCGGCCAATTAGGTCTCATCAGTGAACCTCAAGTACTTTCGAAATTCCACAGTGGAATCAATGATCCAAAAGGACAAGAAAATATATGCTACATTAAGATGTAGGGCAGGGAGGCTTTTAACGGCCGCCGCACATTCTCAGACATCAGCTGTAGTGACGTTAAATATGTTTTATAAAAGGGTTATCATTTGGAAGCAAGGTGTACACCACAGTACAGGTAAATATGAAGTATGCATGTTTTCTGGGTAAGACTAACTAGTTTCGGCCAATTAGGGCTCATCAGTGACCCTCAAGTATTTTCAAAATTCCACGATGGAATCAATGATCCCAAAGGACAAGAAAATATATACTACAATATGATGTAGGGCAGGGGGACATTTTACAGCCGCCACACATTCCTAGACACCAGCTGTTGTTAAGTTAAATATGTTCTTTAAAAGGGTTATCCTTCGGAAGCAAGCAACACACCACAGAACTGGAAAATATGAAGTATGCATGTTTTCTGGGACAGAATATGACAGACAGGAAGACTTTTTACTGCCGCAACACATTCCCAGACACCAGATGTAGTGACTTTAAATATGTTATATAAAAGCACTAAAACATCTGGATTTCAATTTATTTAAAACCACAGTCGAATGTTTGATGGGCCAAAACAAACTCCATTTCAAAGACTTTGTCACATTGTTTAATCTCATGCGTATTGATGGCAGCAAGACATGAAGTTAATTACTAGAACGTTCAGTAGTGCTACAAGAGCATGAACTGACTGTTATAAAAGCCTGAACAAAAGCTTGAACAAAAGCTTGAAATTGGTTGTTAATGTTGTTTTGGCTGAATAAGTGATTGAATTTAATATTTTTCTGTAGTCTTAACAACAGTCCTGAAAGTTTTGCAATACACTACGTTTTGGTCATGGTCGCTTCTTCTCGGTTTACAGCAAGCTTAGGTCACCCATCAAATAACCCTCCATTGTGTGTAAATATATATATAAATTAAACACAAAATATTTAAGTGTCCAATAACTATAGAACACGTGTATGCCTCGTTCTTAAATACTTGCGCGTGTACAACGACGACTTTATGGATAAGGCCAATATTAGCAAACATTCATTTAGAAAAACACACGTCAATGGAATAAAATAAAACACTTGCAGCAGCTAAGTCTAGAAAAAACTTACGTTAATAGAATGTCGTGCATAGGGCATAGTATAGTTTTGAAAAAAAACTCAAAATGCATAACACGGAGTTACTTGTGTCTTGAAGTTTAGTTGAGGTGGGTTATCGTCTGTTTCACGGTCGTGTATTTAGGGGATATCTGTACGGAAAACTGTCATTTGGAGAGGTGAATCGGAGGTTTTGCGGTCGGAAATTTCGTTTTATGGCGAAGCGTTAGCGGAGTCGTAAAACGTAATTTGCGACCGTAAAACCGTCGGTTTACCTCCCCAAATGACAATTTTCAATACAGTTATCCCCATTCTAATGCACTTATTCGGTTGTTAAGTTACAATTGTACTAAATAACCGAAATTGTAAGTTAAAAATTGTACTATGTTGCACAAGGCGGCAAGCGCGGTGAGCTGCGCAAAACCAAATGCCAGCCAATGAAAAGCGACGTTACGTGATGACGTCGGGTTTCCGATAGTATATCGCAGAATATAGTGTCGCAAATTTTCGACGTTATCCAATCGGACGTCGCGTTACATACGCAAGTGCATTAGACATCGTTCAAATTGACAGGTATGCCCTTTATATTGCCAGTGTTGCTCTATCTCTACATTATTAATGATTTGTATCCTATAAGAGTGCAATAGATTGTGCTGTTTATCAACCCAAGCATGCAGAAGAGTTTGCTAAAAGTATCGGGAAAATTACTGTTTGATTCTTAATAGAAGTCAAGGCAATGATCAGAAATCGATACAATTAACCCACAGCTCCCATCAGAGACACCAAAAGGAAAGAAGCACAAGCATGAAATAACTGGATATTTTTTATCTTTTGCCGCGTTTTTCGGAGATAACTTTTCAAAATCAAAAATGAAAAAGTCATCGCCAAAAAAGCAACAAAAGGATAAAGAAATCGACTTAAGCATATCCCTTTTTGACGATCTCGGGGCAACATTTTATTTTCTGGAGACTGTAACCATACAATTTCTAATTTTATATAAATATAATATAAAAATATATTAAACGGTCAGCTGTGATAAGAAACAATTCTTTGTAACAAAGCTTAGTATTTACCAAAATTGTCCAATGGTAATGCCGGCGGTTCTTCTGAATTTTGCGGCTCAGTTACTCTCGGGCTCCTGGTGTCAATCGTATCTGAGAAAAATTATAAATCAATTTAATAGATATTAACACACATTTAAAAACAAGCAACACCAGAAAAATAGCGGTATGTTTAAACCCAAAGATTACAAAGTTTATGAAGCATTATCCAAAAACAGATGGAGTTTGTTGTGTTTATAATTTTAAGAAAGCTCAGTTTCTCTTAGGGCGTTTTTCAGTAAATATCATGATCCACACAATTTTCTCAATCATAAATACGTACTAGAATTGTTTTCTAAGAAAACAGATGTCCCCCACCACACTCATTATTTCAGCCCTGTGACCTTGAAAATTAGGTCAAGGTCACCAAAATCTTATCAGTTCTTAAGATCAGCCCACTGATATAATGTACCTAGTTTGAACCAAATCCATCCATCGGGTCATGAGATAGAGCGCAGACATTTTTAACAATCTAAGTCCCATGGTGACCTTGAAAATTAGGTCAAGGTCACCAAAATCTAATCAGTTCTAGAGACTACCCCACTTACTTTATGTACCAAGTTTGAACCAAATCCATCCATTGGTTCAGGAGATAGAGTACAGACAAGCTTATTTTTAACAGTCTTAGTCCCGTGGTGACCTTGAAAATTAGGTCAAGGTCACCAAAATCTAATCAGTTCTTGAGACCATCCCAATTATACTATGTACCAAGTTTGAACAAAACCCATCCATTGGTTCAGGAGATACAATGCAGACAAGCTTATTTTTAACAGTCTTAGTCCCGTGGTGACCTTGAAAATTAGGTCAAGGTCACCAAAATCTAAACACTTCTTGAGACCATCCCAATTATACTATGTACCAAGTTTGAACAAAATCCATCTATTGGTTCAGGAGATAGAGTGCAGACAAGCTTTTTTGGCCTAAAATTAGACAATGTTTTGAGCACTGTGACCTTGAAAATTAGACCAAGGTCACCAAAATCTAATCAGTACTTTTCCCCCTCCCAATGGTGTATCTGTGTAAGTTTAATCAAAATCCATCCATCCATTCAGGAGATAGAGTGCAGACAAGAGGCAACGCCAACGCCAACGCTAACGCCGACGCAGACAGGATCCGCACCAAAACCAATATGTCCCCCTCCCTTTCGGGTGGGGGGACATAATTATTAACGGAAAGGTTAAAATCATTAAATAACACACTCTGAAATATCTCTAGTAACAAAAAGACCCCGTGGCGTAGTGGTTTTGCGATTTGTCTTATAAGCCAGGTGTCGTGCGTCCGATTCTGGGCTTTTCCAGACTTTTCGGATGTGTCTTTAAACTGAAATCCCATCTCCGTATGACCCGAGCTGTTAATGGGAGATATATCTGTATATCTAAGAATGATTATCCGATAATTATCAAATAATTTATGAGCCCCTGTCACATGCATACATACAAACCTCACATTTTAAGGTCTATATATGGTTATGTGATCTTAATTAAAGGTAAATATCCCAGGGAAAGAACTGCATCCAGATGAGGCCAACAAAGGAACTGCAACCAGACGAGGCCATTATCAGCACAGGCATGTGTATAGAGAGATATGACACACTAAAATCAGAAAGCTCTTCTGAACATTTGTTTCCTTACAAATGGTGTAAAAGTAGAAAAAATGTCCAAAGAGGCAAGTTGTTTATGGCTAAGTTTCATATTCAGGGCGAACGATAATAGGAAATTACATTGAGATGTAACAATAATCGTCGGATCGCTGGAAAAAAAGAACATTCCCACCCCTCCCCTTAAATCAAGGAATATAAAATCTACCAGTTCAGATTCCTCTCAATAAGTGTCATCAATGCGAAAAAAGACTATTTAAGCACAAGGTGGTAAAAATAAAATGTTAATTGTAAGCTATGAACAGCAAACTTTTACGCGCAGTGTGTTCCTACACTACGCATTGAAAAGGGGACCTGAGCCAAAGGCTCAGGGTGAGCTATTGTGATCGGTCACCGTCCGTCGTCGTCGTCCGTCCGTCCGTCCGTTCACAATTTCTTTAAACAACATCTCCTCCTAAACCACTGAACAGATTTGGGCAAAACTTGGCAGAAATAAATCCGAGGTGGTCCTCTCTCAAAGTTGTTCAAAGAATTTAATTCCATGCAGAACTCTGGTTGCCATTGCAACAAAAAGTGAAAAATAGGAGAAAACTTTAAAAAATCTTCTTGTATGAAACCAAAAGGCCCAGGCCATTGATATTTGGTACGAAGCTTCATTGAATGGACCTCTACCAAGGTTGTTCAAATGATAGCCCTGGGGCCAAAAATGGCCCCGGGGCGGGGCCCATTGGTTTTTCATAGGGTTATATAGGGAAACCCTTTAAAAATCTTCTTGTCTGAAACCAAAAGGCCCAGGTCTTTGATATTTGGTGTGAAGCTTTGTCTAATGGACCTCTTCCAAGTTTGTTCAAACTATAGCCCTCGGGCCAAAAATGGCCCCGGGGCGGGGCCTACTGGTTTTATATAGGGTTACAATGTATATAGGGAAAACCTTTAAAAATCTTCTTGTCTGAAACCAAAAGGCCCAGGTATTTGATATTTGGTGTGAAGCTTTGTCTAGTGGACCTCTAACAAGAATGTTCAAATTATAGCCCTGGGGCAAACAATGGGCCCTGGGCGGGGCCCACTGGTTTTACATTGGTTTTTTTTTAGGGAAAACCTTTAAAAATCTTCTTGTCGGAAACCAAAAGGCCCAGGTCTTTAATATTTTGTGTGAAACTTCATCTAGTGGACCTCTACCAAGATTGTTCAAATTATATACCTGGGGCCAAAAATGGCTTAGGGTGCGGCCCACTGGTTTTGCATAGGGTTATATAGGGAAAACCTTTAAAAATCTTCTTGTCTGAAACCGGAAGGCCCAAGTCTTTGATATTTGGTATGAAGCTTCAACTAGTGGTCCTCTACCAAGATTGTTCAAATTATAGCCCTGGGACCAAAAATGGCCCCGGGGCAGGGCCCACATGTTTTACATAGGGTTATATAGGGAAATTTTTCTGAATCATAAAGGCCCAGGTCTTTGATATTTTGTATGAAGCCTTATCTAGTGGACCTCTACCAAGATTGTTCAAATTATAGCCCTGGGGCCGAAAATGGCTCCGGGGCGAGGACCACCCTTTTTACATAGGCTTATATAGGGAATCCTTTAAAAACATTCTTGTCGAAAACCAAAAGGCCCAGATCTTTGATATTTGGCAAGAAGCTTCACCTAGTAGACCTCTACCAAGATTGTTCAAATTATAGCCCTTGGGCCAAAAATGGCCCAGGGGCGGGGCCCACTCGTTTTACATAGGGTTATATATGGATAACCTTAAAAATCTTCTTGTCTGAAACCAAAAGACCCAGGCCTTTGATATTTGGTGTGAAGCTTCGTCTAGTAGACCTCTACCAACATTGTTCAAATTATAGCCCTGGGGTCAAAAATGGCCCCGGGGCGGGGCCCACTGGGTTAACATAGAGGTAAAGGGATAACCTTTAAAAATCTTCTTATCTGAAACCAAAAGGCCCAGGTCTTTGATATTTGGTGTGAAGCTTCGTCTAGTGGACCTCTACCAAACATTGTTCAACTTGTAGCCCTATAGCCAAAAAAGGCCCAGGGGCGGGACCCACTTGGTTAACATAGAGGTATTTTGGGACAACCTTTGAAAATCTTCTTGTGTGAAACCACAAGGCACAGGTCTTTGATATTTGGTATGAAGCTTCATCTAGTGGACATCTACCAAAATTGTTCAAATTATTGCCCTGGAAACAAACATGGTCCAGGGGCGGGGCCCACTGGGTTAACATAGAGGTATATAGGGAAAACCTTTGAAAATCTTCTTGTCTGAAACCAGAAGGCCCAGGTCTTTGATATTTGGTTTGAAGCTTCATCTGGTGAACCGCTACCAAGATTGTTCAAATTATAGATCTGGGACCAAATATGGCCTCGGGGCGGGGCCCATTGGATATATATATTGACTTACGTAGGGAAAATCTTTAAAGATCTTTTTGTCTGAAACCAGAAGGCTCAGATGGTTGATGTTTGGTATGAAGCTTCTTCTAGTGGACCTGTACCAAGATTATTGGAATTATACCCCTTTGACTAAACATGCCCCCCCCCCTGGGGCCCACTGGTTTTACATAGACAGAAGGCCCAGGCCTTTGATATTAAGCTTCATTTGGTAGACCTCTGCTAAGATTGTTCAAATCATAGACCTGTGATCAACATGTAAATCTCTTAGCTCAGGTGAGCACATAGGACCATCATGGTCCTCTTGTTTCTACTCCATCAGCTTCTCATTTTTTAACTGTATTACTCTTTCTCCCTCTGCTGCACCCTCTCTTTCGTCATCATCATCACCACCATCAGCACCAGCAGCATGGCACCATTGTCACCAGCAATAACAGTTTTTTTTTCTTCTTCTTCTTCTACTTTTTATGTTCTTCTTTTTCTTCCTTAGCAAGGTGTAGGCAACTGCAATTTTGGGGAAAAGTGGGTAAGCTGCTGTGCTTCATGCTTTAATGTGCCTCGTTTAAGTTACATGGTAACACTGGATTTGTTTCAGTTTGAAATGCACAGACATTACAAGGCAAGCAATCTCACCTTCTTTGTTGACTTGCTTTTCCTGTATCTCCGACTTCTGATTCTTAAAAATCTTCTGAACAGTCCTCTTATATACCACTAGAAAAACTACAGAAATTGTTATAATCACAACTAAGGAACAAACAACAGCCACTATTATTACAGTCGACGTTTGTTCTGCGGCTGCAGTCACTACTTCATACTCAATATATCCAATTGTGGCGTGCACATTTCCTACCGTAACCTGCAAAATAAAATCAAGTTCTTTACGTTTTAAACTTCAATGCAGCCCTTACGTTGTCAATGGTCACAAACATATGGTAAGACCACCTTCCTAGTTTCGGTAAGCCTTATTATCCTATTGACCGCCGGCTTTAGTACTTCAGTCGGATGAGCACTTGAATGATAAACATGCGGTCGCGGTATCGATCCCCGCCGGGTCTACAACATTTCTTCTTGAAGGTTTTCTGTGGCTATTTGTTTCCCTTCATTTTTTTAGAAATACAGTTGTCATATAGGAGTATGCAGACGGTATCATAACGTTAGGCGAAAACCGGAGTGCCCGGAGAAAAACCACCTGAATTTCCATGCAGAACTCAAATGGTTGTTAAACAATGCCAATTAAGCTGCTAATTATCAACTGATCATCACGAAAACATGCCTAGTCTGGCCCAGAAAACATGTAAACTCCATATTTTTCACTTCTGTTGTGTATTCCTTGCTTCCAAAGGATAACCCTTTTATAGAACATATTTATAACTGGGGTTTACAGGGGTAACTCTTTTTTTCTTATTTTTGCTCTAAAATATAGAATGTGGGTACTCGTTAGAACCGCCTTGATGATTTGTATAGGCGTGTTTTCGTAATGATTGTTCACATGAGACTATCGCGGACCAATAATATACAGTTATTCCATGGCAGTTTGGAGAATAGTCAAAACAACTGTCCGGAGGTGCTGTGAACGACCTGATTAACTATTCATTACGACAAATACGCCTATACAAATACACTGTAACCTTTATCGCCGACAAAATGAAAATTTTAAGATGTAAAAATGTAATATTCTTCTTATTTCTGCTCAAAATATAGTGTGTAGATACTCGTTAGACCCCATCGAAGTAACAACACTCTATATTTAAGAGCATAAATATGAAAAATAAGAGTTACTCCTGTAAATCCCGGTTTTACTATATAAAAGTGGGGTTCAAGGGGGTCAAAATTATATAGGCATGTTTTCCTGATGGTCGTCGAGAGCAACAAACAAAAGGGCATCAGATCGTCTACAGTTCAGTGCAGCAATAGTTTTGACTATGCTCCAAGCCGCCATGAATTAACTTTTTAATTTACCCATCGCCTACACTGTATTTAAGATCAATGAACAGTTTTTAAGAAATATGATACTTTCGTATGATACTTTCAAATCTCGAAAAAACAATTTTCAAGCATAATGATTATTATGAGCTTTATTTGTTTGATTTGAGATTTAGCGTCCCGGGCAACACTGTAACGTCATTTTGGACACGTTGCTTCCATTTTTGTGGGACTTTTACCCGAAATTGAGATGTCGCCCAATGAAACCAATAGTGTTTATAAGCATGGATGGTCCAACTCGCACCGCTTTACATGGGCAGGCTTAGATCCTCTGAGCGGGTTAGCAGTACTCGTATGCGGTCGGTTTCAGCTCTGCATGGAAGCATCATGCAGCCCATTTATTTCTTAAAGCCACAATGGGCGGGGGCTCTATTATGAGTTTAATAGTATGTAAACACAGCAGCTATAAAAAGCACATTAACAGTGTTTTCACTTGATTCTTAATTACAGTGCTGTGATATACCAAGGTTCAAAGTGGATTCCAAAAATGCATATATTATTTAGACAAATAACCGGCCAATAGTACCACCCAATAGCAAACAATATTGGGCGGTCGTATATTCAGTTAAACTGGTTTAAACGAATCCTAGAGCCAAAGTTATATTATTACACTCTATGTAGTAGATTTGGTAATAAAAATAATAGTATGTGCGCATTAAATGCCCAATGTACATTTAAACAAGCAGATTCCAATGCAAATAAAGGACACGTAAGTACTGGTAATGAATAATAACCCATTAATGGTCAGGGTCCCGAAAAGGGGCATATTTGACAGTGTAGACCAAGTTTAGGCACCACAGACGATGGTGTCGAATTATGGCTTACACTTTTTGCTTAAAGGTCAAGGATCAAGAATTCAAACAATTTAAGTCCTGTCGCATGACAGTTTTCAAGTCCTCCAGTGATTTTTTTTTTTCACTGACAGTTCCAAGGCGTTTTTTTCTGTCGCGGTTCATATTGTTATAGTTAGTCTTTGACTGTGCGTATCGCTTATATCATTTGGATTTGGATAGCCATTTGGCCATTTGTGGGAACGTAATTGTCATTTTGGCTTTCCGCTGTTGGTGTTTCCATTAGGGTAAAGTTATTTCTTGTTTTGTGTTTCTTTCCCTTTTGTGTCTCTAATGGGAGTGGTGGGTCAATTGTATCGAATCCTGATCAACGCCTTTTACTTCTATTCTACACTTTGAGCTACACGACATATCATACCTACCGCTGCTTAAATCAATTTAATATAATGTTTGACATATCACTTACTTTCTAGTTATATCGTATTTGCATTTCTGATGGAAGTTGATAGTTAATTGTTTCGACTCCTGATCATTGCCTTCACTTTTATTTTTAAAATGTAATGAGTTTTTATAACTTACATTAACTTCTGGATAAAGTGAACCTGGAGTATTAGACGCTGGCTGAACGGCTGGAGGTATACAGGTTATGTTCACTCTACTTATGTATATCACGTTACAATAATCCACACCGACGGTAACTAAAACATCACTTTTCACAGCTACAAGGTTAATATTCCTCCCCTGAAATCAAACGGAACAATAACGACAACGATGGAAAAATGAAGAACACAACCTGATATACTTATCCAACGGAATAAGCTTATCTCGGCTTAAAATAAACAAAAATGACAAAAAAGAAAAACAATAGATAAACAACATCTGTTTATGTACCTTCATCAGAAACATTAAAATTCTATTTTATTTTCTGTTGAAAACTGTGGGCTGTTACATTTACAAAATTGTAAGAACCTGAGAAACAAGATAAATGCCTAACGGCATTAAGGATTTTAGAGCAACCCGCATTTGTAACAAAAGTTGTCAGAAAACTGCATAGCTTGCCTTTAGGGGCCTAAGTTGAATGAGGGCTAATTATCAAAAATGAAATTTCATTATGCAGACTTCTCCCAAAAATGACATTTTCTTTTGTAGAAGAGCCCAACAAACCTCAACAATCCCAAGAGAACCAGAAATCGAAGTACACATAGGTACCGACTGAGCTAGAAATATCGTTTAAAGTGTTTTTGATTTGAAAAATAAACATTTCAATTTCACAGGTTTTGCAATAACAAGCCATTTTCTTATATCAAATTTGCTCGGGATAACATACACAATATTTGTATTAGTATCCATCAATTAGCGATGACAGGGGTTTTCTAACAATAGCCAAAGTGACCTAGATCTTTAGCCCAGGACCCTGAGAGTAGAACTTACTAGAAATATTATCATATCCAATATTTATGTTAAGCTATTTAAAATACATCAATTAATGTAGGTGCTACAGCAATGACAATTTTTTTCCAAAAATAGCCAGAGACCTTGACCTTTGGCTGAGAAACCTGAAAGTCAAACTTGCTAGAGATATTATCATAACTATCATAAGTGTGAAGTTATATTAAAATCCATCAATAAATGTAGGCACTAGAGCCATGACACAGTTTGTTACCTAAAATTAGCCACAGTAACCTTGTCGTTGGGCTCAGGACCCTGAAAGTCAAACCTGTTCGAGGTATTATCGTAAACAATATTCGTTAGAAGTTATAGTCATCACGAAAATACGCCTACATAATTTTGATCCCCTTGAACCCCATTTTTATACAGTAAAACTGTGGTTTAGATGGGTAAACCTTATTTTTCTTAGTTCTGCTCTAAAATTTAGATTGTGGGTACTTGTAAGAACCGCCTCGATGAGGCGGTTCTAACGAGTACCCTGAATCTATATTTGAGCAGAAATAAGAAAAACATAACAATTTTTTCATCTCAAAATTTTCATTTTTTCGGCGATAAGGGTTACACTGTATTCATATAGGCGTGTTTTCGTAATGAAAATCCATTTAAAATGTAGGCGCTAGAGTGATGCCAAGTTATTTTTTCTAAAATTAGCCACAATAATAGTAACTTTACTAGACACTCTCGCTAATCGAATTAATTGCGAAATATAAATGCCATAATTATGATCCGCGCGAGAAACATCGCAATCCAAGAAAGGAACATTTACAATCTTAAAATCGAAATCATCGCGTTTATTATACTTTTTGCAGAAAACGAACCCATCTGCAATAGACAGATGTAAATCCAAACACGAGGCCTCAGTACCTGAAGAATCTCCCGTGACAATAGGGGCCAGCGTTTAAAACAAAGAATTTGTATAATTTGCTATAAATATAACAAACCTGTTAGATCTATCATTTTTAATTTCAATAAACTTGTTTCAGATCTTGATATTGATACTAATACTCCTGATTCATGTGATTGTAAAAACTCAAAGTATTGCTATCCTGCTGCTGGTCATGTAATTACTGGCAATTTGAAAATTATTCCTGATTCTAGGATAAGGAATATAATTTCTAAAGGACCGAAATATCGGTTTCCTTCTAAAATTGATTTCAGTAAATGTAGAGATGAAATCGCTGCTTCCTTGAATGAATTCGGTAATCGATGGTGTAAGCGAGAGTATGTTGAGTGTAAAGCCCTAAAGGACTGGAAACTTAGCATTTTAAGACTAGTGAATAAACGCATTTCTTTCTATTCTCAAAATACTAACTTATTACCTCCTAAGCCCAAGACGTCTTTACGTCATCTTAAACTAGGTATTCAAGAATTTCATAAGAAGTTTGTTTTGGCCCCTGCAGACAAGGCCGCTAAGAACGTCGTCGTTGTGTGACGGCTCCACTATGTTAACACGCTTAAGCAGGAGCTTGGTGGTACTAAGGCCTATGAACTTCAGCCTTTGGCTGAAGAGAGAGCTATAGTAGATAAACATGTTTGTCTTTCAGCCACCAAGTTTGCTGTGTGTGTTAACGAAGGCCAAGACAAGCTTCCTACGCTATACTGGTTACCAAAACTTCATAAAAAACCTTACAAAGCACGGTTTATTGCAAATTCTAGTTCTTGCACTACCACTGAACTGTCTAAATTATTAACTTCCTGTCTTACTGCTATTAAAACGCATGTAATTAAATATTGTGATAAAGTCTTTGAAAGATCAGGAAGAAATCTGTTTTGGTCTATAAAAAATTCGAATGAGGTTTTAAATAAATTGAAATCTAGACAGTTTCGTGCTTCTAGTCTGTCTACCTACGATTTTTCCACTCTTTACACTACACTTCCTCATAATCTTATAAAAGAAAAGCTTAATGATTTAATTGAATGGGCTTTTCACAGAGAAGATTCTCTCTATCTTGCATGTAATGTCAGAAATGCATTTTTCACTTCTAAAGAGCATAAGAATTATACACTTTGGTCATGTCAGAAAGTGTGTGATGCCCTCACCTTTCTACTTGACAATATTTATATTAGATTCGGTACTACGTTATTTAGACAAATTGTGGGTATTCCGATGGGTACTAATTGCGCACCTCTTGTGGCTGATCTGTTCTTGTATTGTTATGAAAGAGACTTCATTTTGTCGCTTTCCATTGATAACCAATCTGAAATTATTGAAGCTTTTAGCTCTACTTCTAGATATTTAGATGATTTATTAAATATTGATAATACCTATTTTGATGGTTTGATCAGTCAGATTTACCCCCTAGAACTTCAGTTAAATAAAGCAAATTCTTCTGATACCGAGGCCCCGTTTTTGGATCTACATCTATCTATTGTAGATGGATTTGTTTCGTGCAAAATTTATGATAAACGCGATGACTTTGATTTTGAAATTGTAAATTTTCCTTTTTTGGATGGTGATGTTCCTCGTGCGCCATCCTATGGCGTTTATATTTCGCAATTAATTCGATTTGCTAGAGTGTGTAGTCATGTAACTGACTTCAACACTCGTAATAAATTATTAACGGCTAAACTCCTTAATCAGGGTTATCGGTACCATAAACTACGCAAAGCCTTTTCAAAATTTTATAGACGCCATTCTGATTTAATTTCAAAATTCAATATTGGACTTAAATCTCTTCTGCAACAAGGTCTATCGGAACCCGATTTTTATGGTGACTTAGTATATAAATTCAGAAAAATATATAACCGCAATGACTTCAGCACCCAATTTCGTAAAATCATTCTTCGATATAAAAGGATTGGGTACAACATGGATATTATACGACAGACTGCATGCATGGTAGTTAACCCAATCACGGTTGGCAACTTTGCTTCCCTCTTTAATTGCACGCCGGTGGGTCAGGCCTCAGATTCTATGACGGCTCCAACGTAAAGGCTTATTGAAAATTAAAGAGATAATGTTGGTTGGTGCCTGATGCTCTGTCTCTTGTCGGGCTCATCGGAGTCTAACTGTTGGTTTTCTTTTGCTCCAGCATTTCAGTGGTTTCTTGCTGTCGAGTCCTCACCGTTGTCTCACCTCTGTGGTTCTTTGATTTCTGTGTTCACGGAGATGTTGCACTGATGAGTTAGGAGGCCTTCATGCGGACTGAACAAATTATTTGTCTAAATCGCGACGGAAGTAAGGGCGAGGATTGTGGCCACGTAAAATCGATTTAAGCCCCCCAGTGGAAATCTTCCACTGACCGTTCCAAGGCGGCTCTTCTGTGGCGATTTATTTATGTTGTTGTTTGTTACTTACTGTGTGTATCACTTGTGTCTTTTAATTTTGGATGGCCATATGGCCATTTTGTGGGAAAGTAACTGTCCATATGGCCTTCCTTTGTTTAGGTTTCCATTATGGTCTGGTCGCTTAATGTTTGTATTTCTTTCCCTTTGGTGTCTTTTATGGATGGAGTAAGTTAATTGTAACAATTCCTGATCTTTGTTTTACTTCTACTTTCCTGATGAGCAGTCTTTCCTTTAAAGGAAGAGACCCCTTTTCCACACTAATTGCCTGCATGCAAAATTATTGTTAAAGTTTTGTAAGAACTTTCAGCAGACCATATAAACATACGACATATATTAAACAGATGCATTTTTCATGCCATTATAAGGGTTGAACAGAACTAAACATTTGGATTATAACATCTTACCTCTATGATCAATTTTTGTGTAGCAGGGTCAAACAATTTCACTTGTTTATCACCTTCAAATGATGAAAATGATGGATCGCTGTAGTACCAGATTGAGAATGATTGTTCAACACCATCAAGATGAACAACAATTTCCACACTTATACTGGCATCAGAGTCAACATCCCTCTTCTTACGTGTCCTGTTTAATTTTTTCTCCAGATCTTCTTCCTGTCCTTTTGATAATTTTGGTGAAGGGCAGATCATTTCTGTCTCACTGTTTACTCTACAAAGCGTCCTCTCACCCTGAAATCCATAGGAGTGGACAGTACTGGAGCTAGATTACAAAATTATTCCATGCTCAATTCGTTCGAGCATGAAATTTGAAATGCTCATAAGTATTAAGATACAAACAAAAGAGACCATTTGTCCGCCCAGATCAGAAAAGGATGTTGTTTTTCCTGCTTATAAATTTTAAAATGCCAACACTTTTTGGCATTTCAAAATTTATGAGCAGGAAAAATGCTATGCTCAAGTGAGTTGAGCATGAAACAAGTTTTAAAACCTCAGACCCTGAATACATATGAACATTTTGCTGATTGGGTCTTTTGGTCTAGACCCCGAGGTCACACAAACTTTTTCATGATCAACTCAGCTGAGCATGGAATTAATAATGCTCAATAATTCTAAACAAGAGTACCCTGGGTCGCTCACCTGATATATAGGGTAACAGGTGGGCCCCGAGGAGAGCACACGGCCATAATTTGCATAATCTTGGTAGTGGTCTAAAAGGTGAAGCTTCACACCAAATATCAAAGAACAGAGCCTTCTAGTTTCAGACAAGAAGATTTTTAAAGGTTTTCCTTATACAAGTCTATATACAACCTAAGAGTCCGAGGGCGCAGCCTTTTTCGGCCCCAGGGCTACAATTTGAACAATCTTGGTAGAAGTCCACAAGACAAAACTTCATACCAAATATCAAAGACCTTGGCCTTCTGATATCAGACAAGAAGATTTTCAAAGGTTTTCCCAATATAAGTCCATGTAAAACAAGTGGGCTCAGGGGTGTGCCCATTATGGCCGCAGGACACTAATTTGAACAATTTTGGTAGAGGTCCACTATATGAAACTTCATACCAAATATCAAAGACCTTGGCCTTCTGGTTTCAGACAAGAAGATTTTCAAAAGTTTTCCCTACATAAGTCTATGTAAAACCAGTGGACACCAGGGTGGGTCCATTTTTAGGTTCAGGCTATAAATGAACAATCTTGATAGAGGTCTACCAGACAAAGCTTCATACCAAATGTCAAAGACCTGAGCCTTCTAGGTTCAGACAAGAAGATTTTTTTTAATTTTTTTCCAATATAAGTCAATGCCAGTGGGCCCCGGGGAAGGGGCATTTTTGACCCCAGGGCTATAAATTGAAAAATCTTGGTAGAGGTCCACCTGATGAAGCTTCATACCAAATATCAAAGACCTGAACCTTCTGGTTTCAGACAAGAAGAGTTTTAAAAATTTTCCCTATATAAGACATTGTAAAACCAAAGGGCCCCGGGGTGGGGACAGTTTTAATCCAAGGGCTATAATTTGAATAATCTTGGCAAAGGTCCACTAGATGAAGCTACACACCAAATATCAAAGACCTGGGCCTTGCGGTTTCAGAGAAAAAGATTTTTAAAGATATTTCCTACAAAAGCCTATGTTAAACCAAAGGGCACCAGGGCGCAGCATTTTTAGCCGTACGGCTGTAATTTAAACAATCTTGATAGAGGTCCACTAGATGAAGCTTCATACCAAATATCAAAGACATGGGCCTTGCGGTTTCAGAGAAGAGGGTTTACCGTTGTCTCACCTCTGTTGTTCTTTGATTTTTGTGTTCACGGAGATGTTGCACTGATGAGTTAGGAGGCCTTCATGCGGACTGAACAAATTATTTGTCTAAATCGCGACGGAAGTAAGGGCGAGGATTGTGGCCACGTAAAATCGATTTAAGCCCCCCAGTGGAAATCTTCCACTGACCGTTCCAAGGCGGCTCTTCTGTGGCGATTTATTTATGTTGTTGTTTGTTACTTACTGTGTACTGTGTGTATCACTTGTGTCTTTTGGTTTTGGATGGCCATATGGCCATTTTGTGGGAAAGTAACTGTCCTTATGGCCTTCCTTTGTTTAGGTTTCCATTATGGTCTGGTCGCTTAATGTTTGTATTTCTTTCCCTTTGGTGTCTTTTATGGGTGGAGTAAGTTAATTGTATCAATTCCTGATCTTTGTTTTGCTTCTACTTTATAAAGATTTTCCTATATAAGGCTATGTAAAACCAAAAGGTCCCGGAGCTATGTAAAACCAAAGGGCCCCGGAGCGGGGGCATTAGGCACCAGGGCTATAATTTGAACAATCTTGGTAGAGGTCCACTAGATGAAGCTTCATAACAAATATCAAAGACCTGGGCTTTGCGGTTTCAGAGAAGAAGATTTTTAAATATTTTCCCTACATAATAAAAATCAAAAATGAGTTCCTTTAAGAGCAATGAAAACATTCATACGAAAGAAGATGGATCATACTACGTAGTTTCGGCTAATAAAGCCTCATCAGTGACCATGTAATGATCCGACAAAGAAAGCCAGAGGAAACATACTGCAATTTTGCGTATTTCGAATAGGCAGTCGATTCAAAGACTGATATAAATCAAAATGGGGTCCAAATAATTAAAAATATGTCTAGAATATGAGTCTAAACCAATAATTTATTTCCGATTTCTCAGAATATTCACGCTGATCTTAAAGGACCAAAAGTAAAATGTAAACTGCACTATGGTTGATGTACGGGGAGACGTTTTACGGCCGCCACACGGCACAACACCAGCTGCAGTGAAGGCAAATAAAAATCAAAAATGAGTTCCTTTAAGAGCAATGAAAACATTCATATGAAAGAAGATGGGTCATACTACGTAGTTTCGGCTAATAAAGCCTCATCAGTCACCCTGTAATAAGTCTATGTAAAGACAAAGGGCCTCGGCCCAGGGGCATTTTTGGCCACGGGGCTATAATTTGAAAACCCTTGGTAGAGGTCCACTAGATGAAGCTTCATACCAAATATCAAAGGTTTCAGAGAAGAAGATTTTTAAAAAAATTCCCTACATAAGCCTGTGTAAAACCAAAGAGCCCCGGAGCGGGGGTAGTTTTGGCCCCAGGGCTAGAATTTGAACAATCTTGGTAGAGGTCCACTAGATGATGCTTCATACCAAATATCAAAGACGTGGGCCTTGCAGTTTCAAAGAGTTTCAGCGTTTTTGAGTTTGACGTCCCACCAACAGCTTAGGTCATACGGAGGCGGGAACTCGGTTTAAAGACTCATCCGAAAGTCTGAACAGTTTGAAAGAGAAGACGATTTTTAAAGATTTTCCCTATGTCAAACCAAAGGCCCCAGCGCAGGGAAAGTTTTGGCAACGAGACTATAATTTGAACAATCTTGGTTGAGGTCAACTAGATGAAGCTTCATACCAAATATCAAAGACCTGGCCCTTGCGGTTTCAGAGAAGAAGATTTTTAAAGATTTTCTCTATATAACCCTATGTAAAACCAAAGGGCCCAGTGGCGGGGGCACTTTTGATCCCAGGGCTATACTTAAAAAATCTTGGTAGAGGTCTACTAGATGAAGCTTCATACTAAATATCAAAGACCTGGGCCTTGCGGTTTCAGAGAAGAAGATTTTTAAAGGTTTTCCCTTTATAAGCCTATGTTAAACCAAAGGGCAAGAGGGCGGGGGCATTTTTCGCCCTTGGGCTATAATTTAAACACTCTTGATAGAGGTCTACTAGATGAAGCTTCACACCAAATATCAAAGACCTGGGCCATGCGGTTTCAGAGAAGAAGATTTATAAAGATTTTCCCTATATAAAAATAGAAGTGGAGGCAATGATCAGGAATCGATACAATTAACCAACAGCTCCCATCAGAGACACCAAAGGGAAAAGAAACGCAAACATGAAACAACAGACCCCAACGGAAACACCAACAGCGGAAAGCCAAAAGGACAGTAATTTTCCCACATGGAGGCCAATAGGCTATCCAAAATGAAATAATATAAGCGACACAAACACCCAAAGACAAACCATAACAAAAATAAACCGCGACAGAAGAACCGCATTGGAACGGTCAGCGGAAACGAATTCCACTAGGGGGCCTATGTAAAACCAAAGGGCCCCGGAGTGGGGGCATTTTTGACCCCAGAGCTATAATTTTAACAATCTTGGTAGAGGTCCACTAGATGAAGCTTCATACCAAATATCGAAGACCTTGGCCTTGCGGTTTCAGAGAAGAAGATATATTTAAGATTTTCCCTATATAAGCAATGTAAAACCAAAGGGCCCTAGGTAGGGGGCAGTTTTGGCCCAAGGGCTATAATTTACAAAATCTTGGCAAAGGTCCACTACATGAAGCTACACACAAAATATCAAAGACTTGGGCCTTGCAGTTTCAGAGTAGAAGATTTTTACGATATTACAAACATAAGCCTATGTTAAACCAAAGGGCACCAGGACGGGGGCATTTTTTGGACCTAGGGCTATAATTTGAACAACCTTGGTAGAGGTCCACTAGATGAAGCTTCATACCAAATACCAAAGACCTGGGCCTTGCGGTTTCAGAGAAGAAGATTTTTAAAGAGTTTCCCTATATAAGCCTATGTAAAACCAAAGGGCCCCGGGGCGGGGGCGGGGGCGTTTTTGGCCCCAGTGATATAATTTGAACAATCTTGATAGAGGTCCACTAGATGAAGCTTCACACTAAATATCAAACACCTGGGCCTGAAGAAGAGTTTTAAAGGGTTTCCCTATATAAGTCTATGTAAAACTGGTGGGTCCTGCGGCGTGGGGGCTTTTTTGGTCCCAGGGCTATAACTTGAACAATCTTGGAGATGTCCACTAGATGAAGCTTCATAGCAAATATCAAAGACCTGGGCCTTGTGGTTTCAGAGAAGTAGTTTTTTAAAGATTCTCCTTATATAATATGTTCTATAAAAGGGTTATCCTTTGGAAGCAAGGAATACACCACAGAAGTGAAAAATATGGAGTGTACATGTTTTCTGGGCCAGACTAGCCAGTTTCGGCCAATTAGGCGTCATCAGTGACCCTCAGATATTTTCAAAATTCCACAATGAAATCAATGATCCCAAAGGACAAGCCTATGTCAAACCAAAGGGCCCCGGGGCGGGGGAAGATTTGGCCTCAGGGATATAATTTGAACAATCTTGATAGAGGTCCACTAGATGAAGCTTCACACCAAATATCAAAGACCTGGGCATTCTGCTTTCAGAGAAGAAGATTTTTAAAGGGTTTCCCTATATAAGTCTATGTAAAACTGGTGGGTCCCGGCGTGGGTGCGTTTTTGGCCCCAGGGCTATAACTTGAACAATCTTGGTAGAGGTCCACTAGCTGAAACTTTATACCAAATATCAAAGACCTGGGCCTTGCGGTATCAGAGAAGAAGATTTTTAAAGATTTATCCTATATAAATAAAAATCTAAAATGACTTCCCTTAAGAGCAATGAAAACATTCATAAGAAAGAAGATGGGCCATACTTCGTAGTTTCGGCTAATAAAGCTTCTTCAGTGACCCTGTAATGATCCGGCAAAGAAAGCCAGAGAAATCATACTGCAATTTTGCGGATTTCAAATAGGCAGTCAATTCAAAGACTGAGCTAAAACAAAATGGTGTCCAAATAGTTAAAAACCTTTCTAGAATATGAGTCTAAACCAATTAATTATTTCTGATTTCTCAGAATATTCACGCTGATCTCAAAGGACCAAAAGTAAAATATAAACTGCACTATGGTTGATGTACGGGGAGACGTTTTACGGCCGCCACACGGCACAACACCAGCTGCAGTGAAGGTAAATAAAAATCTAAAATGAAATCTAAAATAAGCCTATGTAAAACCAAAGGGCACCGGGCGGGGGCATTTCTGGCCCCAGGGCTATAATTTGAACAATCTTGGTAGAGGTCCACTAGATGAAGCTTCATATCAAATATCAAAGACCTGGGCTTTGCGGTTTCAGAGAAGAAGATTTTTAAATTTTTCATTTAAAAAACCTATTTTTAGCTCCTGTAACCTAGATTTTCAAGGGACCGGAACCATTTGAACAAGCTAAAAATCATTTCTGTGAAGTTTGATCAAAATCCGATCTGTGGTTTAGGAGGAGATGTCATTTGAAGAATTGTTTACGGAAGCACGCATACACGGATGCACGCACGGACGACGAAAAGTGACCAAAAAAGCTCACCTTGTCACCATGTGACAGGTGAGCTAAAAATGAGGCTATTGGCTAAAATCATTGTTAGTATGGAACAGCTGGGCCTAAGACCAAATGCAAAACCCAAAATGTGTGTGCGAGTGAGTGAGTGTGAATTCGGGTTTAACGTCGCTTTCAACAATTTTTCAGTCATATCACGACGGTGTCTGGTTGCGACAGGGAGCTCAATGCTCACTTTTATAGTGCGGCCTCACTGAAGTATCAAGTCCCAGACACATTTACATGATACCACACCCAGTCACATTATCCTGACACTGGGTCGTCCAGTCCTAGCTCTACCCCGTAAATCTGAGTGCCAAGCGAAGAGCAGCTAGTACCATTTTAACGACTTTGGTATGTCGCGGCCCGGGATCGAACCCGTGACCTCCCGTTCCCCGGAGCGAACACTCTACCAACTGAGCTATCGGGGCCGGTAAACCCAAAATGTACTTAGGTTATACAGAAATAGTGGTAACCTTAACAGAATGTCTGATGTTTGCCGAGGAACTTCTTCTATAAAGGTTTAAAAATGGAGAAAACACTCCCTTAACCAATTGTATGTGGGAAACCCCTAAAGGGGTACCTTGGCAAACAGTGCAGGCCCAGATCAGATACCGCAGAACGCGGCATCTGATCAGGGCCTGCACTGTTTATTAACATAATTTTCCTTCAAAAATGGAATAAGAATTATACAATAGGCCTGACACCCGCTAAATTACAAATTGAATTGTCCAAACATTTTGCAGTGGAAGAGTCCACTAGTATACAATGGGTTAAAGGTTCCATTTTGGACTTCCAACATACCAGCAGTCATGGGAACAAATTGCAAAGGACACAGCAAGGTAGAGAGACATTATAAGAAGAGGTGCTAGTGAATACGAACTAGAAAGAGTCAGTGAAACTGAGCAGAAACATGCTCACGATAAAATCAAAGCTAAAGTTTCACCTACGTAGCTTTCCGCCCCCGCCCATCGGGGCTTGAAGAAATAGATTGGGCTGCAGGATGCTTCCACGCAGAGCTGATACCGACTGCACATGAGTACTCAGGTAATCCGCATAGCCCAGGAAAATTCCATGCTTATAAACCCTATTGGTTTCATTGGGCGGCAGGGATTGAGATGTCATTTCATCTGAATGTCGGGTAAAAGTCCCACAAAACTGGAAGCAACGTCTCCAGACGGGGACGTTAAACATCAAATCAAACAAACAAAAACCTACATAGCTTTCTTCAACACACCTCTTTTGCTCTATCTGCAACAGACAGTCTAGAGCCATGATTAACACACTGTAGGCGGGAAACCCCTAAAGGGTTACCTTGGCAAACAGTGCTGTGTCTGATCAGGGCCTGCACTATTTGTTAACAGAATTTTCATCAAAAATATAATAAAAACGAAAAAATATGCCTGACACCTCTTGTATGACAAATGGACTTGTCCAACATATACACTGCAACCTCGTTATAGCGCTGATCATTTAAGCGCCAAAATCAGTATAATGTGGTTGTTCCATGGCTCCCGTTTGTTTTTCATAATTTAAGTTAAAAAACCACTTTTTGCCCCATGAATTATGTTAAAAAAAACTACTGTGTATTGGTTTAAAACCTGTGAGAAAAAAGCGGTAACAAGAGGGCCATGATGGCCCTGGATCGCTCACCTGATCTAAAGGGTAACAAGTGGGCCCCTGGGAGAGTCATTATTGGCCCCGGGCTATAATATGAATAATCTTGATAGGGGTCTAAAAGGTGAAGCTTCATACCAAATGTTAAAGACTGGAGCCTTCTGGTTCAAGACAATAAGATTTTTAAAGGCTTTCCTTTATATAGGTCTATATAAACCTTTGTGTCCCCGGAGCGGGTCATTTTGGCCCCAGGGCTATAATTTGAATATTCTTGGTAAAAATCCACAAGACGAAGCTTCATACCAAATATCAAAGACCTTGGCCTTCTGCTTTCAGGTTTTCATTGCCTTGACTTCTTTAATTCTATTTTCTAGGGCTATAACATCACGAAAACAAGCCTATATAAATCTGACCCCCTTGAACCCCACTTTTATATAGAAAAACTGGGGTTCGCAGGGATATACATTATTTTTCTTATTTCTGCTCAGAAACATAGATGGTGGGTACGCGTTAGAACCGCCTCTTTGCATACAATCAGTGTTTTAAGCAGAAATAAAAAAAAAATATTGAAATTTTTCATCCGAAATTTTCCATTTTTCGGTGGTAAAATTTACAATATATTTGTATAGGCTTGTTTTCGTAATGATATGAACAATTTTGATGAAACTTCTCACCAAATATGAAAGACCTATGCCTTGCGGTTTTAGAGTAAAAGATTTTTTTTTTAATTTCCCTATATAAGTCAATAAGGGGCCCGGGGCGGGGGAACTATTGGCCCAAGGGCTATGATTTGAACAGTCTTGGTAGAAGTTCACTAGATGAAGATACACACCAAATATCAAAGAAATGGGCCATGCGGTTTTTGAGAAGAAGATTTTTGAAAGATTTTCCCCGTATAAGCAAATGAAAACCAAAGGGCCCACCGGTGGTGGCATTTTTTCGGCCTATGCCTATAATTTGAACAATCTTGATAGAGGTCCACTAGATGAAGCTTCACACCAAATATCAAAAACTTGGGCCTTGAGGTTTCAGAGAAGAAGATTTTTAAAGATTTTCCCTATATAAGTCTGATTTTCCCTATGTAAGTCTATGTAAAAACAGAGGGACCCGGGGTAGGGGAATTTTCGGCCCCAGGGCTATAATTTGAACAATCTTGGTAGAGGTCTACTAGATGAAGCTTCATACCAAATATCAAAGACCTAGGCCTTGTGGTTTGAGAGAAGAAGATTTTTAAATGTTTTCCCTATATAAGCCTATGAAAACCAAAGGGTCGCGGGGCAGGGGCATTGTTGGCCTCAGGGCTATAATTTGAACAATCTTGATAGAGGTCTACTAGATGAAGCTTCACACTAAGTATCAAATACCTAGGCCTTGCGGTTTCAGAGAAGTTGATTTTAAAGATTTTCCCTATATAAGCCTATGTAAAACCAAAAGCCCCCGGGGCGGGGGCATTTTTGGCCCCAGGGCTATAATTTGAACAATCTTGGTAGAGGTCTACTAGATGAAGCTTCATATCAAATATCAAAGGCCTTGTGGTTTCAGAGAAAAAGATTTTTAAATATTTTCCCTATATGAACCTATAAAAAATCAAAGGGCCCCGGGGCGGGGGCATGTTTGGCCCTAGGGCTATAATTTGAACAATCTTGATAGGGGTCTATTAGATGAAGCTTCACACCAAATATCAAAGACCTGGGCCTTGCGGTTTCAGAGAAGATTTTTGAAGATTTTCCTATATAAGCCTATGTAGAACCAAAAGCCCCCAAGGCGGGGGGCATTTTGGCCCTAGGGCTATAATTTGAACAATCTTGGTAGAGGTCCACTCGATGAAGCTTCATACCAAATATAAAAGACTTGGGCCATGCGGTTTCAGAGGAGAAGATTTTTAAAATTTTCTGTAAAATAATATTTTTTTTAGCTCCCGTGACCTAGATGTGCAACAGACCTGAACCATTTAAACAACTATGAAGGGAAGGACCACCGAAGGATCATTCCTGTGAAGTTTGGTCAAAATCCATTCAGTGGTTTAGGAGGAGATCTCGTTTGAAGAAAATCAACCCAAGGACCATATCTGTAAAATTATTTTAAAATCAAGCAAATGGGCTAGGAGGAGATGTTGTTTGAAGGTTTTTCTATTTTAAGGTCTGGCGGTGCAAAACTCTTTTATCAATTCTAGTAGGGGGTCACCCAAGGGAAATTTCTGTGAAGTTATTTTGAAATCGGGCTAATGGGCTTGGAGGAGATGTCATTTAAAGGCTTTTTTCTTTTCTACTTTTAGCTCTTATGGCCATTTTATTCAGCTGAGCAGAACCATTTTCGCAATTTTGGGTGAGGGTCACCTTAGAAACATTTCTATGAAATTATTTTGAAATCGGACCAAAGGGCTATGAGGAGATGTCGTTCAAATGTTTTTTTCTATTTTAGCTCTGGTGGCCATTTTGTTCAACAGAGCGGAACCATTTTAAATTAACAATTTTGGTAGAGGGTCATCTTGGGAACATTTCTGTTAAATTATACTGAAATCGGGCCAAAGGGCTTGTAGGAGAATACTGATGTCGTTTATAGGTTTTTCTGTTTTTACCTCTGGCGGCCATTTTGTTCAGCTGAGCGGAACCATTTTAGCAATTTTGGTAAAGGATCATCCAAGGAATGTTTCGGTGAAATTATTGAGAAATCGGACCAAAGGGCTAGGAGGATCATTCAAAGTGGTTTTGTTTTTCTTTTTTTAGCTCTGGTGGCGATTTTGTTCAGCGGAGCGGAACCATTTTAGCAATTTGGTAGAGGGTCACCTTAAGAACATTTCCGTGAAATTTATTTTGAAATCGGGCCAAAGTGCTAGGTGGATATGTCGTTTAAAGGTTTTTTTTTCTATTTTAAGCTCTGATGGCCATTTTGTTCAGTGGAGCGGAACCATTTTAGTAATTTTGGTAGAGGGTTATCCAAGTAACATTTCTGTGAAATTATTGTGAAATCGGGCCAAAGGGCTAGGAGATGTCGTTTAAAGGTTTTCTTCTATTTTTAGCTCTGGCGGCCATTTTGTTCAGCGGAGCGGAACCATTTGCAATTTTGGTAGAGCATAATCTAAGGAACATTTCTGTGAAATTATTTTGAAATCGGGCCAAAGGGCTAGGAGGAGATGCACTTTAAAGGTTTTTTTTTTATATTTTTAGCTCTGGTGGCCATTTTGTTCAGCAGAGCAGAACCATTTTAGCAATTTTGGTAGAGGGTCACCTAAGGAGCATTTCTGTGGAAGTATTTTGAAATCCATTCATCTGTTTAGGAGGAGATGTCATTTAAGTGAATTGTTGATGACGCAAGACGGACACAGGGGGATCACAATAGCTCACCTTGAGCTAAAAATGTCACTCAGTCAAGTTAACGGTCCACTGCACTTAATCTACCTGTTGACCTACAAACGTGAACACATGTAATTGTCAATCAAATTACCACCTTTACAGGATACATGTTCAAACAATTACCTATGGTGTCAAAACTGAGTGATAAGAGTTAGAATAAACACATTCACTAGCGCTTTGATCGTGTTGATTTAGAGAACATATTTCAGTGTCACAAAGTTGAGCAATTTCTGCCCTAATTTTCGGCCCTTATAAAAGCGTATTGAATGCTGACTAATGACGTTCCTACCTAAATGGTACGTTCGCGTCCTTCGATAAACATTCTTTAGCATCTTGCTTCATTTGAGTATTTCTTTTCATTACATTTTATTTTGCCATTTATTATATGTTTGTTTTTCAGATTTGTACATTGTGTTCATAAAAAAACTGTTTAGAAAAACTGCGGTTCTGCTGTTTTGAGTGTGGTGTTTCTATTTTTTATTGGTGTCGGTGGTTTTTGTGTTCTGTTTAGCTTATTCGAGTGGTTTTATTTGTGTGCTGCGGTATTGTATTGTGTTTGTGATTATTGTGTATTCAAGTGATTTTATAAGTGCTGAACTTTCACAAGAAGTCTACAGCTCACGTTTTGCGAAAAAAGAAAGCTTATTCTATCTTGGAGAAACTACAGATTGTGGAGAGAATTCGTAAAGGAGAAATGCAGACCAAAGTCAGCATGGAAGTTGAAATTCCAGAGTCGACTTTACGGGGATGGCTTAAAGACGAAGCAAAGCTAGGGGGGCAAGCACTGTTTAAGAGGACTGTGGACAGGCTAGGAAGAGGGCCAGGACCGCACAGGATCAGCAACAAGAGACATCTGTCTTCACCTGGTTTACCCAAACTCGGGCCGAATGCCCACCTCTATTCGAAACCGTCATTCAAGCACAAGTGCTGAAAATGCACAAAAAAACTTCGCAGGGATGAAGAAAACTTCAGCGCCACCACTGGATGGTTACAGCGGTTCAAGGAGCGCCATGCCATTTCCCAAGTCGTCATCCACGGTGGACAGCGGTCTGCAGATGAGGAAGCGGCTGCATCGTATCCTGCGAAACTGTCAAAGATAACTGAGGAAGGAGGCTTCACTGGCCATCAGATCTATAACTGCAACGAGACCGGACTCTACTACAAAATACTTCCTGACAAGACTCTCGCTGCCATAGAGTGATGAAAACAAGACTCTGGGATTCAAACAGTACAAGGACAGGACCACTGTGCTGCTTTGCTGAACAAGACCGGATCACATAAGTTAGCTTCCCTGGTGACAGGAAAATTTGGCAAGCCTCAATGTCTGCACCATATGAACATGAAGACACTACCAACGTTGTATTCACATTCAACGAATGCTTGGATGACATCAGCCATGTTTGAAGACTGGTTCCATGAAGAGTTTGTGCCAAAGTCAGAAGACATCTCCGACTTACCGGTAAGAAGTCGGAGCCAAAGGCTATCTCAGTTATGGACCACTGCCCCGCAAACCCTGGAATAGAGTCATTCCATTGACAGAAAGATTAAGGCAGTCTTCCTCCAAAAGAATACGACCTCCAAGCTACAACCACTTGGCCAGGGCATCATTGAAACATTTGAAAGGAACTACAGACGTAACCTGATCGACAGCATGGTGGATAGCAGCGTCACAGTTTCTGACTATCTCTGACAGCTGAATAACAAAAGAGGCTATACATCTGGTAGGGGAAGCTTGGATGGGTGTCACCGAGAAGACAATAAGAGGGTGCTGGAGGAAAGATCTTGGAGCAACATTTGACAGAGAGGAGACAGACAGTGACACGTCTTTTGACGGCTTTGACGTATAGGACCTGATTGACGCCGAATGTAGACAAGCAGACGATGACAACTTCTCTGACACTGAAATACAAGAGGCCCAGCGGGTATTAGGAACAGAAGTGGACGCGATAGTAATGCAGGCTTGGCTGACTGTTGACGATGACGAGCCGACATACAAAACGATGACAGACGACGAGATAATTCAGAGCATCAGACAGGAAACCGAGACAAACAGTAAGACTGACACACTTGGGGACGATGATGAGATCGTGTATGACCCACTACCAACAGCCACAGAAGCTATCAAGGGGATAGAAGTCGCTCTGAGGTGGTTAGAGTCTTCAGAATGTACCACAGCAGCGAAGGTAGCTCACCTCCGTAATCTCCTGCATGATGCGAAGGCAGACGCACGGAAGAGATCATCCCAACGGAAGTTGGCCTTTTTCACCATAAAATGAGAACTGATAGGCGGGGGGGGGGGGGGTTGCAATTCCCAATCTTTTTCTTCAAGCCTGATGGGCGGGGGCGCTGCGCAAATGTACTAGAATGGGCTATTCCTAACCTTTTCTTTCAAGCCCTGATGGGCGGGGTCCGCTGCGCAAATGAATTGGAAGTGTTATTCCCATTCTATTTCTCCAAGCCCCGATGGGCGGTGGCCGCTGTGCAAATGTATCAGAACTGATATTCCTAATCTATTTCTTCAAGCCCTAATGGTCGGGGGAGTGGTGGGGGGGGGGGGTAGGGCGCTGCGAAAATGTATTGGAAAGGCTATTCCAACTCTAGTTCTCCAAATCCTGTGGGCAGGGGCCGCTGTGCAAATGTACATGTGTATTAGAATTGCTATTCCCAATCTATTTCTCCAAACCCTGTAGGCGAGGGCCGCTGTGCAAAATGTACATGTGTATTAGAATTGCTATTCCCAATCTATTTCTCCAAACCTTGTGTGTGGGGGCCGCTGTGCAAATGCACATGTGTCTTTGAATTGCTATTCCCAATCTATTTCTCCAAACACTGTGGGTTGGGGCCGCTGTGCAAAATGTACATGTGTATTAGAATTGCTATTCCCAATCTATTTCTCCAAAGCCTGTGGGTGGTGACCGCTGTGCAAAATGTGCTTGTGTATTAGAATTGCTATTCCCAATCTATTTCTCCAAACCCTGTGGGCGGGGGCCGCTGTGCAAAATGTACATGTGTATTAGAATTGCTATTCCCAATCTATTTCTCCAAACCCTGTGTGTGGGGACCGCTATGCAAAATGTACATGTGTATTAAAATTGCTATTCCCAATCTATTTTTATCCAAACCCTGTGGGTGGGGACCGCTTTGCAAAATGTACTTGTGTATTGCTATTCCCAATCTATTTCTCGGCCACTGCCCATCAGAGAAGAGCTGAAACCGACTCGCACACGAGTACTGGTATGCCGCTTAGAGGAACTAAGCCTGCCCAGGCAAAGCGGTGCGAGTCCGCCCATCCATCCTTAAAAACCCTATTGGTTTCATTGGGTGGCAGGGTTTGAGATGTCATTTCATCTCAGTGTCGGGTAAAGTCCCACAAAATTGGAAGTAACATCTCCAAAATGACCTTTACAGTGTTGATGGGGACGTTAGACCTCAAATCGAACAATAACAAACAAACAATCTATTTCTCCAAGCCCTGATGAGCGGGGGACGCTGCGCAAATGTATTGGACGCGTTATTTCTCCATAAAGCATGTTGCCGAGGCAATTCTAACAAGTATCCACAACATAAAAGGAAAAATGTATGTTTCTACCAAGAAACTTACTTGAATGTTTCCGACATGAAATTATCCCTTATTTAAATTCTTTGTCTTTAACGCTATTCAGAGCAGACAATTTAAAAAAAAAAGAATAAGAAAAATATCATTTTCCTTTTTTCATATAACAATTTTCATTTTCTTTCGGTGGTAAAATTTACAATTGATGTATTTGTACAGGCATGTTTTCGTACTGTGTTACATCAAGGACAGAGTACTCAAATGACCAAGTCTGTGCAGTAATGAACACCCCTTTACACCCTATTTTATACAGAGAAAACAGGGATTAACAGCGGTATACATTATATTTCTTATTTCCCCTCCAAGACATAGGTTGTGGATACCGGTACCATTTGAAATCGCCTCAGTGCAGTGGTTGTATAAAGCACCCACAACCTATGTTTAAAGTACAAATAAGGTTAAAAAATACCTCAAATTTTCATCAGAAAATAACCATTTTGGAGATAAATATGAAAGAATGCATGTGTGTGTTATCGCAAGTTGATATACTTACTTTCCCTGTGATGTATCTTTTGTAAGCATTCCGAAGATGCTTTCCACTGACTCTCAGAGGATTTGCACCACTAAAATAAAAAGAAAAGGAAAATTATGAAAAACTAGAGAAAGCGACCAGTGGGTCACGTATAACCCCGGCCAACGACACCCTCTGATATATCTTTCGAGCTTGTATACTATGTAATATTAATGAAGAAGTGAAGAAGCTATAAGAATCTATACATATGCTTGTAAAAGCTAAACCAAACACAAAATTCCTAATGGACAATTCCTAATGGACAATGGACAATGAGGGCATCAAAATTACTGAAGGGCTGTGGGCATCAATGTTACTGAAGCAGCAGGGTGGGTATGCATCAATGAAGTCTTTGGACTGGTATGCAACATCGATTCAAGTATCAATTGAATTTGTCTTAGAGTTTAGAACATACAAGCATCTATTAACTTTGTCATAAAACTTTAACAAAATGTAAAATTTCTAAGTCCATGACCTTGAGGTAAAGATCACCATGGGTGGGAAGGGACATGGATCACAAAATTTTTGGACTGCTATACAACATTAAAATCAAGTATCAACTGAATTTACATACAGGCATCTATAATCTTTGTCATAAAATTTTAACCAAATGTAAAATTTCTAAGTCTGTGACCTTGACCTCAAGGTCAATGTGGGGGTTGGACATGCATCAGTGAAATCTTTAGACGAGTATGTAACTTCAGTGTAAGTATCAACTAAATCTATCATAGGGTTCAGAAGATACAATCTCTTAGAAACTTTAACGCAAAACTTTAATCAAAATGTTAAAGGACGCTGGACGGACGGACGGACGGCATGACGAAAACTATATACCCCCATAGCATACTTCGTATGCCGGAGGTATAAAAATCAAACTGAATGATCTGTGTGTAGCCATTATAAATGGGCCTAACTAAAGCCAGTTGTAACTTTGATCTCTACATGTGTAGCCATTATTGTTGAATCTTACTAAAGCCAATTGTAACTTTGATCTCTACATGAGCAGCCATTATTGTTGAATCTAACTAAAGCCAGTTGTAAATTTGATCTCTACATGTGTAGCCATTATTGTTGAATCTAACTAAAGCCAGTTGTAACTCTAAGGTTTAAAATAACTTCTGGACTTTTTCTTAGGGTGGTCGCAAATGTTAACGGCTTGACGAACGAATGGACAATAGTCTTTTTATATAACAGTTTACAGATGGATCCCAAAACTGTTTAGATTATCGAAAAATGACTATAAATGGTAAATGGTCCTTTTTCTATATAATCTATACATTTTTGTTTGGATATTTGGATATATATATAATAGTTTTTTTTGTTAGACCCCAACAGTGTGTTATAAAGAGGTTCATTACGAAAACACGCCTATACAAATACATTGTAAATTTTACCACCGAAAAAGGAAAATTTTCAGATGATAAATGATAGTTTTCTTATTTCTGCTCAGAACATAAATTGTGGTTACTCGTAAGAACAGAGCCGCCTCTGCAAGGCGGTTCTAACGAGTACCCACAATCTATGTTTTTGATCAGAAATAAGAAAAATATGTATAACACTACAAACCCCAGTTTTACAATATAAAAGATGAGGTTCAAGGGGGTCAAATTTATATATTAGAATGTTTTCGCGATGGTAGTGTTTAAAGAGATATCTTTATGGCTAGACTTTGATACCTTTTAATGGCTTTTAATGGTAGGATATCCCTAATTTCAGGATTTGTGAGGTATGTGAAGTCGATGTTTTTCTGCACCATTGTTCCACCATCAAACACTATTTCTACTGTCTCCAACATCGTTCCAACGTCTAGAGCAGGAGTATCACATTCAATCTGGAAGTTAGTACTGAAAGGAAGACAAGGATCCATTTAATTTGGTCAAAGCTAGTGATACGGAACCTTGAGAAGGGACTTGATTTTTTTTTATTTTATAAGTTGTGTGCACAAGATAATATCTAGTGCGGACAAGATATTATCTTGTGTGGACAACATATAATCTTGTGCGGACAACATAATATCTTGTCCGCACAAGATATTATCTTGTGCAGACAACATATTATCTTGTCCGGACAACATATTATCTTGTGCAGACAAGATATTATCTTGTCCACACAAGATATTAAGTTGGGCAAACAAGATATTATCTTGTTCGCACAAGATAATATCTTATCACCACAACATAGATCTTGTGCGCACAAGATATTATCTTGTCCGCACAAGATATTATCTTGTCCGCACAAGATATTATCTTGTCCGCACAAGATAATATCTTGTCCGTACAACTTCCAAAGATCTATGTTGTGCAAACAAGATAATATGTTGTGAGAACAAATAATATCTTGTGCGCAGCAGGTATTATGTTGTGCAAACAAGATCATATCTTGTCCGCACAAGATAATATCTTGTCCACACAAGATAATATCTTGTCCGCACAAGATAATATCTTGTCAGAACTAGATAATATCTTGTCCGCTCAAGATATTATCTTGTTCGCACAACATAATAAAAATAAAAAATCATGTCCCTTCCCGGGTTCCGTATAATGAAGTCATTGACGGTATTCGACTGGTAGGATTCGTGAAATTTCTGTGAAATTCCACGTAGAAGTATGGTGTCTAGATGTAATAGCTGGTCACATGGTCGAATCAAAAATTTTATTTGTGTAGTAGCTCATAAGCGACCGTGGTGCACGAAAGGTTCGACTTCGAATAGAAGCGTGCTCCACGATCGCTTATGTATTTGAAAAATAACCCAAACTTGATTTGACCATGTGATCGGCTATTTCAAGAAAGACACCACCCTCCTGCGTGGAATTTCAAGGAAATTTCACGAAACTTCCCAGTCGAATATGGCCATTAATAAACTTATTTTATCCCTTTTTGTACCAAATGGAATCTTCCTCCTTATATATAGCAGGAGTCCATTTCTAAATTTGGGGTAACAGGTTGTGATATCTTCAAAATTGATTTGAAAAATGGCTGAACTGACGAGATTCCGCGTTCTGCAGCATCTCACCTGGGCCTGCACTGTTTGCCAAGGTACCCCTTTTGGGGTTTTCGGTACAAAACTAATATTGCAAGTCATTAATAAACCTTCATGAAAACTAATTTTGCAAGAAAAGGTATAATTTTGCTGAAAAAATGTGCAAAGCTATGCAAAAGCTACTCACAGTTTTGTTCATCAAAAATATCACTGCTTTAGTTTTTGTACTTGCTAGGAAAGTAAGCTAACCCTTATTGTACCAAACGGAATCTTCCTCCTTATATATTCCAGGAGTCCATTTCTAAATTTAGGGACCGACAGGTTGTTGTATCTTCAAAATTGATTTGAAAAATGTCTGAACTTTTTGCAAGCAGTGTCGGCCTTGATCAGACGCCGCATTCTGCGGCGTCTAATCTGGGCCTGCACTGTTTGCCAGGGTACCCGTTTTGGGGTTTCTGGTACTAAATTGGTTAACTAGTTAATGTTTTGATCACTGAAACGTTTTTTCAACTAACAATGCTTTGAACACTGGGGTTGGGGTTAAATCGCACATCGACCCTTTGGGTCATTTTGTGTAGACTCCATGAGAAAGAGAGTAAATTGAAGATTTGTTTGTTTGTTTGTATTGGAGTTTAACAGCCCTGTCAACACTACTAAGGTCATTTTTAAGCCGGTCAATTTACCTATCCACCGTTTCCTGGGCAGGCTTATACGTAAGTGGTTAACCAGTACAGTGCACATTCTTTCGCCTTGAATCGGCGGAAGAGAGAGAATGACTATAGAAAAGATTTTATGATTAATCTCCACGAAAGAATGTTGCCGACCCCAGCAGGTATCAAAATAGAAGTGGAGGCAATGATCAGGAATCGAAACAATTAACCCACAGCTCCCATCAGAGACAACAAAGGGAAAGAAACACAAACATGAAGCAACAGACCCTAATGGAAACAATAATAGCGGAAAGCGAAAAAAGGACAGTTACTTTCGATCAAAATGGCCAAAAGGCTATCTAAAATAAATAATATAAGCGACTCAAACACCCAAAGACAAACCATAACAAAAACAAACCGCGACAGAAGAACCGCCTTGAAACGGTCAGCGGAAACAAACCCC
This sequence comes from Lucinisca nassula, assembly GCA_963580285.1. Classification (NCBI taxonomy): domain Eukaryota; kingdom Metazoa; phylum Mollusca; class Bivalvia; order Lucinida; family Lucinidae; genus Lucinisca; species Lucinisca nassula. The sequence goes on from CAUZLF010000001.1 coordinate 1,453,418, forward strand.
ACTGGGGGCTTAAATCGATTTTACGTGGCTACAATCCTCGCCCTTACTTCTGTCGCGATTTAGACAAATAATTTGTTCAGTCCGCATGAAGGCATCCTAACTCATCAGTGCAAAATCTCCGTGAACACAAAAATCAAACAACCACAGAGATGAAACAACGGTGATGACTCTACAGCAAGAAACAAATGAAATGCTGGAGTAAAAGAAAACCAATAGTTAGACTACGATGGGCCCAACCAGAGACAGAGCATCAGGTACCAGCCTTTTAATCCTGAAGACTGGCAGAAACTACAGTTAAAATTCCTATCTAAAGACCACCTTTTGGACTGTTCAAAAGTGGCCTGAAGAGCACTTTTGAACAGTTTATAAGGTGGTCTCCTATTAGTCTATGAAACTTGGTGTAGAAAACACGAAGAAAACAAACCTGTAACTTTTTAATATGTTTGAAGAGAAAATTTAATGTTAATTTTGGCAGGTCCTAATAGCTGAATTCCATTGTATTTGCAAGCAGTGTGGACTGAGATAAAACAGTTCATAATGAGTTGTCTCATCAGGATCAACATCGTTTGCCATCCGATTTCTGGCTTTGTCTATATCTACCTATTTACAGGAATGGGCATGTCAAAATTCAAAGACTGAAGAGTCCAAAAGGCAGTCTGCTTCAGAAACTGAGTGATGAATGTGAGTCCACTTTAGAAACTCAGTGATGCAAGGGGGAGTCCACTTCAGAAAATCAGTGATGAATTTGAGTCCACGCCAGAAGCTCAGTGATGAAAGGGAGTCCACTTCAGAAACACAATGATGAAAGGGAGTTCACTTCAGAAACTCAGTGATGAACGCGAGTCCACTTCAGAAACTCAGTGATGAATGCGAGTCCACTTCAGAAACTCTGTTATGAAACGGAGTCCACTTTAGAAACTCATGGATGAAAATGAATCCGCTTCAGAAACTCGGTGATGGACGTGAGTCTGATTCAGAAATGCAGTGATAAAAGAGAGTCCGCTTCAGAAATTCAATGATGGAAGGAATTCTGATTCAGAAATGCAGTGATGAAAGGCAGTCTGCTTCAGAAACTCAGGGATGGAAGGGGTCTGTTTCAGAAACTCAGTGATGAGAGGGAGTTCAATCCAGAAACTCAGTGGTGAAACGGTGTCCGTGTCAGAAACTCAGTGATGAAAGGGAGTCCCTTCGGAATTAAACTCAGTGATGAAATGGAGTCCACTTCAGAAACTAAGTGATGAAAGGGAACCCACTTCAGAAACTCATTGATGAAAGGGAGTCCACTTCAGAAACTCGGTGATGAATGGGAGTCCACTTCATAAACTCAGTGATGAAAGGGAGTCCACTTCAGAATCTTTGTGATGAAATGGAGTCCACTTCAGAAACTCAGTGATGAAAGGCAGTCTGCTTCAGAAACTCGCTGATGAATGTGAGTCAACTTCAGAAACTCAGTGGTGAAAGGGTGTCCTCTTCAGAAACACAGTGATGAAATAGAGTCCACTTCAGAAACCGTGTGATGAAGGGGAGTCCACTTCAGAAACTCAGTGATAAAAAGAGAGTCCCACCTCAGAAACTCAGTCATGAAAGGGAGTCTGCTTCAGATACTCAGTGATGAAAGGGAGTCTGCTTCAGATACTCAGTGATGAAAGGGTGTCCGCTTCAGAAACTCTGTGATGAAAGGGAGTCCCCTTCAGAAACTCAGTGAAAAAGGGGGTCCGCTTCAGAAACTCAGTGATGAAAGGGGCTCCGCTTCAGAAACTCGGTGATGAAAGGGTGTCTGCTTCAGAAACTCGGTGATGAAAGGGTGTCCGCTTAAGAAACTCAGTGATGAAATGGTATCTGCCTCAGAAACTCTGTGATGAAATGGAGTCCACTTCAGAAACTCATCGATGAACGTAAGTGCACTTCAGAAACTCAGTGACGAATGGGAGTCCACTTCAGAAACATAGTGCTGAAAGGGTGTCCTCTTCAGAAACATAGTGATGAAAGGGAGTCCACTTCAGAAACTCAGTGATGAAAGGGAGTCCGCTTCTGAAACTCGGTGATGAAAGGGAGTCTGCTTCAGAAACCCAGTGATGAAAGAGATTCCCCTTTAGAAACTCAGTGGTGATAGGGTGTCCGCTTCAGAAACTCAGTGATGAAAGGGAGTCCCCTTCAGAAACTCACGGAAAAAGGGAATCAGCTCAGTGATGAAAGGGAGTCCACTTCAGAAACCCAGTGATGAAAGGGAGTCGGATTCAAAAAGTCATTCAAGAAATAAAGATATCTTCAGAAACTCAGTGAAAAAGGGAATAATCTCAGTGATGGAAGGGAGTCCACTTCAGAAACTCAGTGAAAAAGGGAGTCTGGTTCAGAAACTCAGTGCAAAAGGGAACCAACTCAGTGATGAAAGGGAGTCTACTTCAGAAACTCAGTGAAAAAGGGTTCTGCTTCATAAACTCAGTGATGAAAGGGTATCTGCTTCAGAAACTCAGTGATGAAAGGGAGTCCGGTTTAGAAACTCAGTGATGAAAGGGTGTCCGCTTCAGAAACTCAGTGATGAAAGGGAGTTCCCTTCAGAAACTCAGTGAAAAAGGGAATCAACTCAGTGATGAAAGGGAGTCCATTTCAGAAATTCAGTGATGAAAGGGATTCGGCTTCAAAAAACTCAGTGATGAAATGGAGTTACTTTCAGAAACTCAGTGATGAAAGGGAGTCCACTACAGAAACTCAGTAATGAAAGGGTGTCATTTTCAGAAACTCAGTAATGAAAGGGTGTCCTTTTCAGAAACTCAGTAATGAAAGGGTGTCCTTTTCAAAAACAAAGTGATGAAAGGGAGTCCACTTCAGAAACTCATTGATGAATGGGTGTCCACTTCAGAAACTCATTGATGAATGGGTGTCCACTTCAGAAACTCGGTGATGAATGGGAGTCCACTTCAGAATCTTTGTGATGAAAGGGAGTCAACTTCAGAAACCCAGTGTTGAAAGGCAGTCTGCTTCAGAAATTCAGTGATGAAAGGGTGTCCTCTTCAGAAACACAGTGTCATGATTTGTTTGTTTGATTTGAGGTTTCATGTCCCCGTCAACACTGTAAAGGTCATTTTGGAGGCGTTGCTTCCAATTTTGTGGGACTTTTACCCGACATTGAGATGAAATGACGTCTCAAGCCCTGTCGCCCAATGAAACCAAAAGGGTTTATTAGCATGTACAGTCCGCCTCGCACCGCGATTCCTGGACAGGCTTAGATCCTCTAAGCGGTTTACTAGTACTAGTGTGCTGGCCGGATTCAGCTCTGCATGGAAGCATCATGCCGCCCATATATTTCTTCAAGCCCCTATGAGCGGGGACATAAACACAGTGATGAAAGGGAGTCCACTTCAGAAGCTCAATGATGAAAGGGAGTTCACTTCAGAAACTCAGTGGTGAAAGGGAGTCCACTTCAGAAACTCTGTGATGAAATTGAGCCAGCTTCAGAAAATCAGTGATGAAAAGGAGTTTACTTCAGAAACTCAGTGATGAAAGGGTGTCCTTTTCAGAAACTCAGTAATGAAATGGTGTCATTTTCAGAAACACAGTGATGAAAGGGAGCCCACTTCAGAAACTCATTGATGAAAGGGAGTCCACTTCAGAAACTCGGTGATGAATGGGAGTCCACTTCATAAACTCAGTGATGAAAGGGAGTCCACTTCAGAATCTTTGTGATGAAATGGAGTCCACTTCAGAAACTCAGTGATGAAAGGCAGTCTGCTTCAGAAACTCACTGATGAATGTGAGTCAACTTCAGAAACTCAGTGATGAAAGGGTGTCCTCTTCAGAAACACAGTGATGAAAGGGAGTCCTCTTCAGAAACACAGTGATGAAAGGGAGTCCACTTCAGAAACACAGTGATGAAAGGGAGTCCACTTCAGAAACTCAGTAATGAAAGGGAGTCCACTTCAGAAGCTCAGTGATGAAAGGGAGTCCACTTCAGAAGCTCAGTGATGAAAGGAAGTTTACTTCTGAAACTCAGTGGTGAAAGGGAGTCCACTTCAGAAACTGTGTGATGAAATTGAGCCAGCTTCAGAAAATCAGTGATGAAAAGGAGTCCACTTCGGAAACTCAATGATGAAAGGGAGTCTAATTCAGAACCTTGGTGATGAAGGGTCAAGAGGCTTAGGGGCAGGGCTGTCCACACAGTGAATAGCAAAGACTCATCAGACTGCCTGGCTGTGCAGATAGGTCTTTGCAGGGTACATAGGTCTGAAGACATCTTTTCGCAGGGCCCATTCTTACATGCTTTTCAATGAAATATAGAGATTTCTAAGTGAAATAGAAATCAATATTGTCAATGTTTCAAACTGCAGACATTATTTAAATGCAATTTTTAAATGAACCTTTGATGGAATAATATTCCAAGCTCTTATCCATGTGCAAACTGTCAGTTTTCGCCTGATATCATACCCAGTTAACATGCTGAATACCTCAAAATCGACACGAAATCACCATAGGAAAAGTTTGATCCTTGTGGTGAGGGCTGATGCTTAAAATTGCATTGATAATTGCAGTTGAAGCATATAAGAAACAGAGAATTTGATTTATTTTGTCGCCACTCATGAAAATACGTCTTTTGGTGTTCAGTCAGTGAAATAATCAAAGCACTGAAAGTACTGGCGGATGGACTGTCTGAGTGTAGGCTGAGAAGATAGTCCTGAACTTAGCCTTTTCGTTCAACCCTGTAAGTCCAGTATTTCAAGTGTAGGCCTGATCAGACGCCACATTACGTTGCCATGTGTGGCGTCTGTATTTGTATCTAATCACGGTTAGCTAATTCACCAGTCAGACTGATAGCATTTTGAAGGTTCTCCAATTTATTTATCTTTTTTGTTAAATGCATTTATTTATTTACTTTCTTGACCTTGCACAAAATATTTTCAGCTTATTCGTGCGCCCTTCTGCACTAAATAGGAGCAACACAACATCTTACTGCATTTACAATAGTACATTGGTAGTGCTCAAGCGCATATGCAAAGCAAGCTGGAAAGTTTTTTTTTTTATTTTCATGTTAAAACATTTTGACCACTCAACTTTTTCAGTGTAAGATTGATTTTTGGGTCGACTATTTAAATGTATGTCCCAAGACGTGTTGTGCTGGTCGGAATCAAACTATCTGTATATTGCTCAGAATGGTCAATAGTTTCCGTTAAGCGCCCGCCGAAGTCCGTCAGCGGGCTTCGGTTGATTTCGTCTTCATATGATAGACGCTTATGATGCAAATCACAACAATTCTCATCTGCTATGTTGTCTACGGTCATTGTTGCAAAACAATGTGGGCCTAGATCGAACAGCTCTACTACGAGCAGTTTGATTAGCATCCACACTGTTTGCCTGGATGCAAAAATATGTGTACAAAGTTTGAAAAGAATATATGGCCGACGACATAAACAGACGCACCTTAAGGGTTGTAGTGACAGCACTGATTTGTCGACAGTCTTGAACTGCAATATAACCCTGAAATACCAGTATTTTAAGAAAATACTGTTAACTCTATTCATAGTGTTGAACCTCAAACTCCGCCTTTCAGATAATCGAAACTGAAGGAAGCTAAAATCTGTGCCGTGTATAAACAAAGCACTGAGAGTACTGGTGGGTTGATCGTCTCTGAGTGTAGGTTGGGAAAATAGTCATGAACTGGGAATCGAACTGTTCATTTAAATTTAAGCAAGCACAGTAGATCTGATCAGATATCGCGTTATGTGGCGTCTGGTTATGTAGATTCTTAGAGGATCGAAGCCTGCCAAGGCAAAGCGGTGCGAGTCGGACCGTCCATGCTCATAAACCATATTGCTTTCAATGCGCGACAGGGCTTGAGATGTCATTTCATCTCAGTGTCGGGTAAAAGTCCCATAAGATGGGAAGTAATGTCTCCTAAAGACCAATACAGTGTTGACGTGAACGTTAAACCTCAAATCAAACAAACATTACATGAGCAACCTTGCATTCTTATACTATTTCGTTTAACCCTCAAATGCCACTACTTAAGCAAACAGTGTAGTCCCTGTGCAACATTATGAGCAGAAGCCACATTCCACTGCGTTTGATCTGTATATCCAGTGTTCACACGATTCCTGCCTAGACTCTATTGATAGCTAAGACTGCTCTGATGTATATGTTGCATCGATAAAAATAGCGCAACGTTTCAAGTTCTATTAATATTGGTTTCCCCAAATCAGTGATGGTCACGTGAACAACTGCAGGAATTCCGTTTTGCCATTTAGTAAATTAGGGTCGATCGTAAACGATAGACCCAAAAAACCGCATTATTGGATTTCCTAACATCAATAAAAATAGTACAGGACTAGTAATGACCATGACCTTGGTTTTCCAAAAGAGGTCACGTGGACAATTGAAGGATTTTAGTTCTCTGCTTTATAACTTTGGGTCGACCAGTCGACCCAAAAATCAATCTTACACTGAAAAATAAAATATCCTCTATTTCTTTTATACTTGAAGCTGGCTTTTAAATGTAACATTTCAGACAAACAAAGTTATAACTAACCCTTATCCTGCTGAACATGACAGACCCTGCCTTTGCAAACAGTTTAGATCCAGATCAGATAGCTTCTAAACAAGCCATCTTATCAGGATCAACACTGTTTGTCATGCAATAAATTGAATGAATGTATATAAAGTTATTTGATTTGACTGATAGTCAGACATGGGTGTGGCTTAACAAAGTTATTCAGCAGGATAATGGTTAGCCAATTTGGCACTGTTCTCTTCCTAAAAGTGTGTCTTCTCTTAAACCAAAGAATTTGTTCCTGAGGAACTCTTCCTAAAAATGGGTCTCTTCTCAAACAAAACTTAATTCCTGAGGACTTTATTCCTAAAGATGGGTCTTCTGTTAAATCAAACCTCAGAAACTCTTCCCGAAAATGAATCTTCCCTTAAACCGAACTTTATTCCTGGGAAACTCTTCCAAAAAGTGAGTCTTCCCTTAAACCAAACTTTATTCCTGAGGAAGTCTTCATAAAAGTGGGTCTTCTCTTAAATCAAATTATTTGCTCCTGAGGAACTCTTCTTCTCTTAAACTAAAGTATTTGCCCCTGAGGAGCTCTTCCTCAAAGATTAATCTGTAACAATTCCCTTCTGTAATAACATGGTAGTTTTTCTAGAACAAGGATTGATGATGGCAAGTTGGTTATATTTAATGAACTAGTCAAACTATTAAGACATATAAAGCCAGTCATTTCATTTAACCACACACTGTTCTGGGCAGGCACATGCCTTAGTGTCTAACACTACAGTGCACATTCTTTTGCCAATCATACAACTGTCGTTCTTGAACCAGTGGCAGGGAAAGAGGGACCATAGAATATATTTCATGATCAATCCCCATGTAGAATGTCGCCATATCTAGTGGAGCTCTTCTTTCCCTGTAAGATAAACATCCAACTGAGTTGCCAGGAATGAACTTCAACAAGATTTGAACATGTAAAACTACAGTAATACTATAAAAATCCTAAAAAAATCATACACCTTAAGGACTTGCTGTAATTCTCCTAAAACTTTAACAAATTTGTTTCATGAACCAGCAACAAGGGGTCCAAGAAAAACAAATGTAATGATAAACAGTGGAGTCTGGATAAGACTGCTCCTGTATCATTTACCCTGATCTGGGTCTGCAAACAGTGGAAGCCCTGATTAGACTGCTTCTGACTCTGCCCTGTTTGCTTAGGTCTGTCTGTCTCAATATCAAGGATCATTATGGTAATGTCAAATATTGTGAACATTATACCATTCAATGCAGAAAAGAAAAAGGACATTTATCATATGATGTTGCGTTTGAGAATGTAATAACGCTATGCAATAAATTTGGTAATCCACTAGTGGATTAAACAAAACAAATTAGATAGATAAGCCCCGTAAAGTTACATATACGATGTCCTTAACGATGTCACAGTTACAATGGCGGAATATTGACATTTTTGTAGAACAATGGTGAATAGAATGCGTTCTAACCCAAGTCAACGTGGAAGGCAGTTCCTTAACAGTTGTTTAACAGTTCCCATTAAGCAGTAATAGGCGGTTCCTTAACCTTCCACTTACTGCCTAGTGAACAGTCTCCCTTGAAAACCGCAACAAGGAATATAGGCAGTTTCTGGCAGTTTTCCTTAGCCTTACCAGTTCCTTACCATTTCCTTAGCAGTCTCTTGGCAGTTCTTTGGCAGTTCCCTACAGTTCCTTAGCAGTTTCTTAGCAGTTCCATAGCAGTTTCTTAGCAGTTATTTTCGCAAAATATTTAAATGAGGTGTATATTAACTGCTAAGAACTGGTAGACACTGCTATGAACTTCCCTTGTTTGGTCATCAGCCCAATATCCCTTATTAATATTCAATGAGCTAAACTTAACAACTACTGCTAAAAACTGGCAGAAACTGTCAACTTTAAACTTCCACATGGTCATAGCCACCCCCACCACACCCTATTAGGTAATATTCACTAATTTGAAATAAACTACAAAATTTAATGTCCTGCTGTTTAGAAATGTAATTCTAAATCATTTTAGTTAGGTTTTCAAAAGAACAATACTATAACTAATCAGACAGCTAATAACGGGGAACTCTTACAATAATGTATATATACGTGTGCATTTCTATTAATGGCTATTCCAGGAGAAAGTATCAAGGGAGTAGAACACCAGTTACAGCTATATTTTTGGGTTACCACAAACAAAACTTTTATTTGTAAATACATGTACAGTAAAACTTGCGAGTAATGAAGTCAAAGGGACCACTTAAATAACATTTTTATATCAGAATTTCATTACAAACAGATCGACACATTTGTATATAAATTGTAAACAAAGGAGTAAAATGTATTCCACTATATCGAAAAATCCACTATATCAGAGTTCATTATACAGGAGTTTTACTATAAAACAATTACTCAAAACTTTGTGCTCCTCCATGAGATTCTTCTGAAAAAGCCAAATATTCAAACCCATTTAACATATCTGTGAGATATCTCAGTTTATATTAGTCTGAAACTTTAACACTCTCTCTTTGACTATGCTGACATCAGCAAGTTCAGAAATAAAACCGTTTAATGAATAAGTTTTTAGCCGTTAATATAGTTTATATAGGATTGATCCAATTTTAACACATTTAATTGCCTGAGTCCAGTAAAGCAACTGAACGTGGGTGATATTCATCCTTGCTGTTAACTTCAATGAATTATATATTATAAAATGTAGCTCACACCTACATTCATGAACCATTGCGAAGACGATCTACCAAACACAGAAATTAAACAATTACTGTAAACCAACTAATTTTTGCGAGCGAGAAATTTTCGCAAGTTTCGCGGGTAAGGCACATTCGCGAAAGTAAATTGTTGCTAATTTGAAGCTTTTATTGTCTTCTGAGAGTTAAACTATCCGATCCCGCGAAAATATATCGCCGCAAATCTGTGGGTAAATAGAAAAATGCGAAAGTTTATAGTCGCGAGATAAAGTTGGTTTACAGTAAATCAAAGTGTTACTAGGTATATAGTAAGGCTGGCACGATTAATCGGATAATCGATTAATCAATCGATAAAATTCACAAAAAATATCGTTACTGATTTGCTAGTAATCGATTATTTGATAAGTACAATTTACTACCCAATGTTGCGTCTAAAATAGCTTGTTTGTTTGTTTTGGGGTTTTACTGCCCTTTCAACCCATTAGGATTATATCGAGCGTGGTCAGTTAACCTAACCACACCTTTCCCAGGCAAGCTTAGACCTAAGTGGTTAACCAGTACTGAGTGCACATACTTTTGCCAGTAACTGACAACTGCCCTTCTTGAATCCACGTAAGGAGGAGAATGATCATAGAAAATATTTCAAGATCCATTTCCTCGAACGTATGTGACCGTGCAGGGTATCGAACCCGCAACCTCTGGCTTCTCAGTCAGACTTGCTACGGACTGCGCTACGCGGCCCCAGAAGGATTAGTGAAAAGGATAAAAACACGTATCGTATTGGTTCTAATAATCTGACATGCTCAAATAAGCTCACATCACGCTCTTTTTCCAAATTAATATTTTTATACCCTAGGTGTACCCCTGTTGTCTGGATTCATTTAAAATCCCAAAATCTGGTGATATCTATAATTGATCGCTTTAATGGTGAATGTTTAAACTTACTGTAATACATGGTGATATACATGTAGCCTCAATTCTTTCGATAAAAATATACTTGTTTTTTTTTTTCGCTGAATAAAACTACATGTAGAGCTAGAACAGTTAGCTGTGACTGGGGGCACTGGGGTGTGCTTATAAGAGCATTGATTTTAACATGTTAAATAAATTTACTGGAGGTAATAAATTCTTGAGTAAATGGTGCACTTATTTTAGAAAATACGATAAGTGCATGTAAAGTATATCAGGCCACATTACAATTTGTAATAGAAACAGAGAGACTGCATTTATTATATTGGTTGAGGGTTTTCTTTTCTGATCTTTCTTCATTTCCCTAATTGTACTGTAATAAGCTTAAGGAGATGAATTTGTTTTGCCTTTCCTCAGTCTGTCCTTTCTCCTTTTACTGTTTTCTCATTCTCATTACCTCCTTCCCAAGCCAACCTGGGCCTGTCTTCTGAATAGCCCAATTAGTGCTGTAATATGGGATGTTAAATCCAACTCACTCACTCACATTAATTTATTATATTAGGCCTAAATATTGGACAGGGTAGGTAGATAGGAAATTTTCTTTCTTTCGCCATGTGACCTGGTTAAGTGCATCTAACTCTCCTGCTGTGTTTATAATTCAAGTTTCCTTGGTTTATTATTATTGGGTTATGTTTCCTGTTTAGGAAGGTGGGGGGGGGGGCTTTAGGAATGTGTCGTTTGGAGGAGGGGAACCGAACACTATATTAAGTTTGGCCTTAAACACACAGGTTTTTTTTTTTTGGCATTTTTTCCAAGAGAGGCACAATTTTTAAGTAAATAAATAGTGTCTTCACTTTTTCTTTGTTTAGAAATTAAGCAATCTTGTGAGTTATACGACGTGTAGAAAAATCGACTAGATGCAGTTTAATTTTCACATACGGTAATTGTTTGAATACATGTATGTTCATCATGTACATTTAACATTTCTACTTTGAAGTGGAAAACATTGATACGTGTACATGTAAACATGTTACATATATTTATTAGCTCACCTGGACCTATGGTCCAGGAGAGCTTATGTCGTCACGATGTGTCTGTCATTCGTCTGTCTGTGGTCTGTCGTCCATAAAGAATTTACATTTTCGACTTCTTCTCCGAAACCGCTAATGGGATTGATCCGAAACTTTAGTGGAAGCATCAGGGCCAATAGTAGATTCAAGTTTGTACAAATGGTGCCGATCCGATATCCAAGATGGCCGCCACAGCAGCCATATTTGAAATCTTCAAATGACTTCTCCTCCCACACCCTAAGTGGGTTTGAACTGAAACATGCTAGGGAGCATCGGGATGACTAGTAGATTCAAGTTTATACAAATGGTGCTAATCCGATGCCTAATATAGCGGTCATCCTGAAAATCTTCAAACAAATTTTCCTCCCAAACGGTAAGTCGGACTAAGCTGAAACTTGGTGAGACGCATCAGGGTGGCTAGTTGATTCAAGTTTATACAAATGGTGTCGATCCGATGTCCAAGATGGCCGCCATGGCGGTCATGTTGAAAATCTTCAAACGACTTCTCCTCCCAAATAAAAATCAAAAATGAGTTCCTTTAAGAGCAATGAAAACATTCATAAGAAAGAAGATGGGCCATACTACGTAGTTTCGGCTAATAAAGCCTCATCAGTGACCCTGTAAGTGGGATTGAATTGAAACTTGCTTGGAAGCATCGGAGTGACTAGTAGATTCCAATTTATGCAAATGGTGCCAATCCAATGTCCAAGATGGTCACTATTATCCAGGTGAGCGATATCTGCCCCCCCCCCCCCCCCCACCTGGGCCTCTGGTTTACATTAGTTGTCAGATTTTCATTGAATCAGTGTTAATCAAAAGAAACATCTAGAATTAAAGAGGCAGTACATTTCATGTCTCCTTTATTAGAATCAATGTGGTATTTCAAATAATCCTTTATTGAGCTACAAATGCACATGCAAATAATAAAATGTAATAGAAATGTACCAATATGACCATGTTGATGAAATACTGTAAAAAATACTTGTTTGTTCTCGAGCATATTTGCAGAGCAGATCAACATACATATCACTCTGGGCAGGCGGCGATACCGTCAATATTTTTTAAAAACTTGGGTAACAGTAAAACCCTTTGAGGGATAACTTTGATATTTGGTGTGTAGCTTAAGAACATAAAGTTCTTTCATAACAACAGCCCAGCCCCTGCCTGTGGGTCTGCCCCTGAGGCAAGGTCATGGTCTGGAGATCGAGATGTCCTGAGATTTATGTACTCGAGTACTTAATTATGTGGAGATTGGGGATGGACTTTAGGCTAAATATTTCCTTCTAGCATCCTCAGCCTTGTTATATGCTAAGGGTACACAACTGCTTCCATGACCTACATTATATAGCCCATCTGGTGCTTACATCGATTTTGCCTCCCACTCCCATGATTTTTTTTTTGGGGGGGGGGGAGCATATTTTTCGGCTTATTCATGAAAATCTGGTCATTTTGATACCCATAATGTGGTAGTGATTGAGGAAAAGGCATAAAATCCTTGGCAGAACCTCGCATCTTATCCCTTTTCCTCAACTCCTTTAACCCATTCAGTACCAGAAACCCCATAAGGTGTACCCTGGCAAATAGTGCAGGCCCAGATCAGACGCGCAAAGGCGGCATATGATCAGGGCCTACACTGTTTGTAAAAAGTTCAGCTATTTTCCGAATAGTTTTTGAAGAAAACACAACCCGACACCCCTAAATTTTGAAATGGACTCATGCTATATTTAAGGTGGAAGATTCCATTTGGTACAAAAAGGGTTAATAAATTCAATAATGCATGAACACTCATATATGATCCTCTATGTAATCTATGAGTACTGTAGAGAAAACATACCTAGTTTCAACTCCCAAAGGCACACTGGGTTCAACCTTGGCATTAATGCATTCTTTTTGTTTTTGCTTTTCCGGCTGGAATGTAACAAAAGCACTGAATTTTCTTGTTCCAATACCAAGATCATTTCCAGTTATAGTGAGCCTGGTTCCACCTGCCTTCGGTCCTTTTTCTGGGACTACTTTCGTTATCTTGGGCATCTGTAATTAATAGAGTCATGTCAGTCAAGTGAAATGGTTCTTCAGATATGCTTGGGCATGGAAGACTCTTACCAGACTCCACATCAAAAAGTCTGATCAGTACTGGGCCTTGAATGAACAATCCTCACCCCAAAGCTTCTTAACCTATTGGACACTAGTCGAAACCTTCTACTGTTAGATGTAGGACAAGTCAGTTTGTCATTTACGGGCTGTAGTGAATATTTTTTTTTTCATTTTTGTTTCATTTTTGACAGACAATTCTATTAGCAAACATTGTAGTCCCTGTTCAGATGCCAAATAATTAAAAAATGTCATAACCTTGAGATCTTAACCCTTGTCCTGCTGAGCCCGGATAAGCCCTATCTTTTAAACAATGTAGATCCAGATCAGATGGCTTCTGAAGAAGCCATCTGATCAGGATCTTCATTGTTTGCCATCCAGTTTATGAATTTGTTGTAATAATTTGCATCAAGTAATCTGACTGGCTGATAATCAGTAGTGGGTGTGACATATTTAGATATTCAGCAGGACAAGGGTTAATAACTCAGTTTTCATGTGTGTCTTTACGCACCCATAAAAACCAGTATCAGATCATCAGGGACAGATTTTCTTTTCTATGCATCTCTCACACCCATGTTAGATTCTTATATTCCTTGTCTCACATAATGTTAATAAGTCTGTGAAATGAAGACTTCTCTAAACCCCACTTTATATAGAGAAAACTGAGGTTTACAGGGGTATACATTATTTTTCTCCTTTCTGCTCCAAGACATAAATCGAGGGTACTCGTTAGAACCGCCCGAACCAGGCCATTCTAACGAGCACCCACAACCTATTTTTGCAGTATAAATAAGAAAAATATCAACAGATTTTCCAAAAAAGTAGCCATTTTTGAGATGTGAAAAAATGCCCTCAGTCGCATATGTGTGTTATCGTAATGAGCTGAATAAAAACCAACACCATTTGATAACACTACAGTATCATCACGTGATCAAGTTGGTGAAATGAACACCCCCTTTAACCCCACTTTATATAGAGAAAAAACTTTGGTTTATGGGGGGTATACATTATTTTTTTTATTACTGCTTAGGTTGTGGGTACAGAGCTGAAACCAACACAAGAGTACTGGTAAACCACTTAGAGGTTCTAAGCCTACCCAGGCAAAGCGGTGCGAGTCGGCCCGCCCATGCTTATAAACCCTATTGGTTTCATTGAGCGACAGGACTTGGGATGTCATTTCATCTCAATATCGGGTAAAAGTCCCACAAAATGACATATACAGTGTTCAAATCAAACAAACAAAACAAACAAACTCCTTTGAACCGCCTCAATTAGGCCGTTCTAACGAGGACCCTCAACCTATGTTTGCAGTATAAATAAGAAAAATATCGCAAATTTTCATTGGAAAAGTAGCCATTTTGGAGATGTGAAAAAATGCACTATGTCACACAGGGGTGTTATCATAATGTGATCAATCCTATGTATACAACAGCTTCTTTATACCACTGTTCAATATGATATGATTTTGGATATCAATTCAAAATTTTAAAGTAAAGAGACGGATCCCAAAATATACAGATTACACAAAACAATGACCACTTGCCCATAAATGGTCATTTTTATACATGTTTTTCTTGTAACTCTTTTTACAATTTTTAAGGGTTTCTCCTTTTCTTCAGAAATGGACACTCCCTTCCTTATGTGTAATATTGTTTGCTTGGCTATATGGTTTTCATATTTTTATTGAAATACCAAAAGTGGGTGCTCACTGGAAAAATAAGCTAATGCCCATATAAATTTCTGTTTTCCCTATATAGAGAGGTTTTTAAGGGAACAATTCACATACAACATACTGTAAAATTCCTAAAAAATTGGGCACTATAAGAACTTCTCCAAATTTTTTTATGAATTTGCTCATCGGGGCTTGAAGAATATGGGCTGCATGATGCTTCCACGCAAAGATGAAACCGACCCGCACACGAGTACTGGCAAACCGCTTAGAGGATCAAAGCATGCCCAGGCAAAGCGTGTGAGTGTCGGACCGTCCATGCTCATAAACCTTATTGGTTTCATTGGGCGGCAGGGCTAGAGATGTCATTTAATCTCAATGTCGGGTAAAAGTCCCACAAAATTGGAAGAAACGTCTCCGAAATGACCTTTACAGTATTGATGGGGATGTTAAACCTCAAATCAAACATACAAGCAAACAAACTAATGAATTTGTTTCATGGTTCAGGAATGAGTCCAAAAAAGTGAATACAGAATAACAAACAGTGTAGGCACTGATCAGACTGCTCTTTCAGAAGCAGTCTGATCAGGGTCTACACTGTTTTTTCAGGAACAGTCTGATCAGGGTCTGCACTGTTTGCTTAGCAATGTCTGTCTCAATACTAAGGATCATTAAGTACACCACAACCTCTTTATAACACTATTAATGGGGTCTACAACAGAAACTGTGTTAGTTAAACAACCGTGTCAACAAAAAAAAAACCAAACAAAAATGTATAGAATAAGATTATATAGAAAAATGACCATTTATGGTCATTTTTCTATATAATCTATACATTGTTTGGATCCATCTTGAATCCCTGTTATATCCAATACCTTGTTATAATGAACCATGTTATAACGGGGTTGTGGTGTATTTGGTAACAAAATGTTTGTTTGTTTGTTTGAGGTTTAACATCCCCGTCAACACTGTAAAGGTCATTTTGGAGACGTTGCTTTCAATTTTGTGGGACTTTTACCCGACATTGAGATCCTCTAAGCGGTTTACCAGTACTAGTATGCGGGCCAGATTCAGCTCTGCGTGGAAGCATCATGCAGCCAATATATTTCTTCAAGCCCCTATTGGCGAGGGCCGAGGTAACAAAATGTAATCCTAGTAGTTTAATCCATAAAACGACCATCTCGACAACTGTTGTCTGCTTTGTCGTCTGCTTTGTCGGTTACTTTAAATGTCATTTTTGCAAACAGTGTGGACCCAGATCAGGCACCTCCTATAGGAGCAGTCTGATCTGGGTCCACAGTGTTTGCCTGTATGACAAAATATTTCTAAAACATTTGCAAGAAGATTCAGCAGACGACATAAGTAGACGACATTTTCAGATCTAGTTTTCCCCGACATATTAAGGGTTAATGTGCTTTGACTAATAGCAGAACCCTTAATGTAAATCTTCTCCCAGTTGTTCAAAGCCTTATTATTAGTTTAATGAGCTCGATAGTGGTCAAATTGTTAGCTGTTCTAGCAAGTACAATATACTGTGGAATTTTTGCTAAACAAATTTGTGAGCAGCGTTTGCATATAATTTTGTTCACATTTTTTTCTGCAGAAATACTAGTTTATTTGCCATAGCAATGATCGGATTTTTAACAATAGGTTAGCTAACAATGGCATCATCAATTTCGAAAAACACAGCCCCTGGTAAATGAAGTTAAAGTCCTTACAAGTTCAAACAGAAGAAAGAATGTGAATTCTCTTAGTAGCAGACAGCGTTCATCAACAGACAAATAGGCATGGAATAACAATGGCAGAAAATCTGTAAGGGGTATCCCTTCCCTGCAAATGATGTCTAAAAGAAAATTTTTCAATTCTAAATTTCACAACTAATGCTTACCTTATAAGAAAACGTGACACTACCTGATGATCTCTGGTTATTTACCACTACAGAAACGTTCCCAACTGACTCAGCTGATGCTCCAGCTACACAGGTTACCCTGTAAAATCACAAATCATAATTTAAACCCATTGTGTTTGTTTGTTTGTTTGTTTGTTAAATTTGAGGTTAAACGTTCCCGTCAACACTGTAAAGGTCATTTTGGAGACATTGCTTCCAATTTTGTGGGAGTTTTTCCGACATTGAGATGAAATGACACCTCAAGCCCTGCCACCCAATGAAACCAATAGGGTTTATAAGCATGGACGGGCTGACTCGCACCGCGTTGCCTGGGCAGGCTTAGATTCTTTAAGCGGTTTACCAGTACTCGTGTGCGGGTCGGTTCCAGCTCTGCTTGAAAGCATCATGCAGCCCATCTATTTCTTCAAGCCGCGATGGGCGGGTGCTAGAACCCATTGTATACAAGTGGACTCTTCCATTGCTTTGTTGGACAAGTCATTTGTCATATAAGAGGTGGAAGATCTATTTTTGTTCTTATTCTTTTTTTATGGAAAATTCTATTAGCAAAAAGTGCATGCCCTGATCAGACGCTGTTGGCCTGCACTGTTTACCAAGATATTTCTTCAGGGATTTGCCTCCTACAATTGGTTAACAAGTCTGTGCAATAAACACCCCAGTAAACCCCAAATTGTACATCAAAAAGAGGGGCTTGCATGGGTGAACATTTTCTGTAATTTTGCTCAAAAACAAAGATTATATATGGATACTTGTTAGAACCGCCTGACTGAGGTGGTTCTCCGACTCGCTGAGGGGGATCAACGGAGCACCAACATTCTATGTTTGTAGCAGAAATGAAGTAAATATCCTTAGTTTCCTTTTGAAACAGGTCATATTTGTAAACATGAAATAATTCACTTTATTATATAATCTATAAATAGACGTTCTTCCATTGGTTTTAACAGAAATATGTGATGCCTGATATATCTTGATGTCCATCTGGTCATGAGACATTAGTTTCCAAAATTAATTCTTATCCTGCTGTTCACGACAACTCCTATCTTTGGAAACAGTGTCATTCATTCTCAAATGAATTGGGATATTGCAGTCGCCGTATATTTTTTCAAATCAAGCAGTCATTTTTACCCAATGCATACGTTTATATGACAGACCGACAGGTTCCTAAGATATCATGATAAACCTCCTGTAGAAAAGTACCTTTTCAGGGAAAATGAGCCACGGGAAAACCTGGTTTTGTAATGTTCGAGACTGTCGCTTTTCGAATTCTCTTTGTTTGCACACTTACATATTTCCAATTCCACTAGACAGGAAAGGGTTAGGTGGTTTCCATAAAATTTACATATTCTGGGTAGGGAAATAACTACCATTTGTAGGACCACATGGAGTCTAACTAAGTATTTTCCCCGATTATGGTTGTCGCCGAAATTTAATTAAGCATTGTAATGTACGAGACGACGTTTTTCTTCTTGATATTTCAAATAACGTTTAGGTTTTTATACACAGAAACAAGACAAAATCGAGATTCTATATTATAATAAACATATAGGGTCGTTTGATGTTACCTGTACAATAGAAAATTAAAAATACTTGCCATACAAAAATATCTATGAATTTGTTGCCAAAATGCATGTTATGTTCGCGACCATTATACCAGGCTTATTACGTACGTATCGACAAAAATGCTAGATTGAATTAAAATCCCGCAATGTGTGACAAACATAAATACATCATCTGGAACGAAAATAATATTTTGACGTTGAAATTCCCTCATTTCCAGTGTTTTGTAATGTTCGAGACCGGTAATGTTCAATACCGAAAATTATTAGTCTTACAGCTTGATCACATTGCTCTCACGTGGCACGGTTTTCCATAACCAGATTACGTAGTAGAAAGTGTCTGCAGACGACATGGTTGCCTTTTCCGGTGTTTGATGGGTGGGGGAGTCGGCAGACAATACCACATTTAAGGGAAAACAGAAGTCATATTTTGTTTTTAAATATCTGCATAGAACTTTTTTTTCTTTTTCCAATATTATTTGCCACAAATAATATTGTTCAATTAATTTGGTTCCACCAAAATCATTATTAATGAACAACATTTGCACGCTAGCAAGATCATTATTCTATTGCAATAAGCAGTGGATGTATATGGTGAAATGTCCGCTACATTTGGTATCGAACATGACATGCTATGTTGACCGTCCAGGGATAATGACTGCAAATAAATAAATTAACTATTTTAAATTGTGCAACCGTATTTGTGTAAAATGAACACATTTCTACCATAGCTGAAAATAGTAACAATGTTGATTCAAAATTTATTACTTATTTTCTATTTTGGATTTGAGTCCCATAGCTTATAATCTTTTCCCAAAAATTATTTGCCAGAATGAATATTTCAATATTAATAGTGCAATGTTAAGAAGGCACTTCAACTCTCCAATTTGTATTTCCAAATGCATATTTTGAATGTTAAAAAAACATTGTAAGTGTAGTTTATGTTACTAAAGTTATGGTATCGAACATTACAAATTGTATCGAACATCCCAACCTAAAATAAATATGTTTATTTGAGGGTATGCTGGTTTACTATTGATTGTGATAAATACATACAACAAATGTTATATCAGATTCCTTTTCAATTTTACATGTAGAAATGGTAAAGTGGCATAGGATGTCCCTTTACCGTGCATGGTAATGTCCAAGACCATCATAGCTGCCATTTACAGACATGCATATGTTTACATTTCTTAGAACTTTTTTACAAACTCTATAAAGCGTGTTACTTTCTTTAAGCTGGTAGATGAAATTGGTTACATTTTGAAGACTTTTGTATAGAAAAAGTATTGCTCTGGAATGCACTGTAATGTTCGATACTGAATTCTCGCAGTTGTATCATTAATTTTACATACTTGATTGTTGAGAACACAAGGCCATGCGATTGTTGTGTGTTTATATGTGAGAGATATGTCTTTTAATGTTTGGGCTGCCTTAAGAATGCAGTTTATCTGTCAGGAGAGCATTTTTTATACATAAAAGTATATACCGAGGCTTTTCTGCGTAATAGCGACACCTAGTTTTGAAAGCATATGACTGAACATGCACTGTTACATTAGTTAGATCCGAAAATTGAATGAAAATGGCACTAACAGCTATATTGTCAGTTAATCACGGTAGTAGACTACTTGACTTATAGAAACAAAATCACTGTACTGTCCGCGACTTTTTACATATAATTCATATAAACTTATTGCTTATGTTGATCGTTTATCTAAAGTAATATTGCTTGTGTTCCTTATTTACCACTCAATACCTGATCAAATGCAATAGTCGTAAGTGATCTAGCTATTATGTGCTTCTCTTAAAACAAAACGAAAGTTGTATGTTTTCAGAAAACTATTTCTTTTTATGTATTCTCTAACCAACCCTGAATTTTATTCAAAATGGTTATTCATTTCTTTACCATATATATGACCATGTGTTAAATTTTGTCCCCGTTTAATAACCCGGTCGTAAGTTTCTGTCATTGCGAGCTGCGGTCTCTTGATTTTTGTGATGTTAAAGAGGTGGGTAACGAACAAATAGATTGTAGCGTACATTTTCTCACAATCAAAATTTATCAAAATAGACACATATTTCTAACTATTGGGGTGAAATAATTTTCATTTCTTGATCAAGGAATTTTAACTGAGTATAGGTACATGTTAATACTTTAATATTAACATATCGGTGACTTAATTTAAGTAACTTTATAATTTGACTTTTTAAACGGCTAAAATCCCAATTCATTTGAGAATGAGTGTGTAGATCCAGATCCGATGGCCATCTGATCAGGATCTACTGTTTGACATTCAGTTTATGGATTTGTAAGAATAAATTACATCAAGTAATCTGATTGGTACAAAGTTAGAAATGGGTGTGGCTAAACTGAATATTCAGAAGGATAAGGGTTTAATTTCTTCTAAAATTGCTTTCTAAAACTAGGCTTCTCTAGAATTATGTTACGTAACAATGGGCTTTCCAGGATTCTGCTCTTTTACTTACATTACAACTATGGGGAACCAGCTGTTTTGTAGTTTTGACCCATGGCTGATGAAAAAGCATGGAAACAAACACAAAACTTTGATGTAAAAATTGTCAAATGGACAGACAAATGGATAAAGGAACGAAGAAACTAACGAAAGGATGGAAAGACCAAAACTATATTTTTATTATAACCCCCGACTTATTTATATGGCCAAGGTATAATGAGCTCTCATCCGGATTTACACTGTTTGCATAGGTATCAATTTTTGTTTGTTTGATTTGAGGTTTAACGTCCCCGTCAACACTGTAAAGGTCATTTTGGAGACGTTGCTTCTAATTTTGTGGGATTTTTACCCAACATTGAGATGAAATGACATCTCAAGCCCTGCCTCCCAATGAAACCTATAGGGTTTATAAGCATGGACAGTCCTACTCACACCGCTTTGCCTGGGCAGGCTTAGATCCTCAAAGCAGTTTACCAGTTACTCGTGTGCGGGTCGGTGTCAGCTCTGCGTGGAAGTATCAGTAAATGTTTGTAGGAAAAGATTAAAGTCCACATCAAAATACAAAGATTTGGATACAAAGGGGCAGGGGATTGAAAGAACCCTCCATCCCTCCTGATTAATCACTGAAAAATATGATGTACATACTTACTTCTCTGATGGAATGAAATCCTGCAGTTGTGGTCGACACGGAACACCGGCAAGTGTGATATTGTCTACCTCCTCAAACCGTGAACCAAGCTCCTGACCAAATACTGTCACTGTAATGTTTCCGCTGGTACCAGATGTGCTTGGAACAACCTAATAGAACCCAATCAAACATTTGTACTAAACAGTGTGAGTCTTGTTCTTCAAAACTTCATAAATTGGTGAAACACATCACGAAAACACGCCTATATAAATTTGACCCCCTTAACCCTGCTTTGATATAGTAAAACTGGGGTTTACAGGGGTAAACCTAATTTTTCTTAGTTCTGCTCTAAAACATATGAATTGAGGGTACTCGTTAGAACCGCCTCGATGAGGTGGTTCTAACGAGTGCCAACAATCTATGTTTTGAGCAGAAATAAGAAAAATATCGCAATTTTTCATCTTAAAATGTTTGTTTTTTCGGCGGTAAAATTTACACTGTATTTGTATAAGTGTGTTTTCGTAATGTCAAACTTGTACCAGTAAGTATATCATCTCATACACTGGCAAAATACCTGTGAAATTTTCCCATTTGTTGGTCTGTTTTGGAGTTTAACTGCCCATTCAGCACTATTAAGGTCATGATTGCCCATTCAGCACTTTTAAGGTTATGTTGGTATGACCAATATTTTCCTTTTTTTTCTAACCCTTTTGCCATACTCAATTTTAGCACATTTATTTTGTACAAAAAACTTCACTATCTTTGAGCCACTTGGCCCAGAAGTTGTAGCTTTCAAAAGGATTTTTATTTGGGTTTTACAACCTTTTTCTTTATTGAGCTTGGCAAAACCTGGAGTACCAAGAAGGCAATAGGGGTATTCTTGGTATCTCACATGTGACTTTAGAGGAATGGGAACACCTTCAGGGGAGGCAACTCCTGCAAAAGTATTTTCGTCTCCCTTTCAAATAGGGGTCAACTCTTAAAGGAAAGAATTTTTTCCTAAGAAGCAAATTCTTTCCTTTAAAGTAGACCCCTTTTCATTGGGACAGAGCTTATAGAAAGGCGAACAGGAAGTTCCGAAAGTTGTCTCCCTTTGAAAAATAGCGTAAAATGTGCCAGGTGTTCCCATTACCCTTAATAAGACTGAAAATGACACCGGAGTGAGTGAGGGTTTGAGTTTTACGTCCCACCAACAGCTAAGGTCATACGGAGATGGGACCTCGGTTTAAAGACTCATCCGAAAGTCATGAGAAGCCCGGGATTAATCCTGCGATCCCTGGCTTACAAGGCGAGTAGCTTAACCAGTACACCACAGTAGCTTCTAAAATGACCGCGGAGAAAGACCAGATGTTTAAGAAAAACCAGGAGGCCACATTTAAAGCCCTTTATCTTTCAAAAAGAGAAATTGCTTTTCATTCAATATTCATTATTGTTAAGCAAAAATAATGCTTGACATTTCATGTGAATCATCTGCCCAGCAAATGATTCACATGAAAGGTAAAGCCATATTTTTGCTGCAAAATAAAAAGCAAATACATACGAAATATCTGCTATAGACGGTTCCAATGTTTTGACACGTGACTTCGTTTACATATCCCTGCGCATGCGTCAATTACCTCCCCCCTTTTATCTAGTTGGCAAAACATGACTGTTGCCGTATAGTTTCAATGAGAATTTCGAATATTTATCACATAATTAAACTCCTTTCTTCCCCACAAAATTAACTTATCCTTGTCATGTTGTGTTTTTGAAGTATTAAATGATATAGAACAAGCCTCTTCTGACATTTTATCGCACATTTTGTTGCCTAAAAAGCGTTACAAAACTACCCACCATCATACCAAAACGTAGTCAATGCGCTTTGTTTTATGAACGGAAATAAGATAAGAGCATATATATTTTCCATCTAAATGTATATGAAAAAGAAGCAGTTTAATGTCCAAATTGGTTTGTGGCAAACAGTTATGACACAATGACGATTTAACAATAGTAATTATAGAAAAAAAATCGTGCTACAGCACTGGTTGAGTATGGAATGGGAAGCTTTTTGCCCACCATATAAAACGAGGCTAATGACCTTTGACCGTGTGTGACATAGACTTTAGATGTGTTTATAAGTGCTCGGTTCTTGAAGGTTTAAGGAGTATGGAACACCTGGCAGATTTTTCCGCCATTTTTTGCAAAGGGAGACAACTTTTGGGACCTCCTGTTCGCTTTTTTATAAGTCCTCTCCCACTGAAAAACGGGTCTACTCTTGAAAGGAAAGAATTTGCTCCTCAGGAGTTGACCCCCATTGACATGGGAGACAAAAATACTTTTGCAGGAGTTGCCTCCCCTGAAAGTGTTCCCATTCCCTTTAAATGGTGTCACTTACACTTTTCAAAAGCAGACAATATTTTGTGAACATAGAAGACCCTCCCTATAACGACAGTATTTGCTCCCTAACAATCTGTCGCTACAGCGAATTTGACACTGTAGAGAATCCTGATAAGGAGTAGTTTAACTCTTTTTGTACCAAATGGAATCTTCCTCCTTATATATAGCAGGAGTCCATTTCAAAAATAGGGTGTCAGGTTGTGTTTTCTTCAAAATTTATTAGGAAAATGACTGAACCTTTGGCAAACAGTGGATGCCCTGATCGGTCTGATCTGGGCCCGTGCTGTTTGCCAGGGTACCCGTTTTGTGGTTTCTGGTACTGAATGGGTTAACAGGTAATAAAGGACTTTTCATGCATTATTCCAAGAAACAAATGTTGTGGACATTTGTTAGAATCGTCTCGCAGAGGCAATTCTAAGAGATATTTGCAACATTTGTTATTTAGAAGTATTAATAATAACAATATTCTTCAAAATCTCTCCATACATCTGTCTCATTTTGAGTTAAAAACCAGTGTTTCAGCTGACGTGCACGACCCACCGGATGCTTTTAGCTTTATGAGTGTTACCATATATGGGTATGGCGGCCATTTTGGTCATGTGACCTGGACCTAAAACGGTTCCCCCAATAAATGCCCCTTATCGTAAGGAGCAAAAATATATCTTATACTTTAGTACTGTATTCTGAATCGTTTGCAGGATAAAATGCATTCTCACTTTTCCAATACAAAAGCATATGTGTCAAAGTTAGACCTAGGCACAAAGAAGGTCAAGATCAACCCAGGGTCACCATTTTAGCAATTTATGATGAGCCTACGTCCAAGATGCTATTTATCAAGTTTCGTGAAAATCGGCCCAGTGGTTCTGGAGAAGACTATTTTTGAAGGGTTTTTACCATATATGGCTTGGCGGCCATTTTGGTCATGTGACCAAGACCCCATGAGCAAATTTTGGTTTCCCCCATCCCATAGAGGCTCCATATGAAATTTGACTTCAATCGGCCCAACGTTTCCGAGGAGAAGCAGTTCAAAAATTTTCACAATTTTCGCCTCGGCGAGGCTATACTAAATGGAATGTAATATTTCGCAAGTTCATTGGTTAGATCTCATTGATATCTATCAGTATGCCAAAAAGTGTTTAAATATTTCAAGCGGTAAAGTAGAAGTAAAACAAAGATCAGGAATTGATACAATTAACTTACTCCATCCATAAAAGACACCAAAGGGAAAGAAATACAAACATTAAGCGACCAGACCATAATGGAAACCTAAACAAAGGAAGGCCATATGGACAGTTACTTTCCCACAAAATGGCCATATGGCCATCCAAAATTAAAAGACACAAGTGATACACACAGTAAGTAACAAACACAACATAAATAAATCGCCACAGAAGAGCCGCCTTGGAACGGTCAGTGGAAGATTTCCACTGGGGGGCTTAAATCGATTTTACGTGACCACAATCCTCGCCCTTACTTTCGTCGCGATTTAGACAAAAAATTTGTTCAGTCCGCATGAAGGCCTCCTAACTCATCAGTGCAACATCTCCGTGAACACAGAAATCAAAGAACCACAGGGGTGAGACAACGGTGAGGACTCGACAGCAAGAAACCACTGAAATGCTGGAGCAAAAGAAAACCAACAGTTAGACTCCGATGAGCCCGACCAGAGACAGAGTCCCTATCACAAATTTTCACAAACGGGTTAAAGACGGACAGACAGACAGACCATATATGGCTTGGCGGCCATTTTGGTCATGTGACCTGGACCCCATGAGCAAATGTTTGTTTCCCTCATCCCATAGAGGCTCATTATGAAATTTGACTTCAATCGGCCCAACGGTTTCCGAGGAGAAGCAGTTCGAAAATTTTCACATTTTTCGCCTCGGCGAGGCTATACTAAATGGAATTTAATATTTCGCAAGTTCATTGGCTAGATCTCATTGATATCTATCAGTATGCCAAAAAATGTTTAAATATTCCAAGCGGTTAAGTCACTATCACCAATTTTCACAAACTGGTTACGGACGGACAGGCAGACTGACAGACTGACAGAATGACAGAATGACAAACTGACACTGTGATTTTAGGGCACTCTTAGAAATCAACCGACTTCAGTCGGTCGCTTTTTCTGCGGGTCGTGCAATTCATTCCATTGAAGACTACACTTTAAATCTTAACAGAATAACACTAACCTGAGGGTCATTTTGTGTCGTTTCCCAGAGAAAGGAAGAAAATACATGTGATAAAAGAAAAGAAGAAACCAGAAGGCCCGCAGGGCCCTGAATCGCTCACCAGAGTATCAGTGTCTCCAGTACATTCTTGGCCCAAGGGCTATAATTTGAACACACTTGGTAGCGGTCCACTAGATGAAGCTTCATACCAAATATCAAAGCCTTCTGGTTTCAGACAAGAAGGTTTTTCAAGATTATCCCTGTATAAGTCTATGTAAAACCCAAGGGGGAGAACTTTTGGCCCCAGGGCTATAATTTGAACAATCCTGGTAGAGGTCCACAAGATGAAGCTTCATACCAAATATCAAAGACCTGGGCATTGCCGTTTCAGAGAAGAAGATTTTTAAAGATTTTCCCTATATGAGCCTATGAAAAAAGGGCCCCGGGGCGGATGCAATTTTGGCCCCAGGTCTATAATTTGAACAATCTTGGTAGAGGTCCACTAGATGAAGCTTCATACCAAATATCAAAGACCTGGGCCTTGCAGGTTTAGAGAAGAAGATTTTTTAAGATTTTCCCTATATAAGCCTATGTAAAGCCAAAGGGCCCTGGAGCGAGGTCATTTTAGGTCACAGGGCTATAATTTGAACAATCTTGGTGGCGTTTCATTAGATGAAGCTTCATACAAAATATCAAAGACCTGGGCCTTCTGGTTTCACACAAGAAGATTTTTAAAGGTTTACCCTATATATAGGTTTACCCTATATAGGACAATGTAAAAACCTGGCGACCCTGGCGCGGGGGCATTTTTGGCGCCAGGACTATATTTGAACAAACTCAGTAGAGGTCCACTTGATGAAGCTTCACGCCAAACATCAAAGACCTGGGCCTTCAAAGATTTTTAAAGGATTTTTCCTATATAGGACTATGTAAAACTAGTGGGTCCTGGCGCAGGGACATTTTTGGCCCCAAGGCTATAATTTGAACAATCTTAGTAGAGGTCCATTAGATGAAGCTTCATACCAAATATCAAAGACCTGGGCCTTCTGGTTTCAGAAAGGTTATCCCTGAATACTCCTATGTGAAATTAGTGGGCCCCGGTGCTTGGGCATTTTTGGCCCCAGGGCTATAATTTGAACAATCTTGGTAGCGGTCCACTAGATGAAGCTTCATACCAAATATCAAAGACCTGGGCCTTCTGGTTTCAGACAAGAAGATTTTTAAAGGTTTTCCCTATATACGCCTATGTGAAACCAGCGGGCAGCGGCACGGGAGCATTTTTGGCCCCAGGACAATATTTTGAACAATCTTGGTAGAGGTCCACTAGATGAAGCTTCATACCAAATATCAAAGACCCGGGCCTTCTGTATTCAGACAAGTCTATGTTAAACTGGTGGGCCCCGGCGCGGGGGCATTTATAGCCCCAGGACAATATTTTGAACAATCTTGGTAGTGGTACACTAGATGAAGTTTAATACAAAATATCAAAAATCTGGACCGTGCGGTTTAAGAGAAGAAGATTTTTTAAGTTTTCAGTAAGAAAAATCTATTTTTAGCTTCTGTTACCTAGATGTGCAACGGACCGGAACCATTTGAACAACTTTGAAAGGGGCCACCTAAGACATGCAAAAGAAAAGAAGGCAAAGGACATATAAGTAATAAGCTGACACATGGGAAAAGATCCGGACCTCTTCTTTTATATGCTTTTCAAAATCAATGGTCTTGCAGTCTACTAATAGGCAAGAAGCTGCCTAGAGGTCTCTACCACTCTAGAGACTCATATGCGCAGTTTTCCCTTAGCCTTTTCTGATTGCCAATACAGGATGTACCTTTTTATCATGGGCCCACTCAAACTGAAAATGTGACTATCTACGACTGTTGCAACTACAGTATTACTTGCCAAATGACATGCTCAGCTAGGTGACTAGATGCCATAAAATACACCACATCTTTGCAACACCCAGCCACTCAACTTACCTTTGTAATTTTGGGTGGATTACAACTGCCAGTACAGCTGATGGGGGAATAAATACACGATCCAGAGCACCAGTCACACTCGTAAACATCATTTCTGTATTTAAGAGAGCGGCAAATACTGCAGTCTTTTCCTAGCATACTACAGTTGTACACCACCACTGAAATAAGAATCTAAACAGTCAAACATCAAACATTAGATGAAAATCTGCCAAGGCCAGAAACTGTCACAGTCCCGCTGATGCAAAGACTCACTTATATTACCACATTTACTGTATGTGATCAGACAGACAGGCCTGAGCAAAGAGTGTAGAATGTTGCATCTCATCAGGGTCATCACTGTTTGCAACTCATCCAGTTATTTTTAGACAAAATATCTGGTAATAAATCACACTTAACAAATTACTATTTGTATAAACAAATAGTCTACACCACGATGGAAGCATGAGAGGATTATGGCCAAGTAAAAATGATTTAAGCTCCAAGTAAAAACAACTTTTTACAAACCGTTCAAAGGAGGGTCCTGTTGTGGTTTATTATTGTTTGTTTGAATTGAGATTTATCATCCCTGTCAACACTATTTAGGTCATTTTGGAGACTCTGCTTCCGATTTTGTGGGATTTTACCCGACACTGAGATGAAATGATATCTCAAGCCCTGTTGCCCAATGAAAGCAAAATACATTGAATGGTCTGACTCACAACACTTTGCCTTGGCAGGCTTCGTCCTTCTAAGGTGTTTATCAGTACTCATGTGTGGCCAGTATCAGCCCTGCATGGAATCACCATGCAGCCCATCTATTTCTCCAAGCCTAGTTGGATTGGGGCGAGGTTTATTACACTGGCTTTATATCTTTCTGTGACTCGTCTGTCGGTCATCACAATATCACAGACTTTGTTGACCATTTCTGGGGTTGCAACATTGACAGCCCTTATATATGCAGAGGCTTGGCAGTAAATGCCATTTTTAAATTTTCCCCATTATAAGTCTATGCCATAGCAACCAAACTAATGAGCCGATTTTTATTAAAAATACAAACTTTAAATCCCCAACACCAAGGATGCTACAGATTAAATTTGGGCTGAATCGGCCCAGTGGCTTCAGAAGAGATGTCGTTTGAAAGTGTTGATGTCACATGGCATACGACGTCAGACGACGACGACGACGGACAACTGCCAAGCCTATAAGCTCCCCCGAGGCCTTCGGCTCTGGTGAGCTAAAACGCCAAAAAGATAAAAAATACTCAACCATGTTCTTGAGATCTCAAGACATGTGAATAAGTCAGAATGAAGAGAATAAGAACATTTTCTTGCACACCAGATAAGAAAATCCTGGACTTAAACCTGTCATAGAAATCATTATCCTACCCGGGGATTTGATTAAAATTTTAAAATTACTACAGTACATGTACAAATCTCAAATTATACATTACGATAACACACCCTCCACGCAGAGCTGAGACCGACCGCACACGAGTACTGGTAAATTATGCCTGCCAAGGCAAAGCTGTGCGAGTCTGTCCGTCCATGCTTATAAACCCTATTGGTTTCACTGAGCGACAGGGCTTGAGATGCCATTTTATCTCAATGTCGGGTAAAAGTCCCACAAAATTGGAAACAACGTCTCCAAAATGATCTATACAGTGTTGACGGAGACGATGAACCTCAAATCAAACAAACAAACACACGATAACACACCCATGTGACATGGTACATTTTTCACACCTCCAAAATGGCTGTTTTTTATGACAAGAGCTCCCCAAGCGGGGCATTATACACCCGTGGCAATTAGTAAGATGGAGCATTTGTATACTGACTGTTGTATACGTTTGGGTTTGTGGAATTAGCCAAGGAACAATGTGTGTTCCCTATATTCTTACCTGGCACTATTAATAACCCTCAATGGATAAAACTACCTGTCTCCAACAAATTTCCATGGTCGGTAATATTTGGTGGACCATAACCCCAAAATAGTATGGGCATACCTTGGACAATAAGTGGTGGACTGTAACCTTGAAACAATACGCGCTGCTCAACATCTCAGTCTAACTTTACGTAAAGTTTCAGCTTCATCAGATGTAAAATGTAGGAGGAGTTATCCAGAAATAAAATATGTTTAGAAAATCTGTGAAAGGGGAATAACTCTGGTAATATATGGCGTACTGTAACCTCAAAACAATATGCGCTGTTCCATATCATGGTCTTAATATATGTGAAGTAAAATGTAGGAGGAGTTATTCGGAAACGGAATGTTTAGAAAACTCTGTGAAAGGGGTATAACTCAGGTAATATTTGGCGAACCTAACCTCAAAATTCAGTTTCAGCTTGATCGGATGTAAACTGTAGGAGGAGTTATCCGGAAATGAAAAGTTTACAAAAAAAAAAAAAAAAAAAAAATCAAAACGGCATAACTCTATTATTATTTGTTGAACCGTAACCTCGAAATAATATGCGCTGCCCCACATCATGGTCTTACTATGTATGAAGTTTCAGCTTAATCGGATGTAAACTGTAAGAGGAGTTATCCAGAAATGAAAAGTTTACGCAAAATTTCAAAGGGGCATAATTCTATTAATATTTGGTTGAACGTAACCTCGAAACAATTATCGCTGACCCACATCATGGTCCAACTGTGTATGAAGTTTCAGCTAAATCAGATGTAAACTGTAGAAGGAGTTATCTGGAAACCAAAAGTTCACAAAAATTTCAAAGGGGCATAATTCTATTAATATTTGGTGGACTGCAACCTTGAAACAATATGCGCTGCCCCACATCATAGCCTAACTATGTATGAAGTTTCAGTTTGATTGGATGTTTACTGTAGGAGTAGTTATCCAGAAATGAAAGGTTTACAGATGGATGGACAGACAGACAGACGGATGGACACACAGACAGATGGATGGCCGGACGGATGGTCGGAAGGACGCCAGGGGGTATTAGGGGGTATAACATAATAGGTCCCGTTTTTTCAAACGGGCGTATAACAATCTGTGATATTTTTCGTATTTATACTGCAAACATAGTTTGTGGGTGCTCGTTAGAACTGCCTCAATGACCTATAATTTGGAGCAAAAAATAAGAAAAATAATGTAAAGTCCAATAAACCCCAGTTTTCTCTATATAAAATGGGGTTTAGGGAGGTGTTCAATTCACGGCCTGGTTCAAGTGATGGCCTTGTAAGCTGTAAGTGTTGCAGGTAGATAAACTACATTATGGCATAAATAAACAATGGCACTATGGAATGGCAAAGTTAATCAAGAACATATTTGTTACTTTGTTTCTGTTTTACATCCCATCAACTAAAGTCATATTGGGTTAAAGACTCATCCAAAAGTTTGCCAACAACGTTAACCTGTAACTCTTCCACTGACAGTCTGGTTACAGTGCTTTTGCTTGCTTGTTTGATTTGAGGTTTAACGTCCCCATCACTACTGTAGAGGTCATTTTGGAGAGGTTGCTTCCAATTTTGTGGGACTTTTACCCGACATTGAGATGAAATGACATCTCAAGCCCTATCGCCCAATAAAACCAATTAAAATGTTTATAAGCATAGACGGTCCAACTTACACTTTATTGCCTGGGCAGGCTTAGATCCTCTAAGCAGTTTACCAGTACTCGTGTGCGGTCGGTTTCAGCTCTGTGTGGAAGCATCATGCAGCCCATGTATTCTTCAAGCCCCAATGGGCGGGGGCCGCTGGTTTCAGTGCTCTGACCACAGTCTTGAAAAGTATAGGAGCAGTCACAGACACGTAAGCAGTAATATAAAATATCATGGATACATATAACCCTTGTCCTTTACCCGTGTGGGACTTTTACCCGATATTAGGATGAAATGACATCCAATTCCCTGCCGTCCAATGAAACCAATAGGGTTTATATATTTGTAAGGGCCGATTCGCACCACTTTGCCCGGGCAGGCTTAGATACTAGAAGCGGTTTACCAGTACTCGTGTTTTGGTCGGTTTCAGCTCTGCGTGGAAGCATCATGCAGCCCATCTATTTCTTCAAGCCCCGATGGTCGGGAGCCGGTCATAACAGCTGTCCGAAGACCTGTAGCTGGGTCAATGCGAAATGACTTGACTAATGACAATTTTATTAATTGACACAATAAAAAAAAAACATTATTGATTTTTTTTTTACCCCACTTGGCCTCAGTTAATATTGGTTGACCTGGTGATATAACGGATAACCTCCGATAAATACAGGATTGTCAATTAATAAATATCTGTAAAACTGCAACTCTCAATTGATAATTTTTCTTATTTTCCTTATTTTGGCCGCAAACAAATCATCGGTGCTCATAAGAACTGCCTCAAAGAGGTGCTTCTAAGGAGTACCCACAATCTATGGTTTTTAGCAAAAAAAAAAGGGAAAAGAAAAGAAAAATAACAATTACCCTTGTAAACTCCACTTTTTTCTATACAAAGTCTGGTCTACTGCTCATAAGACGAACATGTTACCTTGATGCGATGGAGTTACTGTCAGTTTACTTGATATGGATTATTTTGATTGGATAAAAGCTAAATGAAAAGTAATGATAATACACTAAGACACCAATTACTCAAACACCTTTGGGACCATTAATGTGTGTTCTAGACAGGGGAGCTTTGAGCCACTGAGGGGTTTGGGATCATTAAAGTGTATTCTAGACAGGGTTGCTTTGAGCCACTGAGGGGTTTGGGATCATTAAAGTGTGTTCTAGACAGGGGTGCTTTGAGCCACTGAGGGGGTTAATCAAAGCACTGTATCAGAATGATTTATTGGCCTCCCTGGCCTAGTGGTTAAGAGCGCTGACTCTTAATCATTAAGTCTCTCATAGTGTAGATTATATTTTCTTGACCTTTGGGATCATTGATTCCATTGTGAAATTTTGAAAATATCTGAGGGTCACTGATGAGGCCTAATTGGCCGAAACTAGCTAGTCTGGCCCAGAAAACATGTACACTACATATTTTTCAGTTCGGTTGTATATTCCTTGCTTCCAAAGGATAACCCTTTTATAGAACATATTTAACTTCACTACAGCTGGTGTGTGGGAATGTGTGGCGGCGGTAAAACGTCTCCCTGCCCTACATCATAGTGTAGATTATATGTTCTTGTCCTTTGGGATCATTGATTCAATTGTGGAATTTTGAAAATATCTGAGGGTCACTGATGAGGCCTAATTGGCCGAAACTAGCTAGTCTGGCCCAGAAAACATGTACACTCCATATTTTTTCAGTTCTGTGGTGCATTCCTTGCTTCCTAAGGATAACCATTTTATAGAACATATTTTACCCGACAATGAGATGACAACAGGAGTACTGGTAAACCGCTTAGAGGATCTTAGCCTGCCCAGGTATTTTCATTGGGTGACAGGGCTTGAGATGTCATTTCATCTCAATGTCGGGTAAAAGTCCCACGAAATTGGAAGCAACGTCTCCAAAATGACCTTTGCAGTGTTGACGGGAACATTAAACCTGCCATCAAACAAAATGAACAAACAAAAATAATAGAAAAGCTAAAAGAAGTCCTGAAAGTTGTCTCCGTTTGAAAAATGTTGGAAAAATTGGCTAGATGTTCACAATCGGATTAAGAAAAAAAACATGGCTGTAAAACTAACACAGTTTCTGCTTTGGACCTCAGCAACAGTGTTAAGAAGAATTTGTGGTGTCTTTGTTTAAAAGTTTCAACACCCCAGTCAACAAGAAATCATTGAATAATTCATGAACACGACAGGGTTAGGGTTTCAACGATTACCAACAATCTGATTCATTTATAAACAAACAGAGAAAGAAGACCTTACAGGAGTTATCATTTCATATGAGTGAGTGAGTGTTTGAGTTTTATGTTTCACCAACAGCTAAGGACAAACAGAGATGGGACCTCGGTTTGAAGACTCATCCGAAAGTCTGGAAAAGCCCGGGACTGATCCTTCGAAACCTGGTTTACAATCTGAGTAGTATAACCACTACACCAAGGAGGCTTCTATTATTTCATATGACTTTGTTAAATGACATATCTTACTCAGAACATAACAACCCATACTTCTGCAAACACTGTGTATCCAGAGCAGATGGATTCTGAAGAAGCTGTCTAATCAGGATCTCCACGTCATCAGTTAGTGAACTGAATGTATACATTATGTAGTAACTTGACTGACTGGGAGTCAACAATGTGTGTGGCAAAATTAATGGATTCAGCAGGACAAGGGTTAGTATGAAATGATCATGATTACTAAATGAGCAGGGGCACGGCATTTCCTACACTTTACATGTGTGCCAAGCGAAGACTAGGATCAGCCTGTCGTCCGCACAGTCTGATGTGCGCTCTAAGGATAGCTAAGAGCCAAATGACCCTCATGCAGGAAGAGAAGTATCTGGTCAGACTATATGGATGCGCAGCCTGATCTGATTCTTCGCTGCAAATTTAAGGAAATTCTGTGCCCCGGCTTAAATATCTAATATGAAACAAGCCACATCATACAGCATGCAAATAGATATCTTTGATAATGTACACAAACCCAAGGTGTAAATTAGACTGTAAATTTGCACAGTCGTGTCACAGTATTTACTCTGCACTATCTGCATGACCCTTAACCCTTTTTGTACAAAATGGAATCTTCCTCCTTATACAGTAGAACTTCGGTGGCTAGAACACCGATGGCTCGTTTACCATGGCTAAGTCGAACCCGTTTTTGAGTCCCTAGAGAATGCCTCTACATAGAAAGTAGTGTGAGATAATTAAGGAGATTTTCGACTTTTATCTTGCAGATGTATGCTGTGTGTACTCATTAGAATCGCCTCGACGAGGCGATTCTAATGAATACACACAGCAAACATTTTTATAGAACACCGAAAAGATGTCCCAAAATTAGCCCCGTTATGCCTCCTGGCAGTAACCTCAGTAGCTCGAACTACCCCTGTCTCGAACAGATTTTCATATTCCAAAAGGTGTTCGAGCCATTGGGGTTCGACTGTATATAGCAGGAGTCCATTTCAAAATTTAGGGGTGATAGGTTGTGTTTTCCTCGAAATTTATTTGGAAATTGTCCGAGTTTTTTTTTTTGCAAACAGTTTAGGCCCTGATCAGATCAGACGCCGCATTCTGCACTGTTTGCCAATTACCCGTTTTGGGGTTTCCGGTACAAAATGGGTTAAATTTAATTTCTTCATGCAGTAAGGGTAGGAAGTTCTCTGACTGACTGTTATTACATAAACAAGTCTATGTAATGAAAACCCCACTTGATATACATAAAATTGGAGTTTAAAGTATACATAATTTTTCTTATTTCTAGTCCAAGACATAGGTTGTGGGTACTCTTTAGAACCACCTCAATGAGGCAGTTTTAACAAGTACCCACAATCTATGTTTGAAGTATAAATAAGAAGTATTTCACACGTTTTTATGAGAAACATACAGCTTTGGACATATGAAAGAATGTCCTATGTTACAATGATTGTAATCATAATGGGCCGATTTGAGTCATTGTTGGATGCAGATGTCGAAATCTTCCCTTGAGGCAAATTATATGACTAAATTATCTTTGTAAACCTTTAAATGTCTTCATTACACTGTTCATTATAACATTGTTTTGGATAAAACACAGTTTGAAGAGGGATCCCTTAACACAGTAAAATGGCCATTATATTTTTCTATAGAATCAATACATTTTTAACACAAACAGTTTTCTGAAGCCAATCATGGGGTCACATGAAACTAATAACCCAAGGTACGACATTTCTCTATCAAAACATATTCAAGATAATAGGCAAAATCACTGAATCATAAAATATAGGTCACACTGACCTAGATATATTTTGCAGTCAATTATCGGGTCACATGAAACTTATAATCCAGGTATGACATTTCTCCTTCAAACAGTATTCAAGATAAAAGGCAAAAGCACTGATCCATGAAATATAGGTCACAGTGACCCAGATATAGTTTGTGGTCAATCATGGGGTCACATGGCACTAATATCTCAGGTATGACATTTCTCCAACAAATAGTCTTCAAGATATAAGGCAAAATCACTGGACCGTTCACCCTTTTACACATGAACCAATGTCAGATGGTTGGCTGATGTATAACCAATTGTTTCTATAACTTGTTAGCATAATGGAAAGATGTACAAAAAATTACAAAGGTGTCCTAGATTTTGACACCTAGCCCCCGTCTCGCCCCCCTCCCAGGCATGAACCCAGGGGTGTGTTATCTTTGGAATCTCAGAAGACACCCAAGGTATTCAAGTTGTAAATATGAACGCTTTGTGATGAGTGACTGCTGAGAAATAAGAATTTCAAAAACTTTAACACAGTATTACAAACTTTTAAGGTGTTCTAGATTTTGACCCCTGGCCCCACCCCGGGGCATGAACCCAAGGGTCTGGTCTCTTTGAACATCAGAAGACCCTCCCAGGGACTTAAGTTCCAAATATGAGTACTCTGTGATGAGTAACTGTTGAGATATAAGCATTTGAAAAACTTTAACGCAGTGTGACAGGAACACACGTGCAAACGCAAACGCGAACGACAGAGGGGACAACAATAGCTCTCCATAGACTTCGTACAGGCAAGCTAAAAAGTAACAAAGAGGCTGAAGTATACCTGTATTACTGCCATCCAGCGCTGCAGCATCAGTTTTTGAAAGGCCATACAGGATTTCTATTTTGTCCCCATCTTCTGAAATTGTTGTTGCCTGCAAGATATTGTTATAAATTAATAATATCAAGCCTTAACCCCATTTTAAACTGGATCATTATAGGAATGTATTTAATTTTTGTTGATTTAATGGTATGTTGACAAAATCCTAAAAAATATTTTATTGATGTGTAAACTCTGGCGAATCACTCACAAACTTAACATGAAGCCCGGAGTTTCTCCGGCTGTATGCCATCACATAAACAAGTTTGTGAAATGAAAACTCCCAAAACCCAGTTTATATAGAGAAAACTGGGGTTTAATGGGGTAAATATCATTTTTCTTATTTCTGCTCCAAGATTTAGGTGGTGGGTACTCGTCAGAACAGCCTCACTGAGGTGGTTCTAAAAGCACCCACAATCTATGTATGCAGTAAAATTAAGAACAAGAGACCCATGGGCCACTATGCTCACCAGAGCTCAGGCGGGCACTGCCCATTGGCAGCCATGTATGGTTTTAATTTATCGACTATAAAGTCTCCCAAACGATCCCCACTTCCATGTGGACTCTGTATCTGAAATATTAGGCCTTTTATGAAGTTGAGGGTAGGGACATGGACCCAGCAGAGCCCAGTTTGGTATCACTGAATGTGTCTTATCATAAGGAACAAGAATACATGTATATATGGTTTAGGGGTGAGGATGTGTACAGTTCCTGAGATATAAGGCCTTTTAAGCTGTGGAGGGGTTGGAGCATGGCCCTGGCAGACACCAGGAAATCCAAGATTTTTGTCCTTGAATGTGTCTTATCATTAGGACCAAGAAAATATATTGTTCAGGAGTGGGGATCTGAACTGTTTCTGAGATATGAGGCCCTCTTATGTAGTGAAGAGGAGAGGAATGGCCCCTGTTGACCGCCATGTTGGTGTGACTGAATGTGTCTAATCACAAGGAACAAGAATATTTGCTGATTATGAGGTGAGGATCATAATGGTGTCTGAGCTATATGACCTTTTATGAAGTGGAGGGGTGGGCCATGGCATCGGCACATTGCCCTAGAACAAAGACACCCCAGGTTGATGTGACTGAAAGGGTCTTATCATAAGGAACACAAATATATATGCGTTAAGGATCTGGATCTGAGCAGTTTCTGAGATATATGGCATTTTATGAAGTGGAGGGGTGAGGCATGGCCCAAGCGCACCCTGTGAGACCCCAAGGTTGGTATCACTGAATGTGTCTTATCATAAGGAACAAGAATATATATGGTTTATGGGAGGGGATCTAAAAGGTTTCTGAGATATTAGGCCTTTTACGAAGTGGAGGGGCTGGGGCATGGCCTGGGCACACCCTGGGGGACCCCCAGGACACCCAAGTTGGTGTCACTGAATGCCTCTTATCATAAGAAACATATATGGTCTTAGGGTGGGGATCCGATTGGTTTCTGAGACATATCGGCTTTTATGTGGAGGGTTAGGGCTTGGCCGGGGGGGGGGGGTGGGGGCAGCCGGGGAGACACCTAGGTTGTACTAACTGAATGAGTCTTATCATAAGGAACAAGAATATATATGGTTCAGGGGTGGGGACCTGAACAGTTTCTGAGAGAATGGGCCTTTATGAAGTGGAAGGGGTAGGGCATAGCCTGGGCACATCCCAGGGGACCCCCAGGTTGGTGTCACTGAATGAAACTTATCATAAGGAACAAGAATAAATATTGTTTTTGGGTGGGATCTGAATGGTTTCTGAGATATATCACCTTTTATGAAGTGGAGGGGTGGGGCATGTCCCCAGCGCACACTGGGAGACCCCTAGGTTGGTATCACTGAATGCGTCTTATCATAAGGAACAAGAAAATATATTTTAAAGGGTGGGGTTCTAAACGGTTTCTGGAATATTGGGCCTTTTATGAAGTGGTGGTGGTGGGGGAAGGCCCGGGCACATCCCAGGGGACCCCAAGGTTGGTGTCACTGAATGCATATTACCATAAGAAAAGATAATATATATATGGGTTTGGGGTGGGGTTCTGAGTGGTTTCTGAGATATATCGCCATTTATGAAATGGAGGGTTGGGGCATGGCCCCGGTGCACCCCGGGAGACCTCTAGGCTGGTATCACTGAATGCGTCTTATCATCTAAAACAAAAATATATATGGTTTAGGGGTTGGGATCTGAATGGTTTCTGAGAAATTTGGCTTTTTATGAAGTGGAGGGGGTGGGGCATGGCCCAGGTACATCCCAGGGGACCCCCTTGTTGGTGTCATTGAATGCGTCTTATCATAAGAAACAAGAATATATATGGTTTTGAGATGGGGATCTGAATGGTTTCTAAGATATATTGCCTTTTATGAAGTGGAGGGGTGGGGCAAAGCCCCCGTGCACCCCGGGAGACCCCTAGGTTGGTATCAATGACTGTGTCTTATCATAAGGAACAAGAATATATATGGTTAAGGGGTGGGGATCTGAACGGTTTCTGAGGTATTGGACCTTTTATGAAGTGGAAGGGGTGGGACAAGCGGTTTCAGTGGTTTCAGAGGAGATGTCGTTTGAAAGTGTTGACGCCAGACGACGCAAACGCAGACGATGAGGACGACGGACAACTATCTATCCTATAAGCTCCCCTGGAGCCTTCGGCTCTGGTGAGCTAAAAATTAGGATTTAGTAGTCATTCTGGAGATGTGAAAAATGCACTATGTCGTATGGGTGTGTTATCGTAATGCTAAGTTGTGAGTGATTTGCCGGAGTTTACACATCGATAAAATCGACAAAAATGATAAATCATTCATTAAAATTCCAACTTTGTCAGCAAAATGTTTAAAAATGCCAACAAAAGGGCACATTCTAGAAATTTTTTCGAAAGCCTAAGAATGAACTTACCATTGTCCACGGCGGAACGATTATTCAATTAGAAGCTGCCATCTTTGAAAGAAATCCAAGCGAAAAAAAAGTCAGGTCTTTGAATTCAGTTTATTTATCTTCTAACATAGTACGTATTCAATAGTTTTCCATTTTTAAATCGAACACTGTTGATGTCACTTCATAAAAAATGACCTAACAGACAGGTCCTGAACATGCTATTTTACGTCACGTTATATTACTACCTGTTGCTATGGGGAACAGATCTGAGATTCTTGCTCATGGAATTTATCTAAGTATAAAACTAATATTTCCACCAATCAAATCGCTCGAAATGCAGCTTATCAAGGAGAATTGGAATTATCATGTTAAAACATTTGTGTTTTGAACACCCTTGTAAACCATACATTACATAAAATTTGCTGTAACAAAAATACAAATATCAAATAGTTAAGGGGAATGGGAACACCTGGCAGATTTTTCTGCCATTTTTCAAAGGGAGACAACTTTTGGGACTGCCTGTTCTCTTTTCTATAAGCTCTGTCCCACAGAAAAAGAGTTCAGCTCTTAAAGGAAAGCATCTGTTCCTCAGAAGCAAGTTCTTTCCTTTAAGAGTTGACCCCTATTGATATGGGAGACAAAATACTTTTGCAGGAGTTGTTTCCCTTGAATCAGAAAACTGTTATGTTTTCGGCTATGAGTTCCCTCTTTCATATAGATAGGCCGCCGCCAATCGGGGCTTGAAGAAATGGGTGGGTTGCATGATGCTTCCACGCAGAGCTGAGGATGCCCGCACACGATTGCTGATGTGCCGCTTAGAGGATCTAAGCCTGCCCAGGCAAAGCAGTGCAAGTCTGACCGTCCATGATTATAAACCCTATTGGTTTCATTGGGCGACAGGGCTTGAGATGTCATTTCATCTCAATGTCTGGTAATTTAAGTCCCACAAAATTGGAATCATCGTCTCCAAAGAGGCCTATACAGTCTTGACGGGGACGTTAAACCTCAAGTCAATCAATCAATCTTTAACATATA
Source organism: Lucinisca nassula (assembly GCA_963580285.1). Lineage (NCBI taxonomy): Eukaryota > Metazoa > Mollusca > Bivalvia > Lucinida > Lucinidae > Lucinisca > Lucinisca nassula. The sequence goes on from CAUZLF010000001.1 coordinate 1,493,952, forward strand.
TGTGTTATCCTAATGTGGAATTTCCCTTTCAACTGTCCATTTTACATAAATAGGTGTCATGTTGTGTTATTTTTTAGAATTTCCATTAGGAAGTCATTTGCCCTTTTTGCTAAGAGTGAATGCCCTAATCAGTCTCTGCCATCTGGGGCATCTGATCTAGGCATGCAGAGTTTTTTAATATTCCATCATGGTGTATCACATCAGTGCGGGTTAACATAAATGGGCCACAAGTCCAAATCCAGCTACCATAAAAACCCTAACAAGAGCACCGCAAGCGGGTTTCATACTTCTGTTTTTTTCGTATCTCACAAAGGTAGATAATTCATGCAAATTGCAAGCTAGAGTTATGCAACTTGGTCAGAATGTACTGTAGCTCTTGTGATGATACAGATGTGTGTCAAGTTTCATGAGGCTGGGCAAATACTTTGGAAAAATGGCAAAGGTGAAAGTTTTTTGTAAAGTTTACAAAAAACAGGTCAAAGCTCAAAGGTCAAGGTCATAGGTCAAAAAGTCTGATATCACTGGAAAGGTCTTGTTCCAAGGAACACACTTAAGAATTTTGAAAGCTGTATTGTTTGTGGTATTAAACTGAGAGACCAAAACCTTTTCTTGAAACAGGCATTTTTTTCATATGTTTCAAAGGGATATAAATCTGTTAAACGGCACGACAGTTATAGAACTTGGTATGTAGCTCTTGTGATCACGTAGATCAGTATCAAGATAAATGAGGCTAGGGCAAATACTTTTGGCAAAATGGCCAAGGTTTAGGTTTTTGGCGATGTTTTCGAAATAAGGTAAAACTTCAAAAGTCAAAATCGCAGGTCAAAAAGTTTGGTATCAAAGGAAAGGTCTTGTCCGAAGGAACACTCATGTAAAATTTGAAGGCTATATTGTTAGTGGTATTAAAATGAATGACAAAACCATTGTTTTTTTTTTTTTGTTGTTGTTGTTTTTTTTTTTTTTTTTTGTTTTTTTTTTTTTTTTTTTTTGTTTTTGCTTTTTTTACCTTTAGTCAAGGTCAATCAAAAGTTGTCATTTAAACAAACTTGTTACAGCCATGGTCCTCATTGCTGCATACAGATTTCTACCAGCTCCTGACATGAAGAATTAGAATCCGTTTTACCATTTATGGACATGATAACCAACTTGATCATATGACCAAGATTCTGCGAACAAACTGAGATTTCCCAACCTTATGGACACACTGTATGTAATTTGGTGCCAATCATTACAGTGGTTTTAGAGGAATTGAAAATATTAAATCTAACGCCAAAGGTAGGTAAATGACGTTGACATTTGGAGTTTTTTAGCTGTCAGAAAATACTGAAGGAATTTATGAAAGCTTATTTAGCCGACAGGATGTACTGAATATATGTCAACTCTGACTGTAGTGGCTGCGCTTTGGATTAACGCTTTGGTACTACGACCTTAACTACTGCAACACAATCAGAAAAATCCTCTATTTTGCCTTTTTATACAAAAGTCTAAGTGACTGAATTTGACCTTGATGGAAAATAGGTAAGCCAAATATCATCATCTGATCAAAACTGTGTAGGGCCCAAATTCCCAAAGCTGCATACCAAAATTTCAAGGTCATCAGCCATCGAGTTCCTAAGACTAAGTTTTTCAAAGTTTTTTGTATACACTACACATATTTCTGCTGCTTTTTCAAGCAATATAATCTGTATTACTTTCTGTTTTCTTGATCTCAGTAAAATGGTTTGTCTCTTAAAGCATAGAATATGCTTTGTCAAGCAAATTCTTTACTTTAAGAGAAGACATACATCTGAAAGGGAGGCAGTTTATTTTTGAGTTGTCTTCACCGTGTGTCCATTCCCAACAAAAAGGCACTCACCTTTAGCGTACATTTGATATGGTTTTCATTTTCATATTCGGCAATCTCAACATTTCCGCGGAATCTGCAGTAGTATTTTATGTCCTAAAACAAACAAAATACTTATCATAACTTGACTCACTTTTTCCGGTAACAGCATATATCACACAATGTTTAAATGAGACAATCCATGAATACAGAGCACTGAACTTAATTAATAACTGTGCATCAGATTAACAAGTCCATGTAATGAACACCCCTCTTAATCCCACTTGAAATTGTGTTTTATGGGTCACTCATTAATTTCCTTACTGAAACCTTTTATAACAAGTTCATAACTAAAAAATATCAAGCTATTTGATTGGCTGATAGTTAGAAAGGGTCTGGCAAAATTAATTAATTCAGCAGCACAAGGATTAAGTTAGATATTTACACAGTGATGCATGGAGTCCTGTAGTACAATGGGTAGTTTATTTATTCAATTTACAAACTGAATGACAAACAGTGTAGCTCCTGATCAGATGGATGCTTTTTTAGATTAGGCAGTCATTCATAATGTAAAATTATTTAGAAATTGTGTCATTGGTCTATGAGGATTTGTTGTTTAAAGATTTTCCAATTTATATCTCTAATGGCCATTTTGTTCAGTGGAGCAGAGTAATTTAAGCCATATTGGTATATGGTCATCCAAGGGACATTGCTGTAAAATTATTTTGAAATCAGGTAACTCGATTAAGGTGAGATGTTATTTAAAGGTTTTTCTATTCCCAGCTCTGGCTGCCATTTTGTTTAGCAGACCAAATTATTTTAGCAATTTTAGTAGAAATTGGTAGACCCAAGGAACCCAATTCTGGTAGACCCTAGAACATCTCTGCGAAATTGATTTTAAATAGGGCCAATAACCATATTTAAAAACATTTGTATAGGGCCGCCCAAAGAATATATTTGTGCAATTATTTGGTAATCAGGACATCAATACTGTTTAAATGTTTTATTTATTTTAGTTCTAGTGGTCATTTTGTTTAGTGGAACCATAATAGCAATTTGGTAGAGGGTCACAAAAGGAACATTTCTGTTAAATTAATTTAAAACATTGGCTCATTAGCCAAGGAGATTTCATTGAAAAGATTTCTATCTTTGGTCTAGCAGCCATTTTGTTCAGCGTTTGAGCTATTTTGGTAGTGGGTAACCCAAGGAATTTCTTCTGTGAAATTATTTAGAAATTGGGTCACTGGCCTAGGAGGTGAAATTGTTCAAAACGTTTTTTAGCTCTTGTAGCGATTTTGTTCAACGGAGTGGAACCAATTTTTATCGATTTTGGTTCAGGGCTATATCAGAAGCATTCGCGTGAAATAATTTTGAAATTGGCTCAGTGGTTTAGAATTAGATGTTATTTGAAGAAAGTATTGATGGACAGAGGACATACACATAGTGATCACAATAGCTCACCTCGAGAACCCTGCGATTATGAACAGTATGGTAAAATTAACTTACAGAAGAATTCACCAGATTAGAAACACTAAATGTCAGTGTCTTCGAAACATCACTGGGAATGTAATACTTGTCTTCATCATTCTGGAACTTAGCACAGCTGTCTTTCTGTAATAAAATGCGTAAGAAACTTTTTTCTTGCACACCAGAAAAGGGAATCCATAGTTTTAGCGTGGGATAGAAATTCTGTTCTAACCCTGGTGTTCTTACCAAAAATCGACTGTTATCGCGTGTTTGATAAATGCACTGGTTGAATACGACCTCATATGTGCCGTCCTTAAGGTTGAGGTCACAGCACATTACGTGACGTCACTGACCATTGCTATAGTGTCATCACAGTATGGAGGACGTCAATAACCAAAGTGACTGCAGCATTTAAATACGTACTAAGAAATGGAAGGTATGCAAACAAAGGAATCCAATATGTGTGTATGGGGTGGATAGAAGAATCCGTGCTCACTGTATGGCATGACGAGGCAAGCCTCATGTTGCCGCACAGTGACCCTTGGGACGGAGACTTCCATCCACTCCTCACACCCATATAAGATTCTGATAGTGCTGAGCTGGGCCAAAGCATTCCACCAACTTTCATGTGTGCCCAGCAAACAATCACATCAGCCTGTGCATCCATATAATCTAACCAGACTTCTCTTGCTGCATAAAGGAATAATGGGACCTTAGCTATCCTCAGAACGCACTGCTAAGATTCTGATCAGACTGCGTGGGAGCGCAGGTTGTCTGAGTTTTTGATGGATGCACATGTCTTATTATAGATTTTGTCGTGCGCTGGCTCAGTGCTGTGAACATAAACAGTCGAACTTCAATGACTCAAACATCTTTGGAACAGTAAAAATTTGTTGGAGAGAAAGGCAGTTTGAGCCAGTGAGTGTTATCATTGTGGCAGGTCAGGAAGCATAACAATAGATATCTTTTTTATTTTCTTAAATGTACAGTGGAATCCGCAATTAAGGCCAGCTAAAATTAAGACTTCTGTTTTAAAATATATTTAAAAAATTCTGTTTTTCTTTCTTAGTGTTATCTACACCCAGTGTCTTGAACTAGTAAAAGACTACCTTTGGAATTTTGTCCGACCATTTTTGAAAAGTCCCAAAGGTAGTTATAATGTAGGAATTTTGTATGTCATGTGTGCCATTTACAGCTGTTATACTCAACACTTCAACTTGACTCTTATCTGTACGAAGTTTAATGAACTGAATGTGAAGTAAACGTTTTACAGCACAGGGACCCGACAAATGTTGTTGCAATTAAACACTATAATAGATTGTTAGCCTTGGATTTTTTTATGATTCCAACAGCAACAATCGTGACGAAAAAGCCCCCAAAACTCTAAAATGACTCTTCAAATGATATCGTAAAACCATAATGGCAGCTAGTTCAGAGCGGTAAACAATGTGTTTGTTTGTTTGATTTGAGGTTTAACGTCCCCGTCAACACTGGAAAGGTCATTTTGGAGACGCTGCTTCCAATTTTGTTGGGCTTTTACCCGACATTGAGATGAAATGACATCTCAAGCCCTGTCGCCCAATCAAACCAATCGGGTTTATTAGCATGGACGGTCCGCCTCGAACCGCGGTTCCTGGACAGGCTTAGATCCTCTAAGTGGTTTACCAGTACTAGTGTGCGGGCCGGATTCAGCTCTGCGTGGAAGCATCATGCAACCCATATATTTCATCAAGCCCCTATGGACGGGGGCGTAACTAGTTAAAAATGACATCAATTCTGCAATAACATTCTGATCTTGAAATTCTATGTCCAGGTTATACAAGCTTAAGTCACTCAATGTAATGTAAATAAAGCAAGACCCACCTTGTGATATTAAAAATTCAAAACAAATTTTCAACCAACACATGAATTTCATGGTTTGTATATGGGTTTTGTTTTTTCAACATGGCTCCTGGCCAATTCAAAAAAAGGTTCAAACAGCTATGTGCAAAGGATTTTATTCAAGAATATATCTTATAACTTAACCCTTATCTTGCTGTTCACGACAACCCCTATCTTTGCAAACAGTGTAGATCAAGATCAGATGGCTTCTGAAGAAGCCATCTGATCAGGATCTACACTGTTTGACATTCAATTTATGTATTTGTAGGAATAAATTACAACAAGTAATTTGATTGGTTGATAGACAGAAATGGATGTGGCTTAAATGCATATTCAGCAAGATAAGGGTTAAAAAAGGTACATCCTCACTTACCTCCTGTATGAACCAATTTGAAGAGGTGCGTTTAGCAACACATCTTGTGTTGAGAGAATCCCATGAACAGCTTGCTCTATCATCACCAGTACATTCACCACATCTAAGAAAGACCACAAGATCTTTATCATATCAAGTCCCGTCTGAGAATGTAAACATGCCATGTATAAAATTCGTTGATCCACTGGTGGATTAAATATGCAAATTAGATAAAACCCGTAATGTTACACATACGAAGCCCTTAATGATGTCACATTTACTAATGGCAGAATATTGACATTTTTAAAGAAGTCGTGAATAAAATGTGTTTTAAATGTCATATGATAAATACAATCTTGCAAACATGCTCATATAAAATTTTATAGACGCCATTCTGATTTAATTTCAAAATTCAATATTGGACTTAAATCTCTTCTGCAACAAGGTCTATCGGAACCCGAATTTTATGGTGACTTAGTATATAAATTCAGAAAAATATATAACCGCAATGACTTCAGCACCCAATTTCGTAAAATCATTCTTCGATATAAAAAGATTGGGTACAACATGGATATTATACGACAGACTGCATGCATGGTAGTTAACCCAATCATGGTTGGCAACTTTGCTTCCCTCTTTAATTGCACGCCGGTGGGTCAGGCCTCAGATTCTATGACGGCTCCAACGTAAAGGCTTATTGAAAATTAAAGAGATAATGTTGGTTGGTGCCTGATGCTCTGTCTCTGGTCGGGCTCATCGGAGTCTAACTGTTGGTTTTCTTTTGCTCCAGCATTTCAGTGGTTTCTTGCTGTCGAGTGCTCACCGTTGTCTCACCTCTGTGGTTCTTTGATTTCTGTGTTCACGGAGATGTTGCACTGATGAGTTAGGAGGCCTTCATGCGGACTGAAATTTTTTTTTGTCTAAATCGCGACGGAAGTAAGGGCGAGGATTGTGGCCACGTAAAATCGATTTAAGCCCCCCAGTGGAAATCTTCCACTGACCGTTCCAAGGCGGCTCTTCTGTGGCGATTTATTTATGTTGTTGTTTGTTACTTACTGTGTGTATCACTTGTGTCTTTTAATTTTGGATGGCCATATGGCCATTTTGTGGGAAAGTAACTGTCCATATGGCCTTCCTTTGTTTAGGTTTCCATTATGGTCTGGTCGCTTAATGTTTGTATTTATTTCCCTTTGGTGTCTTTTATGGATGGAGTAAGTTAATTGTATCAATTCCTGATCTTTGTTTTACTTCTACTTTGCTTCCAACGAAGTCTAACTGTTGGTTTTCTTTTGCTACAGCATTTCAGTGGTTTCTTGCTGTCGAGTCCTCACCATTGTTTCATCTCTGTCGTTGATTGATTATTTGTGTTTACGGAGTTGTTGCACTGATGAGGTAGGAGGCCTTCATGCGGACTGAAACAATTATTTGTCTAAATCGCGACGGAAGTAAGGGCGAGGATTGTGGCCACGTAAAATAGATTTAAGCCCCCCCCCCCTCCCCAAAGGAATTCGTATCCGCCGACCGTTCCAAGGTGGTTCTTCTGTCGCGGTTTTTTTTTGTTATAGTTTGTCTTTGTGTGTTTGTGTCGCTTGTGTTGTTTTATTTTGAATAGCCTATTGGCCATTTTGTGGGAAAGTATTTCCTTTTGGCTTTCCGCTATTGATATTCCATAAGTGTTACATGTGGGTTTACGGCGTCCCGCAAACCCCCATGCTGACAAGACAACCGAGCGTGATCTCTGACAGGTGTACGGGCAGCTGTGGGGTAAGGCACAAGAAAGATATTAGATGAATGACATGAATTATTTACAGTATCTATATACAACACTTACTAACACAAAACATCACAATTTGTTGCTTCTGTAGCCAACTCACGACGTCCGCTCCGAAGGCAAAACAATGTTCTGTGCTCGGAACGGGTGACGTGAATACCTACAGAAGCAAACAACAAAAACAACAACAAAAACAAAAAAAAAAGAAACAACACAAGACGCGACTGGCCAGTTTATAACTTAGGGTGAATCCCCCTCTCGCGTGAAACTTCCTCTCGCGAACTAGTGCAAACTGCAAACTAGTCTATCGACATAGTTGCCGATCACAGGTTTAGCGATCACAGGTTTGCCGATCACAGTTTTAGCGATCACATGTTTGCCGATCACAGGTTTAGCGATCGTCCGAATCACCTGCAGGTTAGTTGACCTCTTCCATGGTCTCACATTTGTTGACAATGAACAATAATTCTGATTCTGGTATGCGCTGATTACGGCGGTCTGTCCGCCCTTGCTGGACCCTAACCCCCAGCGTCGTACCAGTACCTGCTGCTATGAAGCAGGGAGCAGCAAGTCACACATTGTTGTGCCTGCAAATTACGATAACTGGACTAAGACACAAGTCACTAAACATACATGCTATATCATGATCCCCCTCCCGGAGAAGTAAGAATATGTTCATGCATATACCGTTATTGCGCATGCGCCGACCAGACACACAGGCTGATTAGTGCATGCGACAAATAACCGTACAGCAGAACTCAACTTGACTGTGCATCAAATTATCAGCACCCAGCGCTTGACACAATAATACTCAAAGTTCATGTTTCCTTACTGAGCACTACAGAAATCAATTAATGCTCACTACTACTGAGCATAATACTCATCAAATTTGTGCTCACTACATTATCACAAGTAAGAGGCAATTGAACAGACCACGCCTTTGCGCTACCTGGTCAGCCGCCAATTACAGGAAACATAACAATCTCTATTTCGTATCCTTCTCCGCGACACGGCTCACAAATATAGCTATTCACAAATTCATTACATTAATAACAGATAGAAACTACAACAGAAGATTTTCATCTATATACCACAACATTTGTTAGTGTCTCATAAGGGCCAACACTGTTTGCCGTAAATTCTCTCTGTATTTGGTAGGCACCCCGTCACAACCGTCCTCGCGACGCCGATGACGCAGCTGACGTCATCCCCGCCGCTCAGGCCGTTATGACGTGTGGCGACCAAATACTCCCACTTATCATCATCACGTTCTTTATATGTACATACATGCACAAACTGAGTTATCAGACAAAAACGGCATCATTACAAAATGAACTCGTAATTCTTCTTGAACAAAATTATTTCTAATCAACGTGAACACGCTTGTAAAATAAAATTCATTACGGTTCATCATCACGGATAACCCGACAGGCTCTTGTAAGAGTTCGCCCTGATGATGAAGATATGGTTAAACCCGTCTTAAGTTTACGTCCCCTCAACACCTAATATCATGTTGGGACGGAACCACGGTTTTCCTCCCACAGCTAGTCAAAAGTCATGGATCAAACGAGTGACCCGGCGTTTATTAATTACATTCTACAAAAGGGGTCTATATTTCGCAATTAATTCGATTTGCTAGAGGGGCTAGTCATGTAACTGACTTCAACACTCGTAATAAATTTTTAACGGCTAAACTCCTTAATCAGGGTTATCGGTACCATAAACTACGCAAAGCCTTTACAAAATTTTATAGACGCCATTCTGATTTAATTTCAAAATTCAATATTGGACTTAAATCTCTTCTGCAACAAGGTCTATCGGAACCCGAATTGTATGGTGACTTAGTATATAAATTCAGAAAAATATATAACCGCAATGACTTCAGCACCCAATTTCGTAAAATCGTTCTTCGATATAAAAAGATTGGGTACAACATGGATATTATACGACAGACTGCATGCATGGTAGTTAACCCAATCACGGTTGGCAACTTTGCTTCCCTCTTTAATTGCACGCCGGTGGGTCAGGCCTCAGATTCTATGACGGCTCCAACGTAAAGGCTTATTGAAAATTAAAGAGATAATGTTGGTTGGTGCCTGATGCTCTGTCTCTGGTCGGGCTCATCGGAGTCTAACTGTTGGTTTTCTTTTGCTCCAGCATTTCAGTGGTTTCTTGCTGTCGAGTCCTCACCGTTGTCTCACCTCTGTGGTTCTTTGATTTCTGTGTTCACGGAGATGTTGCACTGATGAATTAGGAGGCCTTCATGCGGACTGAACAAATTATTTGTCTAAATCGCGACGGAAGTAAGGGCGAGGATTGTGGCCACGTAAAATCGATTTAAGCCCCCCAGTGGAAATCTTCCACTGACCGCTCCAAGGCGGCTCTTCCGTGGCGATTTATTTATGTTGTTGTTTGTTACTTACTGTGTGTATCACTTGTGTCTTTTAATTTTGGATGGCCATATGGCCATTTTGTGGGAAAGTAACTGTCCATATGGCCTTCCTTTGTTTAGGTTTCCATTATGGTCTGGTCGCTTAATGTTTGTATTTCTTTCCCTTTGGTGTCTTTTATGGATGGAGTAAGTTAATTGTATCAATTCCTGATCTTTGTTTTACTTCTACTCTAAAAGCCTAAATGAATCTAGAAAGAGCGGGTGTCAAAACTTTACGTCTCACCAACATCTAGGGTCAGAATGAGACAGGACCTCACTTAGAAAGACTCATTCTACTACTGGAGAAGCCTTGGATCAATCCTGCGACGTCCAGCTGGCAAAGCTAGTAGCCTAATCACTACAGGCCTCAACAGTGAATTCAGAATAGGCTTCAGAAAGTTGGGTATACTAGAAGTAAACCCCTCCAAAACCTACAAGCATGTTCATACAAAAATAATACTAAACATAGATTTAACATACCTTTCAATATACTTTCTATTTCCCGACACAATGTTGTAGGTACACGTTACAACTTGACCTGCTGCTAAAGTGTTCGTTTTTCTCAGGGTTTATATATCTATGAATACTACCAGAAAATCAAGCCTACTCATATTACCTTGCTTAAATCGTGGCGAGGTGGAGATACCGGCCACAAATGAAGCTAGATAGCAAAAATCGAGTAGATAATGGATTTGCGTTCAAATAGTATATTTCCCATAGGAAAAATTGATGAAACGACCCTATAAATCAATACCATGACTCCTGTCAAAACGAACACCCACACAACACGTGACGGGAATGAAAATCATATATGGCACAATTTGGCGGTTGGCGATTTTTAGGCAAATTTTTATAGAACTCAGCCTTATAGCGGCCCCCTGTATTGTAAAAAACAGATCTCCATAAACCACTCATGCATACATCGTATGATATGTGCATGACTTGTTCATGGAGCAGCACAGTTTGCGTACCATATTTCACCTAAAATATTTCACTCGCACCGCCCTACCATATATCTACTAAAATAATTTAGATGTGCATAAGCACCAGAGGGGTTTCCTATTCCATCTCGTAACAAAGGTTTCCCCTTTTGGAGAAAAAACAATCAGACATGTTTTTTCTTTGTGTACAGAGATGGAATAGGATGAACCTATCTAAACAAGACAGTTATTTACACAACAACCGTGCGAAGAATTACCTACTAAGGTAGTCTGCCCCCAAATTTTCCTGGCCCCGAATTGCAACAATCCGAAATCTATACGGCTGTAGTTTCATTGCCCAACGCATAATTCGAGGATTGAGAACTTTTGCTGTTTGCATATACGACAAGGGCTTGTGGTCTGTCTCAAGCAAGAATTCTACTCCGTAAAGATACTTGCGAAATTTCTCAACAACCCAGATAATAGCCAAACATTCCTTCTCTATCACAGAATAGTTTTTCTCACGAGGCAAAAGTTTCTTGCTGGCATAAGCAATGGGAAGTCGTCCTTCCCCTTCAAATTCTTGAAGGAAAACGGCTCCTATACCAACATCAGAAGCGTCCGTCCGGAGTATGAACGGATTCCCATCATGAAAGATAGGAAGACGAAGAATAGGACTAGACGTGAGTCTATTCTTCAGGGTCTGGAAAGGCTTTTCATGATGGTCCTGCCAGTCTGTGATCTTGTTTGGTCTACTTTTCTTAGTTAAATCTGTAAAAGGGGCAGCAATAGATGAGAAATTTGGAATGAAACGGCGGTAGAAACCAGCCAACCCAAGAAATGACTTTAGTTGTCTCTTAGTGGAAGGCCGAGGAGCATCCTTTATAGCTTGTATCTTGTCTTCTTGCGGTCTAACTGACTGAGCAGCTACACTGTGACCAAAACATTCGATACTGCAATACCCAATCATACACTTGGAAGGTTTTGCCGTCAACTTGGCTGTCCTAAGTCAATCCAAAACTTCACGTAATGACGTCAGGTGGTCTTTCCAAGTTTCGGTAAAGATCCACATATCATCGACGAAGCTATCAACGTTAGAAAGTTCGGACAGAATCTTTCTCATCAGCCTGCATAATGTTGCTCCTGAGTTTACGAAACCGAAGGACATAGTTTTGAATTGAAACAAGCCTTTGGGGGTTTCGAACGCAGTTAGGGGTTTTGCCTTAGACGTCATTTTTACCTGCCAATAACCTTTTGGCAAATCTAATTTGCTAAAGTATTTGTGCCCCGACATTCTATTTATAACCTCCTCCATATTTGGCATTGGTTCTGCATCGAACTCTGTCACTTTATTAAGTTTACGGAAGTCAATGCAGAACCGCACCGAACCTTCTTTTTTAGGGACAAGTACTACAGGGGATGAATATGGAGATATTGATGGCAACTCCTAAATCTAACATATCTTGAATTTCTCTTTCCATTACATCCCGTACTTTATATGGTATGGCATAACCTTTTGACCTCACTGGTTCCGACGTCAGCAACTTTATGTCGTGTTCTATTTGGTCAGTTCGTCCTGGTACACTGGACAGTACGTCCGGGTATTCTTTTATCAACGTCTCTATTTCTTTACGCTGATCCTGCGTTAACATTTCTGAAATATTGACGTCCTTAAACGTCTCTGGTTGCTTTGCAGTAGGAAAAGCGCAATCTTCCAATGAGAATTCGTCAACGTCATCATTTTCAGTTGACGGAATGGACTCTACAGAAAGCAAGCAATGTGACGTCACATTTTGACGTTCCACATATTGCTTCAGTATGTTAGCGTGATATGTGTTAACATTTCCATTGACGTCAATCTTATAATCCATTCTGTTCACTACCTCAACCACTTCATAAGGACCTTCCCATTGAAGCAATAATTTATTACTGTCTGTCGGTAGTAACAACAGCACTTTATCGCCGACGTCAAATTTACGCGACCTCGCGCCTTTATCATAATAAGCTTTCTGCTTAATCTGAACCTTCTTTAAATTATCACGCGCTAATTTGCATGTCTGCTCTAACCGTTCCCTAAGCTCAATAACGTATTGATACGTCGAAAGAACTTGCTCATCGCGTACCTCTTCAGCCCATAATTCTCTTAAAATTGCCATTGGACCTCTGACGTTACGTCCATATAACAACCCAAAAGGGGAGTATCCTAGAGACTCTTGTGGGACTTCCCTAACCGCAAATATTAAGCTGGAAGATATTTATCCCAATCTTTTGGACGTTCAGCACACATGCGACGTAACATCTGCTTTAACGTAGCGTGGAAACGCTCTATCAAGCCGTTGCAAATTGGGTGTCTCGGACTACACGTTAACTGTTGAAGAGAAAGAAGTCTGCTGACTTCCTTCATTACCTCAGCAGTAAACTGTGATCCACAATCAGTCAACATTTCATCAGGAATGCCAACCCTACTAAGCATTTCAATAAGCGCTTCCGCGACACGTTCCGTATCAATACTCGGTAAAACTATCGCCTCTGGATACCTTGTCGCATAATCTATCATGGTTAAAATATACCGAGATTTCCTATCAGATCAAGGCTCAATTGGACCAACTATGTCCACTGCCACCCTCTTAAATGGCGTATCAATCAATGACATTTTTCCTAGAGGTACTTTAGTGACCCGACCTTTCTGAATAGTTCTCTGACAAATATCACAAGATTTACAAAATCTAGCGACATCACCGCAAATACCGGGCCAGTAAAACTCAGTTACAACTCTATCCAATGTCTTCCTAATCCCCATATGTCCAGACATAAGCGTTTCATGAGCCAGTTTCAACACCTTTCCTCGGGAACTTTGAGGGACCACAAGTTGGAAAGAGGCTTTCTTTGCCGGATCATTACAGGGTCACTGATGAGGCTTTATTAGCCGAAACTACGTAGTATGACCCATCTGCCTTCTTATAAATGTTTCCATTGCTCTTAAAGGAACTCATTTTTGATTTTTATTTGCCTTCACTGCAGCTGGTGTTGTGCCGTGTGGCGGCCGTAAAACGTCTCCCCGTACATCAACCATAGTGCAGTTTATATTTTACTTTTGGTCCTTTGAGATCAGCGTGGATATTCTGAGAAATCGGAAATAAATTATTGGTTAAGACTCATATTCTTGACAGATTTTTAATTATTTGGACCATTTTGATTTATGTCAGTCTTTGAATCGACTGCCTTCTCGAAATTCGCAAAATTGCAGTATGTTTCCTCTGGCTTTCTTTGCCGGATCATTACAGGGTCACTGATGAGGCTTTATTAGCCGAAACTACGTAGTATGACCCATCTGCCTTCTTATAAATGTTTCCATTGCTCTTAAAGGAACTCATTTTTGATTTTTATTTGCCTTCACTGCAGCTGGTGTTGTGCCGTGTGGCGGCCGTAAAACGTCTCCCCGTACATCAACCATAGTGCAGTTTATATTTTACTTTTGGTCCTTTGAGATCAGCGTGGATATTCTGAGAAATCGGAAATAAATTATTGGTTAAGACTCATATTCTTGACAGATTTTTAATTATTTGGACCATTTTGATTTATGTCAGTCTTTGAATCGACTGCCTTCTCGAAATTCGCAAAATTGCAGTATGTTTCCTCTGGCTTTCTTTGCCGGATCATTACAGGGTCACTGATGAGGCTTTATTAGCCGAAACTACGTAGTATGACCCATCTGCCTTCTTATAAATGTTTCCATTGCTCTTAAAGGAACTCATTTTTGATTTTTATTTGCCTTCACTGCAGCTGGTGTTGTGCCGTGTGGCGGCCGTAAAACGTCTCCCCGTACATCAACCATAGTGCAGTTTATATTTTACTTTTGGTCCTTTGAGATCAGCGTGGATATTCTGAGAAATCGGAAATAAATTATTGGTTAAGACTCATATTCTTGACAGATTTTTAATTATTTGGACCATTTTGATTTATGTCAGTCTTTGAATCGACTGCCTTCTCGAAATTCGCAAAATTGCAGTATGTTTCCTCTGGCTTTCTTTGCCGGATCATTACAGGGTCACTGATGAGGCTTTATTAGCCGAAACTACGTAGTATGACCCATCTGCCTTCTTATAAATGTTTCCATTGCTCTTAAAGGAACTCATTTTTGATTTTTATTTGTTACCCTTTGTGAACTCCCTATATGCCAAACCCTTTTTCTCAATAAACCTATGTTCACCTCGGTTTAAACCACGACTCACAGTCTTGTTCCCAGATACAACCCTTTTCCTGATGTTTTCCAAAGTTGGATCATCAACCTGAGCTTGCTTGAAAGCCTCCTTGTCATCGTTAATGATCTGATCGGGAACCTTAAGTTTTCTGTAAGGCTTCTCATCCTGCAGAGTTTGAGACCTAGTTACAGCCGCAGCTGAGAAATGAGACATTTCAGGAAGTTTTGATCCATCAATGTTACCGATAACCAAATCGTACAACGTATCATCCATACACAAAGCTTCAGTTTTCCCAGTGAAAAAAGGACAATCAATGTCAATCATTGCCAAAGGATACCTTTGTGTGGATTCATCAATCAACGTAACATTTGATTCCTTTCCTATAAACTGACTATCCGAAACCAAACTTCTCCGAACGACACAGCCTGTACACCCAGTATCTCTTTATACAACCACCTTTTTATTATTAACCAATCCTTGTGCCGTCGGTAACCTTGCCTTTAAGAAGTAACAGACACCTTCCCTAGTTTCCTTACTACACTCCTCCCTATCCGAAATCAAAGGATCACCAACCTTATTTTCAAAAATACTTCCAATCTCATCACCTTTCCTAGTTACTTCCGTTTGACAAAAACTAACTTGGTGTGCTGCGCCACGTGGTGTGCTATTATTTTTACCGCGTCCGCGAAAAAACCCTCTAAAATTACCCCGACCACGTGTATAACCACGACCTACATTCTGCGTATTCTCATTCTTAACCTGAGAACCTTGAGTCTCTACGCGCGTGTTAAAATTTTCCTTAACACCGCTATCCCCAACTCCAGTTGCTCCTACCTCTGCGCTAAACAATTGTTTCCTGTCGGGGTTCTTAAAACATTTAATTGTTAAATGCCCCTTACCGCATATGCTACACTTGATATCCGGTCTACCACTCGGTTTGTTCGAGTCAACTTTGTCCTGTTTACCCTGCGCTGCGCCTCTATTATCGCGTTGCCCCTTTTTAATGCAACTATATACGCCCCCGCGCGCTTCTGCAAACAAATCTGCCTCCCTAGCCATTTCATCTAAATTACCAAACTGTTTCGGCTTCAGATGTACATACAGTTCTCTATTACACGACTCCAGAAACTGATCCCTTGCCATGAAATCACAGACAGCCGGAAAAGATTTTTCTATCTTTGCCATATTAAGCCATTTTTCTAAATAACTTCTCAGTCTACTACTGAACTGTATGAACGTTTCTGATTTCTCGGGCCTACTATAACGAAACTGCTTCCTAAATCCGCGCTCTGTCATGTCAAAATTCTTTAATAAAGCGTCCTTTAACTTTTCATAATCCGCCGCATCCTCATTTGACAACCGGTCATATACATCAAGTGCGCGCCCTTTGAGCAATGCACTTAAATACGCGGCCCAAACACTCTTACCCCATTTATTAGCCGTAGCATATTTCTCAAACCTAGATAAATAACTATCCATTTTATCTTTACCCTCTTCAAAATAAGGTAACTTAGGATCCCGGGCATGCGCCACCTTCTCAGCTTTTTGCTTTTCAAATTCTAGCTCGAGCTTCGTTCTCTGCATTTCTAATTGGTTCCTTAATTCTTGGTGCTGAAGCTCAAACCCATGCTTTATTTGTTCTAAATGGGTCTCACTAATCTCTTTTGCCTCCCTTTCACTCTTAATGCGTGCCATTTCAAGTTCCTTATTAACATTCAACATAGCTAGTTCATGTGCCCTTTCCTTTTCCTTTTCCCTTTCCTTTTCTTCTAACTTAGCTAGTTCACGTGCCCTTTCCTTTTCCTTTTCTTCTAACTTAGCTAGTTCATGTACCCTTTCCTTTTCCTTTTCCTCAGACCTTAACCTTTCTCACTCCCTTTGCTCTTGCCTTTCTGCCCGCTCAATATCTTGCTGCTCTTTAACAAAACCTTGTAACTCCTTCCCCTCATAACCTAAGTCCTTTCCCATTTGCATTAAACGCTCCATTATTGATAACGTAAATCTCACGTTAATATCAAAACCACTATAAACCGATCAGTTATGATCAGTGATGATTGAATGGGCTTAACTAAAACGTTAAGATATGTGTTATACTCGTTAATCTAACTAAAACGTTAGTTAATAAAGCACACGCGATTTGAAATGTCAAATGCTTTCAGCAAAGTATGACGTTGCGTACTGGTAGTCTAATATGACGTCATAAACTGACGACGTTTACAGTAAAATGCTACAATCCAAAGTTTCATCACATTACAAAACTCCGATCATAACAAGTCACCATTAATGTTTCTATTACGTCATACCCAACCTCAAGCCACTGCGTAAATATCAACGCTACCGTTATGTCAACGTCAGTAAATTGTTAACGTTACTACGTCAGAACCATGTGTGGGTAAGATCAATTAGTAACTCCAGTTTAACTTAGTAGAATGTCAGGTAACACAATTAAGTGGGGTCTACTTAAATTTTTCGTTACCAAGAAAAAGTGGGGTTTGCCTTGCCTTCCTGCTCAGAAATTATGAACTTGTCAGTATCCATTCAGTTGAATACATGGGTTTCGCAATTCATCAACGCAGGAAGGAAGATTCAAGTTAATTTCTAAATGTGGCTGTCAATACATTTTTTTTTAAATTGATGTTTCAGAGTATCAATGTGCTGTTCCACAGCCGGGAACACCAGCCAGAGATCAAATCCCACTTCTGACACCAAATGTTACATGTGGGTTTACGAGGTCCCGCAGACCCCCATGCTGACAAGACAACCGAGCGTGATCTCTGACAGGTGTAGGGGCAGCTGTGGGGTAAGGCACAAGCAAGATATTAGATGAATGACATGAATTATTTACAGTATCTATATACAACACTTACTAACACAAAACATCACAATTTGTTGCTTCTGTAGCCAACTCACGACGTCCGCTCCGAAGGCAAAACAATGTTCTGTGCTCGGAACGGGTGACGTGAATACCTACAGAAGCAAACAACAAAAACAACAACAAAAACAAAAAAAAGAAACAACACAAGACGCGACTGGCCAGTTTATAACTTAGGGTGAATCCCCCTCTCGCGTGAAACTTCCTCTCGCGAACTAGTGCAAACTGCAAACTAGTCTATTGACATAGTTGCCGATCACAGGTTTAGCGATCACAGGTTTGCCGATCACAGGTTTAGCGATCACAGGTTTGCCGACCAAAGGTTTAGCGATCGTCCGAATCACCTGCAGGTTAGTTGACCTCTTCCATGGTCTCACATTTGTTGACAATGAACAATGATTCTGATTCTGGTATGCGCTGATTACGGCGGTCTGTCCGCCCTTGCTGGACCCTAACCCCCAGCGTCGTACCAGTACCTGCTGCTATGAAGCAGGGAGCAGCAGGTCACACATTGTTGTGCCTGCAAATTACGATAACTGGACTAAGACACAAGTCACAAAACATACATGCTATATCATGATCCCCCTCCCGGAGAAGTAAGAATATGTTCATGCATATACCGTTATTGCGCATGCGCCGACCAGACACACAGGCTGATTAGTGCATGCGACAAATAACCGTACAGCAGAACTCAACTTGACTGTGCATCAAATTATCAGCACCCGGCGCTTGACACAATAATACTCAAAGTTCATGTTTCCTTACTGGGCACTACAGAAATCAATTAATGCTCACTACTACTGAGCATAATACTCATCAAATTTGTGCTCACTACATTATCACAAGTAAGAGGTTATTGAACAGACCACGCCTTTGCGCTACCTGGTCAGCCGCCAATTACAGGAAACATAACAATCTCTACTTCATATCCTTCTCCGCGACACGGCTCACAAATATAGCTATTCACAAATTCATTACATTAATAACAGATAGAAACTACAACAGAAGATTTTCATCTATATACCACAACATTTGTTAGTGTTTCATAAGGGCCAACACTGTTTGCCGTAAATTCTCTCTGTATTTGGTAGGCACCCCGTCACAACCGTCCTCGCGACGCCGATGACGCAGCTGACGTCATCCCCGCCGCTCAGGCCGTTATGACGTGTGGCGACCAAATACTCCCACTTATCATCATCACGTTCTTTATATGTACATACATGCACAAACTGAGTTATCAGACAAAAACGGCATCATTACAAAATGAACTCGTAATTCTTCTTGAACAAAATTATTTCTAATCAACGTGAACACGCTTGTAAAATAAAATTCATTACGGTTCATCATCACGGATAACCCGACAGGCTCTTGTAAGAGTTCGCCCTGATGATGAAGATATGGTTAAACCCGTCTTAAGTTTACGTCCACTCTACACCTAATATCATATTGGGACGGAACCACGGTTCTCCAACCACAGCTAGTCAAAAGTCATGGATCAAACGAGTGACCCGGCGTTTAGTTAATTACATTCTACAAAAGGGGTCTAAAAGCCTAAATGAATCTAGAATGAGCGGGTGTCAAAACTTTACGTCTCACAAACATCTAGGGTCAGAATGAGACAGGACCTCACTTAGAAAGACTCATTCTACTACTGGAGAAGCCTGGGATCAATCCTGCGACGTCCAGCTGTCAAAGCTAGTAGCCTAATCACTACAGGCCTCAACAGTGAATTCAGAATAGGCTTCAGAAAGTTGGGTATACTAGAAGTTAACCCCTCCAAAACCTACAAGCATGTTCATACAAAAATAATACTAAACATAGATTTAACATACCTTTCAATATACTTTCTATTTCCCGACACAATGTTGTAGGTACACGTTACAACTTGACCTGCTGCTAAAGTGTTCGTTTTTCTCAGGGTTTATATATCAATGAATACTACCAGAAAATCATGCCTACTCATATTACCTTGCTTAAATCGTGGCGAGGTGGAGATACCGGCCACAAATGAAGCTAGATAGCAAAAATCGAGTAGATAATGGATTTGCGTTCAAATAGTATATTTCCCATAGGAAAAATTGATGAAACGACCCTATAAATCAATGCCATGACTCCTGTCAAAACGAACACCCACACAACACGTGACGGGAATGAAAATCATATATGGCACAATTTGGCGGTTGGCGATTTTTAGGCAAATTTTTATAGAACTCAGCCTTATAGCGGCCCCCTGTATTGTAAAAACAGATCTCCATAAACCACTCATGCATACATCGTATGATATGTGCATGACTTGTTCATGGAGCAGCACAGTTTGCGTACCATATTTCACCTAAAATATTTCACTCGCACCGCCCTACCATATATCTACTAAAATAATTTAGATGTGCATAAGCACCAGAGGGGTTTTCTATTCCATCTCGTAACAATAAGGGTCTGTTGCTTCTTGACTGTGTTTCTTTCCCGTTGGTGTCTCTGATGGGAGCTGTGGGTTGATTGTATCGATTCCTGATCATTGCCTCCACTTCTATTTTGCATTGTATCCCATTTCCTCAACTTGTTTAATAAATTCAGTTATAGATGAACACTTATGCAAGGCCCTCTATGTAAGAAACACGTTAAAAGTCTGTGAAATAAGCACCCCTCTCAGCCCCACTTTATATAGAGAAAATTGTGGTTTATTGGGGTATACATTCTATTTTTCTTATTTCTGCTCCCAGACACAGGTTGTGGGTACTCGTTAGAACTGCCTCCATGTTCACATCTGCATGTGCTGATTAACTTCTTAATAAACATAGAACCAGTATTTAAATATAGAACTGGATTCTTATGACAAGTGACATAGGTCCATTTCTGGAGAAACAGATTTGGCTGCATGACGCTTCCACGCAGAGCTCCATGCAGTAATTGATCACACATGAGTACTGGTAAACCGCTTCGCAGGACTAAGCCTGCCCAGGCAAAGCGGTGTCAGAGAGTCCAATGCATATAAGCCTTTTCGTTTCATCTCAACGCCGGGTAAAAGTCCAACAAAATTGGAAGAAACATCTCCAAAATGACCTAAATCATGTTGATGGGGAGGTTATCATCAATTCAAACAAACAAACAAAGGTCCATCCAGTCCATGTAAACATATTTTTTTTTTCATTTTTAATTTGTTTGCTCTGAAAAACCACTTTTGAG
This sequence comes from Lucinisca nassula, assembly GCA_963580285.1. Taxonomy (NCBI): domain Eukaryota; kingdom Metazoa; phylum Mollusca; class Bivalvia; order Lucinida; family Lucinidae; genus Lucinisca; species Lucinisca nassula. The sequence goes on from CAUZLF010000001.1 coordinate 1,514,853, forward strand.
ACCTATACATAAACAGTGCTATACCAAAAGCTGCTCCTAACAAAAAATGCGATTTTGGACATGTGATCATAGCAAAGACTCAGATTAGCCTGAAACAAGAGCTGGCATCACACAGCATAGCTCACATTAAATGATGCCTTGGTCTTTGACTTTTGAGGTCATTAGCAAGGGTGAAAGTATAAAAACTTATCATCCATCACGATAACAAGTCTGTGAAACGAAGACTCCTCTAAACCCCATTTTATATAGGGAAAAGTGGGGTATAGGGTTTAAAAATTATCTGCCTTATTTTTGCTCCAAACCATAAATTGTGGGTACTCGTTAGAACAGCTTCATTGAGGCGGTTCTAACGAGCACCAACAAGCTATTTTGAAAGCAGAAATAAGAAAGATGTTAAAATGTTTACCTAATATATGTAACTTCTGACACCATGTTGGATGCCATTATTTCACACAGACATGTTCCTAATGTCACACCAACTATAAGCTAAATTTAGCCCCGCTTATAAAGTGTAAAATGTTAACAGTGCTGGCATTTTAAAATCATGAGCAGGACAAATGTCATGCTCATGTACGAGGGTAGGCTGAAAACTTCTGAGCCTGACCAAGAAGCAGGCATCGAACAGCCATGAAATTTTGTATTCATTAAATCCAAACCTTTATTATTTGATTTGACTCAAATGAGTTCAAGTTTACCTGCAATAACATAGAAATTCTAGACTTCCTTTGTTTAGGTTTCCATTATGGTCTGGTCGCTTAATGTTTTTGTTTCTTTCCCTTTGGTGTCTTTGATGGTCGGAGTAAGTTAATTGTATCGTTTCCTGATCTTTGTTTTACTTCTACTTTGAAAATTGATACTAGCACGTTTTTGAGAAAATGGACAAAATCTGGCATCGTGGTGTCATCAAGTACCTCCATAAAAAGGGGTTAGCTCCTAAGGACATTCATGCTGATATGGTTTCTACATTAGGGGATAATGCTCCTTCGTATGCAACCGTAAAAATGTGGGCAGCAATTTTAAGATGGGCAAGGATAGTCTTGAAGATGATGATCGGTGTGGACGTCCCACAACGGCAACAACTGAGGAAACCATCAGCCAAGTGTACAGGGCCGTGATAGATGACAGTCGTTTAACTGTGAATCAGTTAGCTAACACTGTTGGCATCTTCCGTGAACGAGAAGCGAACATTCTACACAGTTAATTAGGAATGTCGACGGTTTCCGTCAGATGGGTGCCACGGCTTTTGACGCCTGATCAAAGTTGACCAGACTGAACCTGTCACAAGCCAACTTGACTATTTTTGAAGTATACCAAGATGGTTTTCTTGACCGTTTTGGCACTCAAGATGAGTGTTGGGTTCATCACTTTGAGCCAGAGACCAAACGATAATCCGTGCAATGGAAGCACCCTGGCTCATCCCCTCCAAAGAAGGCAAAGGTCGTCTCCTCTGCAGGGAAGGTGATGGCATCAGTGTTCTGGGATGCCAAGGGTATAATATTCATAGTTAACCTTCAAAAGGACAGAACAATTAATGGGGAGTATTTTGCAGATCGGCTAAAACAATTGCGAAAAGCAATTAAGGCTAAACGACCCGGAAAATTGACAAAAGGGGTCTTGTTCCATCAGGACAATGCGCCTGCTCATAAATCGGTTGTCGCAATGGCTGCTATGCATGATTGTGGCTTCACACTTGTCGATCACCCTCCGTATTCACGTGATCTAGCTCCATCAGATTATTTCCTGTTTCCAAACATGAAAAAGCACTTGGCTGGGCAGCATTATTGGTAAGACGATGAGGTGATAGCTGCTATGGAGGAGTTTTTCAGGGACAAAGATGAGACCTTCTATACCACTGGGATCCAAGGACTCCAGCATCGCTGGAGTAAGTGTGTGGACAGGAAGGGAGACTATGTTGAAAAATAAGGCACTTTCAGCATGGACAAACCATTGGATCTTGGTCAGGCTTAGAACTTTTCAGCCTACCCTTGTAAACTGAGCATACGAAATCTTTGGGACAGATTCTGCAACGCTAATGTCATAAATTGTAATTGTTGTTGTAGACTTCATGGGCAATGTTACTTACTGACAGTGATAAAGATATCAACAATATTTTATGTGAACACGAAAACGTGAATTTCCCTAAGAAAAATATGAAATGTGAAAAGAAAATGATGTCACTGAAAGTTCAACTAAAATCTTCATTAGAACCTACATGACTTTTCTCGACGAAGATGCACTGCACTGAGTAACTTACTTTGCATAATAACCACAGTCATAAAACAGAAAGTCTGTTTCAGCTAAGAGAATTATCTCTTCATTGTGTTTGACATAAAACGCTAGCTTTCCATCTGTATGATCTATAAGAAACAAAAAAGATGGGAATTTCATCTGACAGGAAAACACCTCAATGAAATGTTTTCTTTTTCAGCTTATTGCAACATGGTTTACAAGTGAAACTTTCAAATTTCATTACGATAACATATCAGTGCGACACAGTGAATTCTCTCATATCTCCAAAACGGTTAATCTTTTTATGAATATCCATGATATTTTTCTTATTTCTACTCAAAACATAGGCTTCGGGTGCTCGTTAGAGTCGCCTCATTGAGGCGGTTCTAACGAGTACCCACAACCTATGTCTTGGAGCAAGAATAAGAAAAATTAATGTAATACCCTATAAACCCCAGTTTTCTCTATATTAGCGGGGTTTAGGGGGGTCATTACATGGACTTGTTAACATGATGCTATTGGGTTTTTTTATTCCCCTTTAAGGATTATTACACTACGGTATGCCAAGCTGACTGTCAATCACGGTTGAGTGAAACTGGAGTATCTTCAAAATGGCCACATACCACTGGAAAAATTACGATCTCACTGCAGATCTTGGTGTATCATTCGACACCAGCAAAGTAGAAGTAAAACAAAGATCAGGAATTGATACAATTAACTTACTCCACCCATAAAAGACACCAAAGGGAAAGAAATACAAACATTAAGCGACCAGACAATAATGGAAACCTAAACAAAGGAAGGCCATAAGCACAGTTACTTTCCCACAAAATGGCCATATGGCCATCCAAAATTAAAAGACACAAGTGATACACACAGTAAGTAACAAACAACAACATAAATAAATCGCCACAGAAGAGCCGCCTTGGAACGGTCAGTGGAAGATTTCCACTGGGGGGCTTAAATCGATTTTACGTGGCCACAATCCTCGCCCTTACTTCCGTCGCGATTTAGACAAATAATTTGTTCAGTCTGCATGAAGGCCTCCTAACTCTACAAATGAACCCTGCATGATTTTTGAAATTTCATATATGGATTTCTCATGAAAAAAAACCCAGCTTGCTCATATTTTGTTTTCTTCAAGATTATTTCCCTTTCCTGAGTTATTGCCTTTTAGAAAAAGTTTCGATGAAATCTTGCCGGCAAAGTGCCTTAAAACTATTAAAGCTAGAGCCTTGAGTGTTGATGAGGGATTGCTGCAGTGATGAGTAGATTACCTGATTAACCTTTTAAGACATTCCAAAAAATACTACATGAGTTATAACCCTTTGTAACGTTGGGCATTTGTACATTGCATGCTTTGTGGTGCATGGTGTAGCATTTGAACCATATATGCTAGGGTTTTGGAATTTCTTATATGAATTCCTCATGAAAAATAGTTGTTATATATTTTTTTTCTCATCAGAGTTATGCCCTATTCTGAGTTATGACCCTTTGAAAAAAATGGATGAAATTTTGTCAGCAAAGTATCTCAAAAGCCTTGAAAGTTAATGAACGGATTGGTAGTGATTAGAAGATAACCTGATGATTTTTTTAATAAATTCTAAAAAGATGGAAATCTTGCTTTTCAATTATGGCCATTTGAACACATTTTGGCATTTAGGTTCAAGCATATGTTTGGGGGCATAGTGTTTTACAAACACCATTTCAAGTTGAATCTGAATCATGCTTCTCAACTGGTGTTACTAGGTCCTTGAAGTGAAGTTGATTTTGTCAAAAAAAAAAAAACAACAAAAAAACATGAAAATATTTACTTGTAGATTTGACAAATAGTTTTGCATATATTTCAAAATGACTCTTTGTCAAAATTTCTCAAAAGCTGGAAGACAAAAGCTCATTAAATCTGTTGAGTGTTTTTGGTGGTGACTTGCTTTAACATAGGCGGAGGTTATCCAGAGGTATGCTCAGCCTAATGGAAATTGGCAGCTACATCAGAAAAAGCTGATTGGTTGAAGTTGTAGATGGTTAGCAATGTCTTGAGGTCTAGCCCTGCATTCCTGTACTTTAACCCTTTTTGAAACAAATGGAATCTTCCTCCTTATATATAGCAGAAGTCCATTTCAAAATTTGGGGGTGTCAGGTTGTGTTGTCTTTAAAATTTATTTGGAAAATAGCTGAACTTTTAGCAAACAGTGGAGGCCCTAATCAGACGTCGCGTTATGCGGCGTCTGTATGGGCCTGCGCTGTTTGCCAACTACCCGTTTTGGGGTTTCCGGTACTAAATGGGTTATATAGCACAACCAAGTTTGTTTGGGTATAGTCATTCTACTTTGCATAAAAACGCAAGGTTGAACATTTGCAATATTTACTTCCATAATGGAAAATGAACAGTCATGGAATTTGACACAGATTTATAGCGTTTGTTTCTGATAAGGTATGTCATAGTCACTTTCCAGGTGATGTAACAAGCCTGTGTTATGACCCAAAAAGGGAATTGTGATGTTCTTGCTTTGCATTAACAAGAGGCCCATAGTCCACAATGCCCAGCAGAGCTCAGGGGGCCATTGCCCGCTGGCAGCAATGTATTTTAATTAACCATGGATGCCCTGTGCCCGAGGATGCTACAGATAAAATTTGGACCCAATCAGCCTGGCTTCAGATTCTGATGTCGCTTTGAGGTGTTGTTGCAGAACAACAGATGACAATTGACAATTTCCCGTCTGTGGCAACAAATAGGTCAAAAAGAAAATTATTAAAGGAACATTTCTATGAAAGTGTGACAAATATCTTGAAAGGCATTAATGTCATTTTTCAATTTTCCCCATTATAAGTCAATGGAATCTCTTAACTTGCCATAGCAAACAAACCAAAGAGCCAAATTTCAAAACACAGAGCTCAGTTGGACACCGCCCAATGGCAGCCATCCATTATAACGTAGTTTAGGTCGTAGTACCAAAGCGTTAATCTAAAATCATTAACCCATAGACAAATGACAAAAAGCAATGCTCAGATCAACAGACATGGACTCCAGAAGAGTGTAATCAGGCGTTCCAGGATAGTAAGCATTACTTGGTATGCAAGCTTCGCCCACCATGACTATCGACCTGAACGAAGAAAGGGAGTAAATGCTGAGAAGGGTATGTCCGAGATTTTGGGAGTCTTCCTATGGCTTTCCATTAGCAAACACATCAGAAATAATTCTGGAAATGGCAACATTGTACGGATGTAACATGATATGATTTTAATATACCAATTATAAAGTCTCCCAAAGCAACCCCATACCCAAATGAGCACCCATGTGGACTGTATCTGAAATATTAGGTGTTTTATAAAGTAGAGAGGGTGGGGCATGGACCCAATGGAGCCCTGGTTGGTGTCACTAAATGTGCCGACCCTACATCGTAGTATAGGTTATATTTTATTGACCTTTGGGATCATTGATTCCATATGGAATTTTTAAAATAATTGAGGGTCACTGATGAGGCCTAATTGGCCGAAACTAGCTAGTCTGGCCCAGAAAAAAATGTATACTTCATATTTTTTAGTTCTGTGGTGTATTCCTTGCTTCCAAAGGATAACCCTTTTATAGAACATAATTGTCAAAAGGAACAGAGACATATATGGTTTATCAGTGGGGATATGTATCGTTCCTGAGATGTAAGGCCTTTTAAGCAATGGAGTGATTCGGGCATGGCAGATCCCAGAAAAGCCCAAGATTGTTGTCACTGAATATGTCTTATCATAACGACCAAAAGTATATATGGTTAAATGGTGGGGATCTGAATGGTTTCTGAGATATGAGGCCCTTTTATGAAGTGGCGGGGAGAGAAATGTCCCCTGCAGACCCCCGAAGACGGGGGTGACCCCCGAAGACAGGGTGACTCCCGAAGACGGGGTGACTGAATGTGTCTGATAACAATGAACAAGAATATATGTGATTATAGGATGTGAATTTGAATGGTTTCTGAGATATATGGCCCCTACTTTGGTGTCACTTAATATGTTTTATCATAAGGAACAAGAATATACAGCCGAACTTCGATGGCTCGAACTCGCCGGGACCGCCGAAAAAAAGTTCGAGCCATCGGTAGTTCGAGCCATTGGAGTCCGACTCGGCAAGATCCATCTGTTTGCACTGTGATTTTTATCATAGCTGCGGCGATTTTGGTGACTTCCGGTACATTTATCGGTCATAATTTAAGCCACGTTGTATACCTTTCGTATTTTTGGTCCGTATTTTAAGGCAAAGGCTGTAATTTTGGCAGCTCTAACTCAATGTCGGTGTGAAATATTAATTTGTGAAAAATATTTTGCCAGCTTTAATTTCCTTATGCTGCCTCATTAGCCCTGGGTTATTATAGGTGTTTACAATAAACTTAATTTGACACCTTCTCAATATTAATTTCTTGACCTGTTGATCAAAGGGATTGCGCCAATCATGTTCACCTGTGTTATGTAAACAGCTGTTTTGGCAAGACAAGCGTCTTATGATACTGATCACGCGCCTGCGTGACTTGATCGATAAAATTGGAATTTTTAAAAAAGTAATTAGTGCGAGCAATCGGTGGGATTATACATAGAAAATGCACTCTAGGGACCAGGCTTAGAGTTCGAGGGTTCGAGCCATCGTGGCTCGAGCCAAGGGTGGCATGTTTAGTTAAAATGAATAGGGATTTTGCTGGGACTGAAAAGTCAGTTCGACCCAAACGTGGTGTTCGAGCCTACTGAGTTCGACCCATCGAAGTTCGACTGTATATGGTTTAGGGGTGCGGATCTGTAAGGTTTCTGGAATATTTGGCCTTTTATGACGTGGAGGGTGTTGGGCATGGCCCCGGCACATCGCGGGGGACCCCCAAGTTGGTGTCACTCAATACAACATACCATAAGGAATAAGAATATATATGGTTTATGGGTGGGGATCTAAATGGTTTCTGAGACAAAATGGCATTTCATGAAGTAGAGGGTGTGGGGCATGTCCCCATCACATCTCGGGGGACCCACAGGTTGGTGTCACTTAATGCGTCTTATCATAAGGCACAAGAATATATATGGTTGAGGGACGGGAACCTGAATGGTTTCTGAGTTAAATGGTCTTATTGAAGTGGATGGGTCGGAGCATATCCCCGGCCCCCGGCACACCCCGGGGGACCACCAGGTTTGTGTCACTTAATGCATCTTTTCATAAGGAACAAGAATGGTTTAAATACGGTTTAGGGGTGGGGAGCTGTAAGGTTTCTGAGATATAAAGAATTTTATGAAGTGTAGGGGGTGGGGCATGACTCCGGCACAACCTAGATGACCCCAGGTTGGCAAAAAAGCAAATGGCTAAGAGAAGTTTAATCATGGAACATTTCTATGTAAGTTTTGTCGAAATATCTGCACTGACTTGGCAGTAAATGCCATTTTTCAGTTTTCCTCATTATAAGTCAATGGAAACTCTAAGTAACCATAGCAACAAAACTAAAAGGCCAAATTTCAGAAAAAAAAAAAACCTGTAAAGGCAAATATGGTGAATATTTTCATATAAAGTCTCAGCCTATTAGAGCATACTCAGAGTATGGTTTCTGAGGAGACGATATTTTTAAGTACTATTTTTTTTCAATTTTTTTTTTTTTTTTTTTTTTTTTTTTTGCATTTTGATTTCCCTGGCAACCAATAAAATGAGCAGTAGGCCTAAAATCATATGGCAGATAGTAGATTGTCTATGGAACATTTCTATGAAAGTTTTGTCCAAATATCTGCAGCGCCTTGGCAGTAAATGCCATTTTCCAATTTTCCCCATTATAAGTCTATGGAAACTCTAAGTTGCCATAGCAATCAAACTAAAGAGCTGATTTTCATAAAAAAAACACAATCCTTCAATCCCCCAGCCCAAGGATGCTACAGATAAAATTTGGGCCCAATCGGCCCAGTGGCTTCAGAGGAGAAGATGTTTAAAAGTGTTGGTGCCAGACGACATACGACGGCATACGACGACGACGGACAAGTGCCTATCCTATAAGCTCCCCCGGAGCCTTCGGCTCTGGTGAGCTAAAAAGTGTAACGGACACATGGATGGATGGACAGCTGGAAGGATGGATGGACTGATGGACAGATATATGTACAAACCTCCTAGAAGCAATATGCCCCTCAAAATTCTTTGAAATTGAAAAACTTTCAAAACTAACCTGTCACATACATAGTCTTACACCTGAAGGTTTTCCCATCACTTTCTAAACTAGTTGCAATGGTTGAAATGGTTGAGCCTGCCAAAAATCTACATTCATATGTATAGCCTGTTATTTTCTGTGGTAAATTTTCTTTCACTATGACTTCAACCTGAAAGCAAACCAGCAGTTATGGGCAATGAATACAACTCATTTTTGATTTTATTTGAAGGGAGACAACTCGTTATTTCCTCTGAGTCAACCCACTCTAACCTTTTTTGTACCTAATGGAATCTTCCTCCTTATGTATAACAGGAGTCCATTTTGAAATATAGGGTTGTCAGATTGTGTTTCCTTCAAAATTTGTTTGGAAAAGGACTTAACCTTTTGCAAACAATGTAGGCCCTGATCAGACGCCGCGTTCTGCGGCGTCTGATCTTGGGCTGCACTGTTTGCCAATGGCCCCCTTTGCAGTCCTGGTACAAAAAGGGTTAAAGAGGCTCATTTTATGTGATAACGAACAAGATGGATTGTTTTTGTCAATTCTCCATTTAAACCTATGTTACCTATGTTGTGGGTATTCATTAGGACTGCCTCATCGAGGTGGTTCTAATGAATACCCACAACATAGGTTTATATGCAAAAATAAGGAAAACTATCCATCAACTTTCACAAAATACCGACCTTATCTGTCGCTATGGTCTGATCAGAACCTTCTCTGTTTACCAGTGCCCCATATTGGATAACAATGTATAAATCAACATAATCAAGTTAAGATGACGCCAGGTGTCTGTGATGTTGATTAAAGTAGTACATCACTCTCGTAAACTTGTAATATTATGTGATCTAAATTATACAGTCACCTCCAAAAAATTTAATGGAAAACATCATATAATTAGATGACAAAATACTTGAGGTCACACGTGAGGCGCCAAGTTCTGTAACGGAAGGTCAGGTGGTTTTTCTCCGGGTACTCCGGTTTTCGCCCACCTTTGAATAACGATCGGCTCGATATAAGTGAAATAATCTTGAAAGGGCCGTAAAACCCAAACCAAAAAAAAAAAAAAAAAAAAAAAATGACAAAATACTTGAAATTTTCATTAAGATCCAGCCAATTCTCATGAATTTTTGTGCTCAGATTCCCAACAATGCTTAAACATAGGTTTTTTTTTTCTGAATAGCTAATAAGCTGACAGGGTTCAACATTAACTTTTTGAATAACCGGACAACTCTGCCAAGTGGTTCTGGAGACTTTCTTAAAATCTTTTTACCATACATGGGCAAGGTGGCCATCTTGTTTAAGTGGTCTAAAAAAATTTAACAAACTTGTTTTCAACCATTGTCATAAGGCTGAATATGATTTTATTTTAAAATCAACCCAGTTGTTTCATACAATAAGTTTGAAAATATGGTTCTGGAGATGTTTTTAAAAACTTTTAACAATACATGGGCAAAGTGGCCATCTTGTTCAAGTGGTCTAAACAATTTTAATAAACTTGTTTTCAGCCATTGCCAGACGACTGAATATGATATTATTTTAAAATCAACCCGGTTGTTTCATACGATAAAATTGTGAAAATATGGTTCTGGAGATGTTTTTAAAAACCTTTTACCATACATGGGCATGGTTGCCATCTTGGTCCAGTGGCCTAAACAATTTTAACAAACTTGTTTTCCGCCATTGCCAGAAGGCTGAATATGGTATTATTTTAAAATCAACCCAGTTGTTTCATACACTGTTTGAAAATGTTGACAGCTCGAAAGGCCTGTAAAGGCATACAAGTTTAAACAAAGTATAGTTTCTTATTGCAAACATGCACAACTACAGACTTCATTGTAGTGATTGTAAAAAGTACTTACAACCTATCTTTCTAACAGGAAACAAGGAAAATTATTCGAATATTCCTTAATTTCATCTGTACTCTTCCTTTAATAATCTGAAGCCATGTGCCAGTACCTGGGGTAGTTCATCTTACCAGGATATTATCGACAGATAAAGGAAATTTTTACAAGCATATGGGTGAAAACAAACAGCATATTACGTATAGCTCTCCTCAGGTAAAGTGTTGTATTTTGTTAGACAACAAACAGCAAAGACTGAATAAAGTTTCTAGATGCCAGGTGATGCTAGACAAGCAAACAATAAGGGGAATGGATACTTTCACATATTTTCTGCCATTTTTTTCAAAGGTAGACAATTTTTGTTATTGCCTGTTTGGTTTTCTGAACACCTCAAAAAGGGTTTACCAGTACTGCACTTCACAATGGAAACTAGAAAATGTGTTTATGAAACACTATGCCCCCAACCATATGCTTGCCACTAATAGACACATAATTAAAAAAAAACATAATTAAAAAATGCCTCTGTCGTGTGAGAACTGTCAGTTGGTACAATATTCATAAAATGTGCTCATAATGTATGTAGAGTACCCAAACTGTATGCGAAATATCATGAGCCTTGCTCGAGCGGCTCTCCAGATATTTTGTCCACAAAGTTTTCCTATAGCCACAAAGCATAAGCCTGGAAAGGGGCATAACTATGTTATATATTTCGGAATTTCGTCAAAATTTAAGTCATCTACGCCTTAGATCCAACCTATATACCAAATATCATGAGCATAGCTCAAGCAGTTCTCCAGATATTTTGTTCGCAAGGTTTCCCTAAAGCGAATACATAAGTCCGATAAACGGCGTAACTCTATTATATATTGTCGGAATTTCGTCAGAAGTTAATCAGGTCAGCTACACCTTATACTCAAACTGCATACCAAATATCATGAACCTAACTCGAGCAGTTCTCCAGATATTTTGTTCATATTGTTTCCGCATAGCCACACTGCATAAGTCCAAAAAGGGGCATACCTCTGTTAAATATTTTCGGGATTTCGTCAAAAGTTAATCAGGTCATGTAATCCTTAGACCCGATCTGTATACTAAATATCATAAGCCTAGCTCAAGCATTTCTCCACATATTTTGCTCACAAGGTTTCCCCATAGCCACAATGCGTAAGTCCGAAAAAGGGCGTAACTCCGTTATATATTTTTCGGAATTTCGTCAAAAGTTAATCAGGCCATCTACACTGTATACTAAATACCCAAACTGTATACTAAATAATAGAGCCTAGCTCAAGCGGTTCTCCAGATATTTTGTTCACAAGGTTTCGCTATAGCCACAATGTATAAGTCCGAAAAGAGGCATAATTCTGCAAAGACAAGTCCGACAGAAAAGAAAAAAAGACGGGTTCGCTTAATTTTCACTTCATTCCATGTAGCTCAAGCATTTCTCCGGATACTTTGTTCACAGGATTTACCCATAGCCACAATGCATAAGTTCAAAAAGGGGCATAACTCTGTTAAATATTTTCGGAATTTCGTCAAAAGTTAATCAGGTCAACTACACCTTAGACCCAATCTGTATACTAAATATCATAAGCCTAGCTCAAGCTGTTCTCCAGATATTTTGTTCACAAGGTTTCCCCATAGCCACACTAGCCATTCTTCTGTTTCACATATGTAGAAAGCGTAACGGACAGACGGATGCACGGACTGACGTACTGACAGACTGACGGACAGGACAGAACCAACATGCCCCATCAACTTCTTCGAAGCTGGGGGGGGGGGGCATAAAAATAAATTCCTGCTTCTTGTAAGCTTAGGGTAGCCTCCTATTATGTGTCAAAATTTTTTTGAATGAGTTTTGTTTCCTGGTGGTAAATCCATTCCCCTAACAACTTCACTAACCACTACTGTGAAATGTTATGGCATACTAAAATAACAAACAAAAGCCTCACTGCAACACAGCATGAGTACATAGAAGTCAGTTTGTGATGTTTTCTTACTTATGTTTGCAGTATAGATTATAAGTCCTGGGTAGAATGGAATGTGTGGGGTTATGGTACATTCCTGGTCATTACCTTCACTTCTATATCATACCACTGAGCAGATCAAATGGAATGAAAAACAATGTTGCATCATGATGGATTTTTACAGGATACTGAAACATTATATTGTTATCCAAACAGACGTTATGTTACATTCACAGGTGCTTTACAAACACCCCTTGCCAAAATATTAGGGCCAGCAGGGCACAGGAAAAAGATGTATTATACATACTATATTAAGAACACAACTGGTTTTAAAACAGGTGGGGCATAATATGCCCACGGCAAGTAATCTGATGTAGTACATATACCGACAGAAAGTAGACGGGGTTAGCCCGAAAATAAAAAATTATGGACAGACAGATGGACATAATTCTGTTAATGATTGGTGGACTGTATCTTCTGAACAAAATATGCTGTTTCTTATCAATATGTCATGCTGAATGCTGGATATTTTTTGTTGTGGTTGTTGTTGTTTTTCTCTCTTGGTACTCTTGTTTCTGCTCATATCTGAACATTTTTTATTTATTTTGAATTTTTTGTCAAAATACATATATACATATAATTGGACAAAACATTCAAATATAACAGTTCATAAATGAGAATGAGACATGGATGGAGCATAGGCCAGACCTATTATTGCTCTCTCTTGGGATAGTTTTTGATCAGATATGAAATATTCTTGAAACAGATGTAAAGCCCATGGATGTTCTTTGTCAGAAAATGCTAAATATTAAACCTATTTTACCCTGATAACAAAAACGCCATCTTTTACAAGGGCTAATTGATATGTTGTGAGCGTCTTATTGAAGGATTTTTATTTTGTCGGCCATATTGTATTATTTTTCTACATGCAAGGGCTGATTGATATGTTGTGAGTCTCATATTGAAGGATTTGAATGTTATCGGACATATTGTATTATTTTTCAACATCACCCCCTTCAGTATCTACACACTTTTGCCAGTGGTGTTTAAGTGTTTCAATGCGACTTTTACAGAACTCCTTTTTGGGTTGTTTAGAAAGTCATCCATTGCATATATGACGTCATCATCGGAATGAAAGTGGGTTCAGTTTTCGAAAAAAAAAATGAAACTCTGATGGAGCGAGATTAGATGAATAAAGCAAATGCTCAATCAATTTAAAGTCAAAATCGTGAATGGTAGCCACAACAATGTCAGACTTGTGAACAAGAGCATTGTCCTGATGGAACAACACACCTTCAGTGAGTTTTCAGCTTCGCTTAAGTTTAAAATATTCTCGTAACTGCGTCAGAAGAAAAGCATAGTATGTTTTATTGATTGTTTGTCCCTTTTGGAGATAATCTATAAGCAGGATACTATATGCATCCCAGAAATTCGAGGCCATAACCTTTCCAGCTGACGGAACAGTCTTTCATCCATCATAGTGCAGATTATATTTTCTGATCCTTTGGGATCATTGAGTTCATTTAGAATGATTTTGAAAATAGAGTTCTGCTTAAGCCGGTGCTAGGGGGCGTGGCCGGTGTAGCACATTACAGTACTGGTCATGAACAGACTCAATAAAACCGAGTTTGCTATTTTCGTTTATTTGGTGTATTCTTTGCTTCCAAAGGATCTAACTATTCAGAACTTATTTATCTTCACTGCAGCTGGTGCTGTGCCGTGTGGCGGCCGTAAAAAGTCTCCCCTAACATCCACCATAGTGCAGATTATATTTTCTGGTCCTTTGGGATCATTGAGTTCATTTAGAATCATTTTGAAAATAGAGATCTGCTTAAGCCGGTGCTAGGGGCGTGGCCGGTGTAGCATATTTAAGCGCTGGTCATGAACAGACTCAACAAAACCAAGTCTGCTATTTTCGTGTATTTGGTGTATTCTTTGCTTCCAAAGGATCTAACTATTCAGAACTTATTTGCCTTGTTCCGTCCAACTGTTGGTTTTCTTTTCCTCCAGCATTTCAGATGTTTCTTGCTGTCGAGTACTCACCGCTGTTTCGTCTCTGTGGTTGTTTGATTATTTGTGTTCAAGGAGATGTTGCACTGATGAGTTAGGAGGCCTTCATGCGGACTGAACAAATTATTTGTCTAAATCGCGACGGAAATAAGGGCGAGGATTGTGGCCACGTAAAATCGATTTCAGCCCCCAGTTGAATTCATGTCCGCTGTCCGTTCCAAGGCGGTTCTTCTGTTACGGTTTATTTTTGTTATGGTTTGTCTTTGGGTGTTTGTGTCGCTTGTGGAATTTTATTTTGGATAGCCTATTGGCCATTTTGTGGGAAAGTAACTGTCATCTTGGCTTTCCGCTGATGGTTTTTTCATTACGGTATGTTGTTTCATGTTTCTGTGTCTTTCCCTTAGGTGTCTCTGATTGGAGCTGTGGGTTGATTGTATCGATTCCTGATCATTGCCTCCACTTCAATTTTGGCGGCGGTGAGCCGGGGTGCTTCCATGTTTGGCCTCTGGGACCCACGTTTCATCCATAGTGACATATCTCTGAAGAAAGTTGGCAGGACCTTCCTCAAAAAGGTTAAGATTAGCACGCAATAATTTGCACCTGGTGTGCTTCTGATCAACTGTCAGAAGTTTAGGTACCCATCGGGACGAAAGCTTTCTCATTGCAAGATCCTCTGTCAGAATGAAATGTACTCTTTCCATTGAAATGCCAACTCTACTGGCTATATATATTTTTTGACTCGTCTAACTGTCATAACAATATAATGGACTTTTTTACCATTGCTGGGGATGCAACATTGGCCGGCCTTCCAGGATGGGTATGATTCTCAAGGCTCTGTCTACTACGCTTAAATTCCGCCACCCGCCCATCTTTTCACTGCAGCATATGAAGGGACATCTTTCCCTAGTGTTGCTACCATATCCTTAGGATATCCTTAGGTGTTAAACCTTTTTATGCTAATATTGAATCTCTGCTCTTTCACCGACTTTGTCCATTTTGCAAAAGTTGCTTGTCTTGTTTACTTTAGGGTGCTACCTCGTCGATATAAACTAACCTTATGAGACCAGTCCTTGGGTACACGGCCCTATATAGTCAGATAAAAGTAGGACTTAAAAAGAACATCCCTGCGTACGTCCTTCAATACGAGGATCACAAAATATCAATTAGCCCTCGTAATCCCCTTCAGTATATATACATTTTTGTCAGCGGTGTTTAAGGGCCTCAATGCTACTTCTATATAACTTTTCTTGACTGTTCAGAAAGTCATCCACTGCATATATGGCTTCATCATCGGACTGAAAGTGGGTGCCTGAAAAAAGCCGTTGTCAGTTTTTGGAAATAGATGAAAGTTTGATGGAGCGAGATCAGGTGAATAACACAGATGCTTAATCAATTTAAAGCAACAGTCGTGAATGGTAGCCACAGCAATTACAGACTTGTAAACAGGAGCATTGTCCTAGTGGAACAACACATCTTTAGTGAGCTTTCCGCTGCGCTTAAGTTTAATGTTTTCCCCTAACTGCGTCATAAGTGAAGAATAGTATGTGCCACTGATTGTTTTTCCCTTTTGGAGATAATCTAACAGCAGAATAGCATCTGCATCCCAGAAAACCGAGGCCATAAACTTCTCAGCTGATGGAACAGTCTTCGCCTTCTTTGGCGGGGTTACCGAGGGTGCTTCCATTATTTCGATTGTTGTTTGGCCTCTGGGAAAAAATGATGGACTCATGATTCATCCATTGTGACAAAGCTCTGAAGAAAGCTAGCAGGATCTTCCTCAAAAATGTTCAGATTAGTACGCAAAAATGTGTGCCAGGTGTGCTTCTGATCAACTCTCAGAAGTCTTGGTACCAAGCGGGCAAGATCCTCTGGCAGAGTGGATTTCACTCTTTCCTGTGAAATGCCAAATCTATTACTATTTATCTTTCTATGACTCGTCTGTCAGTAATAACAATATCATGGACTTAAAAAAATATTTTGTAGTTTTAGATAAGTTGAAATCCAGACGTTTTCATGCTTCAAGTCTGTCTATTTTATGATTTTCTACCCTTTACACTTCACTTCCTCATAATCTTATAAAAGAAAAACTTTATGATTTAATTGAATGGATATTTTATTGGGAAGACTCTCTCTATCTTGCATGTAATGTAAGAATCTCTATCTTGCATGTAATGTAAGAAATGCGTTTTTTCACTTCTGAAGAGCATAAACATTATACTTTATGGTCATGTCAGAAAGTGTGTGAAGCTCTCAGCTTTCCACTTGACAATATTCACATCAGATTTGGTACTAAGTTATTTATACAAGTTGTTGGTATTCCGATTGCTACTAATTGCGCACTCCTTGTGGCTGATCTGTTTTTGTTTCGTTTTGAGAGAGACTTCATGGTGTCCCTTTCTGCTGAAACCCAATCTGAAATCATTGATGCTTTGAGCTAGACTTCTAGGTATTTAGATGATTTATTAAATACTGACAATACCTATTTCGATGGTTTGATCATCCCCCCACCCCCAGAACTTCAGTTAAATTAAACAAATTCTCCTGATACTGAGGCCCCGTTTTGGATTTCCATCTATCTACTGTAGATGGGTTTGTTTCTTGCTAATTTTATGATAAACGCTATGATTGCAAATTATCCTTTTTTGGATGGTGAGGTTCCTTGTGCGGCATCCTATTGCGTTTATATTTCGCAATTAATTCGATTTGCCAGAGTGTGTAGTCATGTAAGTGACTTCAATATTCGAAATAAATTGTTAACTGCTAAACTTCTTAATCAGGGTTATCGGTACAATAAACTACGCAAAGCCTTTTCACAATTTTATAGACGTCATTCTGATTTAATTTCAAAATTCAATATTTGACTTAAATCTCTTCTGCAACAAGGTCTATCGGAACCCGAATTTTATGGTGACATAGTATATAAATTCAGAAAAAAATATATAAACGCAATGACTTCAGCACTCAATTTCGAAAAATCATTCTTCGATATAAAATGATTGGGTACAACATAAATGTTATACGACAGACTGCAAGCATGGTAGTGAACCCAATCACGGTTGACAACTTTGCTTCCCTCTTTAATTGCATGTTGGTGGGTCAGGCCTCAGGTTCTATGACGGTCCAGCGCAAAGGCTTACTGAGAATTACAGATAGTCTTATTCTATGGTATGTAAGTTGGTGCCTGTCGCTCTGTCTCTGGTCGGGCCCATCAGAGTCTAACTATTATTGTTTTTTTTTGTTGTTGTTGTTGTTTTTTTTTTTTTTTTTTTTTTTTTTTTTTTTTGGTTGTTGTTTTTGCCCCTGCTTTTCAGTGGCTTCTTGCCGTCGAGTTCTCACCATTGTTTCATCTGTGTGGTTGTTTGATTTTTTTGTTCTCACAGAGATGTTGCACTGATGAGTTAGGAGGCCTTCAATCGGACTAAACAAAATTTTTGTCTAAATCGCGATGGAATGGGGAGTATTGTGGCCCCGTAAAATCGATTTAAGCCGCCAGTGGAATTCGTTTCACTGACAATTCCAAGGCGGTTTTATTCTGTCGTGGTTTATTTTTGTTATGGTTTGTCTTTGAGTGTTTGCATCGCTTAAATTATTTTGTTTTGGATAGCCATTTGGCCATTTTGTGGGAAAGTAACGGTCCTTTTGGCTTTCCGCTATTGATGTTTCTATTGGGGTATGTTGTTTCATGTTTGTGTTTCTTTCCCTTTTGTGTCTCTGATGGGTGATGCGGTTTAATTGTATCGATTCCTGATCATTGCCTTCACGTCTATTTTTCAATGACCATTTCTGGCATTGCAGCATTGACAGGCCTTCCAAGTCGGGCTCATCCTCAAAGCTCCGTCTGCTGTGCTTAAATTCCGCTACCATACTTTTCACTTTAGCATATGAAGGAGCTCTTTCCCTAGTGTTGCTACCATATCATTATGGATATCCTTAGGTGTTAAACCTTTTTTATGCAAATATTGGATCACTTCTCTTTCACCGATTCTGTTTATTTTGCAAAAGCTGCTTGTCTTGCTTACTTAAGAGTACTACCTCATCGATATAAACCGACCAAATGAGACCAGTCCTTGTGTACACGGCCTATAGAAGGACTTAAAAAGAACATCCCTGCGTACCTCCTTCACAATATATCCCTCTAGATAGCAGAAACCCATCTCAATATTTAGGGATTAATTTTTCTTTTAAGCAACTGCTTAATTGCAAATAGAGAAGGTTCTGGCCAGATGCTGCATTCTGTGTCTGATGTTGGCCTTCACTGTTTACTAATGCCCCTTATCATATTGGATTATTCTGTATAAACTGAGCTAAGGATGATTTCATGTGTCATTAATAATACCCCCACAAATGATTTTTTTTTTTTTTTGGGGGGGGGGTATATAGGAGTGAGCTTGTTGGCCTGTCTGTCGGTCGGTCGGTCTGTTGACTTGGTTTCCAGATGATAACTCAAAAAGCGCTTCACCGATTTTTATAATTTTTGGTACACTGATGTAACATCATAAAATACAGGTCAGGTTCGATTTCCACTACAATTGGTCAATTTCCGACATAGTTATGGCCCCTTTCAAGTGAAAAATTTGCAAAATGCCGCTGTTGTACTATCAAGGCAGTTTTTGTGGGGGTTTCATCACCTTTAGTGATAGCTCTAGTGTTGACTAAACTTATACCTCACTGTGGTAAACTGGTAACACTTTGTCATCTAAATGATATAGTTCTCTCCAAAAAGACAGGAATACAGATTATATTTGCGGAACCCTGGAACGGACATGCAATTTATTTAAGATAATATCTTGTGCGCACAACATATTTCAAATAAAGCTGCATGTCCCTTCCCGAGTTCCGTAGTAATAACATGACGAAATACTTTATATTTTGGTTAAGATCCATCCAATTCATATGACTTTTGAGCTCAGATTCTCCACAATGATGAAACATTGAACACATAAATTCTCTAATAAGCTGGCAGGATTCTGAATTAACTTTATAAGGGGTATGGGAACACCTGACAGTGTTTTCCTCCATTTTTAAAGGGCGACAACTTTCGGGACTTCCTGTTTGCTTTTCTATAAGCCCTGTCCCAAAGAAAAGGGGACAAGGGAAAGAAAAATACTTTTGTAGGAGTTCCCTCCCCTGGATATGTATCCATTACCCTTAAATAACCATATAAATCCACCCAGTGATTCTGGAGACTATTTTTAAACTATGTGTCATTATTTTAAAACCAACCCAGTTGTTTCATAAAAAGTTTGAAGATGTTGACAACTCTAAGGACGCAAAGTATAGTTTCTCATTACAAACCATCAAAGCTCCAGACTTTATCATGGCGATTGCAACAAGTACTCACAACCTATGTTTCTAACAGGTAAAAAGGAACAATTATTCCTTTATTATCTTCTTTACTGGGGAGACGCTTTGCAAAGGGTTGTAATCATATATAGGCATGGTAGCCATCTTGGTTTGATGATTATATATTTTGTTGCCTCATCACATATGTAATCTGGTTTCATTCAGACCACCAGTTTGCAGTTTAAGCAGAGAAGCTGAATCTGAGCCACCCAGGACAAAGGTGAGCAAATGCCCCCAATCTTTGTATTTGATAAACTTCCATTCAGTTTATTGTAAATATCAATTCCTATGCTACCGGCTACATAAGAATCGGAAAATTCACTGTTTTGGCTTTTTTTCCTACAAATGTCTGAGTGACCGAAGTTGACTTTGACTTAAAACAGCCCAAGGTCAACCAAAAGTCACCATTTGAACAAACTTAGTAGGGCCCGAGTCCTCAATGCTGCATTTCAAGTTTCAAGGCCATCGACCATTTGGTTCCTGAGACGAAGATTTTTAAATGAGTTTACCATATATGAGCATGGCTGCCATCATGGTAATGTGACAAAGATCCCGAGAACAAAATTTAGTTACCCCAAGCCATGCAGGCTCCGATTGTAATTTGGTTTCAGTTTGCTTAGCAGTTTCTGAGTGAGTAAGTGTTTGGGTTTTGCGTCTCACAAATAGCTAAGGTCATATGGAGACGGGACCTCGGTTGAAAGACTCATCCAAAGTCTGAAGCAGCCCGGGGTTGATCCTGTGACCCCTGGTTTACGATGCGAGTAGCATAACCACAGAAGGTTCTAGCAGCAGTTTCTGAGGAGATGCGGTCTGAAAAAGTTGACGATGCAGACGCAGACACTGACAATGGACCACTGCAAAAAATAAGGGGTACGATATTTCTGCCATTTGTTCAAAGGTAGTCAATTTTTGTAATTGCCTGTTTGGTTTTCTGAACACCTCAAAAGGGGTTTACCAGTACTGTACTTTAAAAAGGAAAAATTAAATGCCTGCTTCATGTGAGCTTAGGGTAGGCCTCCTATTATGAATAAAGTATCTTTGAATGAGTTTTGTCCCCTGATGGTGGTTCCATTCCTCTAACAACTTCTGCCTGACCAATACTGTGATATGTTTGGACTCTATTAAAACCAAAGTTACTAGAAAAATATCACTGCAACACAACTACAGAATCTTTCATGAGCATAGATAAATCAGTCTCCAGAAGGAAGTTTGTGATATTTTCTTATTTATGCCTATAATATAAAATATAAGTCCTGGGATTTATGAACCATTAATAAAACACACCTATATAAATACATTGTAAATGTTACCGCCGAAAACATGAACTTTTTGAGATGAATAATTGTGATGTTTTTCTTATTGCTGCTTGAAATATAGATTGTGGGTACTCGTTAGAACCGCCTCGAAATATATATTGTTGGTACTCGTTAGAACCGATTCTTAGAGGCGGTTTTAACAAGTACCCACAATCTATTGTTGGTACTCGTTAGAACCGCCTTGACTATATTTTAGAGCAGAAATAAGAAAATAAGGTTTTCCACTGTAAACCCCAGTTTTACTCTTCTAGGGAGTCAAAATTATATAGGCGTGTTTCGTGATGAGACAGAATGATAGACATAATTCTGTTAATAATTGGTGGACAGTATCTTTTGAACAAAAGGCACTGCTTCATATCATGGTCCAATTATAAATCACATTTCAGCTTGATGGAGTGCAATAAAAGGTGTGTAAGTACGGCAAAAATTTGCTGAACTGAAACTTTAAAATAATATGAGTAACAATAACTCAAGACATCGAAGTTTTCTAAAATCAGATTTCTACAAGAAACAATATGCACTGCTTCCCACTATGTTCTAACTATAAATCGATTTTACCTGGCCATAATCCTCGCCCTTACCTCCGTCGCGGTATACACTAATTTTGTTTAGTCCGCATGAAGGCTTCCTAACTCATCAGTGTAACATCTCCGAGAACATACAAATCAAAAAACTACAGAGATGAAACAAGGTTGAGGACTCGACAGCATACAACAACAGAATTGCTGGAGCAAAAGAAAACCAACAGATTCCGAGGGGCCCGACCAAAGACGGAGCATCAGGCGCCAACCAACATAAAGAATACTAAAATAAAATTCCATTTATGTTTTTACGCTGGAACCGTCATATAATCTTAGGCCCGATCCACCGGTGTGCAATCAAAGAGGGAAGCAAAGTTGCCAACCGTGATTGGGTTAACCACCATGCATGCAGTCTGTTTTATAACATTTATGTTGTACCCAATCTTTATATATCGACGAACGATTTTACGAAATCGGGTACTTAAGTCATTTCAGGCATGTATTTTTCTAAATTTATACACTAAGTCACCATAAAATTCGGGTTCCGATAGGCCTTGTTGCAGAAGTGTTGAAAGTCCAACATTGAATTTTGAAACCAAATCAGAATGACGTCTATAAAACTTAGAAAAGGCTTTACGTAGTTTATGATACCGATATTCCTGATTAAGAAGTTTAGCGGTTAATAATTTATTACGAGTGTTGAAGTCGGATACATGACCAGACACTCTAGCGAATCGAATTAACTGCGAAATATAAACCCCGTACGATGTCGCACGAGGAACATCACCGTCCAAAAAAGGAAAATTTACAAACACGAAATCAAAATCATCACGTTTATCATAAATTTTGCAAGAAACAAATCCATCTATATTAGATAACTGTAAATATAAAAAGGTTGTCTCGGTATCAGAGGAATTTGCCTTTTTTAACTAAAGTTCTAGGGGATAAATCTGACTGATCAAACTATCAAAGTAATTATTGTCAATATTTAATAAATCATGTAAATATCTAGAAGTAGAGCTCAAAGCTTCAATAATTTCAGATTGGTTATCAATGGAAAGCTACAACATGAAGTCTCTTTCATAACAATACAAGAATAGATCAGCCACAAGTGGTGTGCAATTCGTACCCATCGGAAAACCCACAATTTGTCTAAATAACTTAGTACCGAATCTAATATAAATATTGTCAAGTAGAAAGGTGAGGGCATCACACACTTTCTGACATGACCAAAGTGTATAATTCTTATGCTCTACAGAAGTGAAAATGCATTTCTGACATAACATGCAAGAATCTTCTCTGTGAAAAGCCCATTCAATTAAATCATTAAGCTTTTAAAATAAGATTATGAGTAAGTGTAATGTAAAGAGTGGAAAATTGTAAGTAGACAGACTTGAAGCATGAAAACGCCTGGATTTCAATTTATTTAAAACCTCATTCGAATTAAGATTGACGACTGGACCAAAACTGTGTCCTCTATAGTGGTCACAAGGTTTTCTCATGATTTAACCTACTGATCTACTTTCTAATCCAACATGACCCGTATTCAACCTTGACCGAGATATTGTCAAGATGATCATTCTGAGCAAGTTTGATGACGTTCGGACCAAAATTGAAGCCTCTAGATTGTTCACAAGATTTTTCTTTAATTTGAAATATCTACCATCATTTTATTCCGACATGACCCAAACTCGACTGAGAAATTGTCATGATGATCATTCTGACCAATTTTGAAGATGACTGGACCAAATTTGTGACATCTAGCGTGTTAACAAGAAAAGTTTGGGCAGGAAGATGTACGACAGGCGACGCACGACACAAGACTACGCCGGACATCTCACAGTCACAAAAGCTGACCACGACATTTAGTCAGGTGAGCTTAAATCTAAAGTTAGCTTTGGAAATTAAAATTAAGAAATAAGCGAAGGCTAGAATAATCCAATGAAAAATATCATAGCTCCTACTTATTAGCTCATTTAAAGGGGAATGCATGGACCTAACATAATTTCTACCATTTTTGACAAGGAGGACTCCTTTGAGCACCATATTTTGCTATATTTAACTTGAGCCCGCTGCAAAACGAATCTACTCTTACGTGAAAGAATTTGCTCCTCAGTAGACCCCTATGGTGACAAATTTATCATTAAAAATGCCTTTCCTCACTTGACTAATTAATCATTTGAAAACCTTGCCTTATCTATCTATCTATCTATCTATCTATCTATCTATCTATCTATCTATCTATCTATCTATCTATCTATCTATTGATACTGATTCGGTCATATTTGACCATTACCGCAGGTGTATGTTACAAACACTCCAGGTTTTGCAGGATGAAAGCCTACACAGTAATCATGTAATTATGGTAGGGATCTTTAACCTGCACAGGTGATGGTTCTCCCTGCACAGGGGGCCTCCAGTTAACGTCCCGATCCGAAGGACGGTGCACTTTATGACATTCATCCCTACAAATGATGCCAATGGAGCGTGTTCGGACACCGAAATTTTATCGCCGCTGTCGGGGATCGAACCCGGGACCTCTAGCATCAGAGGAAAGTGCACTAACCACTGAGCTATCACGCTCCATATCACGCCTTATAAAAGGGTGCATCCACACCCCTTAAGTAAACTAAATCAACAAAGAGGAAACATACATAAGACAAAGTCAAACAAACAAATATTTTCATGGTGGAGGAGAAAGTGGTTTGGAAAGAATGGTTCACATAACAGTTTTACAGACTAGAGCTGAGAAAATGATTTGTATTTGGATTTCTGCATACTGCATGGACAAAATGGCATACACAGATAATGAAAAAAGCTTACCTGAACTTAATGGTGACTTAGAACAAATGACTTAGTATACATACAAATTTTGGAAAATATATGCAAGCAATGATTTTATAACTCAATTTAAAAATCATTTCTGAATATATGATTAAGTACCCCATCCACCCTTTTTCCACTCTGTCTTGCCCAACTCTTTATTTAGCCTGGACTTTCGGTAGTGGGGGGGAGGGGTAATGAAATGGGGCTCACGCCCCTACTGTTTCTTTTTTAAATGGGGTTGGGGGGCACCAAAGCACCACCTTGTAATCCACCAGAAAATGTATACATGGGGGGGGGGGTAATACAAATTCCTCTACCTGTGCAGTCCACATCCTATCAACCAATTTTACCAACAATTCCGTCTACTGAATCTGATCAGAAAATTTTTTTTTACACAAATGCCGTCGCCCAAGACTTGTATAAATATTTGACTTGTAAATATCTACCCAGTGTTAAGTCGGCAGTGATATATTTATTATGATATTTCGCTGAAGGAACTGTTACAAGTGACTGTACTACATACACCTGGCACAAGCTGAAAGGCTTGCCAATGGCAGAAGCAGAGAGGTTGGGACAGGGGCTTTTTATACAAACAATATAATCATTGCATTGCACTTCGATTAGATGGCAACGGCACCTCACTGACAGGTGATCAGGTCGTCACCGGGTCCAGCAACATCCTTGCATGGAAAATGATCATGAAGTACTTTCTACAATCATCCTCAGTCTCCTGCAGATTCGAGAAGGACAGTCACCAGGTTCTAGCGAAAGAACATGCACTGTACTGGTTCACACGTGTACAGGAAAGTTGCATGAGCTTGACATGACCTAAACAGTGTTAAATTCCAAACTTAAGTCAAACTTCTTGTCTATACTTCTGTTTTACATTTCTTTCAGGTGCTTCCAGCTAGGCACATCAGAGTCAAAATCCACAGATGGTGCTTCGATAATAAACAGAACAGCACAGCAGTGGCTTAAGTGGAATGGGAACACCTTTAAGGACGGCAACTCCTGTAAAAGTATTTTGTTCCCCATGTCAATAGAGAGCAAATTCTTTCCTTTAAGAGTAGACCCCTTTTGTTAGACAGGCAAACAGGAAATCCAGAAAGTTGTGTCCCTTTAAATAATGGTGGAAAAATCTACCAAGTGTTCCCTTTCCCCTAAATGAATAGTGCCTACCATTCTCCCTGGTTGAGAACTTGTAAGTGGACCAGAAGATTATCAGGCTTCTACAAAGCTACAAAGCAATCATTAAGGCAACCTTGAAAAAGTGTCAGCAGTTAGTATTGTAGTAGTAGGTACAAACATTAACAAGAGGCCCATGGGCCACAATGCTCACCAGAGCTCGGGGGTGGGGGACTGCCCTGTGTTTTAATAGAAGCCCTGATCCCTAGGAAGTCAAATGTGGACCCAAACAGCCTAGATGCTTCAAAGGTCTGATGTCGCCTGACTGTGTTGTTGCAAGACAACAAATTCCCATCTGTGGCAGCCAATAGGCCTCACATCATATGGCAGCTGGAAACTTGTTTAAGGAACATTTCTATGAAAGCCACACAAAATATCTTGAAAGGCGTAAATGTCATTTTTTTTTACAATTTTTCCCATTTACAGTATAAGGAAACCCTTCACTTTCCATAGCAACCAAACTAAAGAGCAAAAACACAAAACCTGTAAAGGCAAATATGGTGAATATTTCCGTAAAGTCTCAGCCTCATAGAGTGTATGGTTTGTGAGAAAATGATTTTTATGTGTGTTTAATTTGGTTTCCAATGGCAACCAATAAAACGGAGCAGTTGCCTTTAAATCATGTCAAATAGACGATTGCTTAAAGAATATTTCAATGAAGTTTTTTTTTTTCAAATAATATCTGAAAACGCTTGGCAGCAAATGCATTTTTTTGTTTTTCAATTTTCCCCATAATATGCCAATGGAAACTCTAAGTTGCCACAGCAACCAAACTAAAGTGCCGAATTTCATAAACAAGAGGCCAATAGGCCACTATGCTCAAGCTCAAGGGGGGGGGGGGGGGGTGAGGGGGGCACTGCCCACTGGCAACCACGGATTTTGATAAACCATGTAAGCCCTGAGCCCAACGATATTACTGACAAAATTTGCATCTGCCTAGTGGCTTCAGTCTGAGCAGGAGATAGAAGATGGTTTAAAGAATATTTCTATGAAAATTTTGCAAAAATGCAGTAAATGCCAATTTTCAGTTTTCCCCATTACAAGTCTATGAAAATTCTAAGTTGCCTTAGCAACCAAACTAAAGAGCCCAATTTCATAAACAAGAGGGTCATTCGCCCTGGATTGCTCAGCTGATCCTTACTGTACAGATAACATGGTAGGTAATATAAGGTGGAGTGGATGGTTTGAGCCATTTTTGGTTGACAGTGGCCCAAGGAACATTTCTGTGAAATTATTTCAAAATTAATTTACCTATTTAAGTAGTAGTCGTCATTTTAAAGGTTATTTATTTTGTAGTTTTGGTGGCTATCATGTTCAACAGAGCCAAAACGATTTTGAGCAATTTTGTCCGATGGTCCCCAAGCAGATCCCGGTAAAAAGTGGAATCCGAACTGGGATCTTCTGAGATTTCACATCCCGTCGGGATCCCGCTTCGCTCAATTGTGATATTTCAATCCCGACTGGGATATCTGTTCAGACCGGGACTATATTTTCATCCAGGATTCTCACAGCTAGGTCAGGAAGAGAAAGTGAGGTTAACTGCGCGCCTCTCTCTTACTATATCCAATTTACAGCGCATGTCATCTGAATTATATACACTCAGTCAATACATGCACATATGCTCACAAAGCCCTGTGGCGATGGGCGGGCAGCGAAGCAGCAGGTGAGGATACACTGATAGCTGAATTTGCTGACCTGCGAACAAGCGGCTATGGTTCTATATGGTCGGTTTGTTCAAGAATAAAGGAGTTTGGAGAATTCGGCAGCCGAACTAAGTTACTGAGCAGACATATTCAGGGTCGCACTGCTCACCCCCTCAGCATGGGGGAGGGGCTAGAAAAGGTGCCCTAAACAATTGTCTGCTTCAAAACCCTTGGCTGGTTAACCGCGATCAGCAGGGAACCCATCTAGCGGTCGAACAAGAAAGAAGAAGATAAAGGTGATACCTTTAAAATCGGCACATGGAAATCTGCGCACCTTGGAGGAAGTATTGACTCAGACAGACCACAGCGAAGAACAGCTCTAGTTGGTAGAATCTTAATCGTTACAAAGTCGAGATTGTAGAGGAAGGACAAATAAAGAAGCTAGTGCTGGTTACCATTTCGTCTAGAGTGGACGCAAAAAATGAAGAGCGACGTGTAGCAGGAGTAGGATTTGCCATCAAATCACACTTTGTGAGCTAGCTCTCACGACTTCCAAAAGGCACAAATGACCGCCTAATGACGCTGAGAGGCATGCAACTATTGTAAGTGCCTTTGTACTAACAATGACCAACCCAGATGACGTCAAATACAAGTTTTATGATGATCTGGATTCTGTGATTACTGATACGACATGGAGACACAAACCCATCCTCCTTGGAGACATGAATGTTTGAGCGGGCCACCAGACCACCAAACCTCGGAAGGAGTGATTTGGACCGAAGGAGTAGAAAAGTGCTATAGAAATGGCCTCCTCCTTTTAAGGAAGTGTGCAGAGCATGACCTGATGGTCACTAACACACTCTTCCGTCTGCCAACTGGCAACAAGACATTATGAATGCAGCCTGGCTCCAAACATTGGCATCTCATTGACTATGTCATAGTAAGAAGGACGGACAGGCAGGACGTCAGACTGACAAAAGCATATATGTAGTGCAGAATGCTGGGCAGATCACACGCTTGTTGTCAGCAAACTCAACCTTCGCATTCATCCTGCACGGCGACCACAAGGCATGAAAGTGCCCAAGAGACCGGATGTCTCTAAGCTGAAACAAAACAGCAAGAGAGAAGGCTTCATCCATGACATCTGCAGCAGATTGGATACAATGGAACTCGGTTCAGATGATCTGGAAGAGAACTGGAGATTCTTCATAAACACAGTCACACATCAGCAATGGATTCCCTAGGACCAGTATCTCGTAAACATCAAGACTGGTTTGATGACAATGATGAAGAACCCAGGGATTCCTCGTAGCGATGCACCAAAAACACACGATATACCTCAGTAATACCAGCTTCCAAAATAGAAGACAATGCAGTGATACCAGCTCATTATCTTACAAGGCAGCCTATTTAGATATATGCAAAACACAGAATCGGAGATATACAAGACACCTGGCTGAGCAATAAGGATGCTAAAAATCAGTCCTTTGCAGACAGAAAGGATATGAAGGATTTCTTTGATGCACTAAAGACAGTCTGTGGTCCCTAAGGCTCCAACACCACCCCTCTCCCCAGTGCGGATGCAACTAGTCTTCAGACTGACAAAGAGGTTATCATGAAAAGAGAGGCTGAGCATAGTGTTCTTAATCGTCCATCCTATATCAATGATGATGCTATCAACATACTACTGCATGCTGAATGTAATCTACTGCTTGATGAGTTCCCAGTTGTTACTGCAACAATGAAAGCAATAGAGATCTACAAAGCATGAGATTCTCCAGTTGCAAAGAAGATTGCATAGTTATTTTCATTAAGCGTAGAAAAGAAGCCAACCCTGGAGAATTCAAGGATGCGTCAATAATTCACATATTCAAATGAAAATGGGACCCTCAGGTCTGTGACAATCATCGTGTCATCGCTTTATTGCCTATTGCTGGAAAGTTCATTGCAAGAGTACTGCTTAACGGACCCGAATGAACACAATGAACAATCAGGGCTTCTACCAGAAAGCCAGTGCGGGTTCAGAAAAGACAAAACAAAAACAATTGGCATCATCTTCACAGTAAGGCAGCTTCAGGAGAAATACCAAGAACAGAATGGGAACGTATACATGGCCTTTGTCGACCTTACCAAAGCTTTTGACACAGTGAGGGTCTTTGGAAAATCATGGTGACTTTTGGATGTCCATCAAAGTTCATAGCATTGGTGAGGCAGTCAGACGATGGTATGCTTACACGGGTCCCAAATGATGGTGCGTTTTCGAATCCATTCCCTCAGACAAACGGAGTCAAGCAAGGCTGTGTGCTAGCCCAAACACATTTTAGCATAATGTTCTCTGCCACGCTCACAAATGCTTTCCAGAATGGTGACAATGGTATACCTATTAGATATCGCTTTGATCGGAAGCTTTTTAATCTCAGAAGTTTGCAAGCCAAATCTAGGTTCAGACGAAAGTGCTGGATGCGTTCCTCTTTGCCGATGACATGGCAAAAGGTGCTCCGACAGAAGAGAAGATGCAAAAAGCTATTGATCAAGTGTCTGACTCCCGTGATATCTATGAACTCACAATCAGCATCAAAACAACTGAAGTAGTCTCTCAACCAGCACCTGGTAAGTCTTATAAAGAGCTCTCCATCACAGTGAAAGGTCAAATATTGCAAGTGGTAGACAAGTTCAACTACGTTAGGAGCACACTGTCAAGAGTCGTTCACATTGATGATAAAGTCAATGCCAGGATTGCCAAAGCTACTACAGCATCTGGTCGACTACGTGGTAGTGTCCGAACCGAAGTGGAATTAGGCTTGATCATTGCCTTCATTTCTATATTGACACAAAACTGAAAGCCAACAGAGCTGTGTTGATGCCAACACTATTGCATGCTTGTGAAACATGGACAGTTTACCAATGACACCCCAAAAGACTGAATCACTTCCATACAAGCTGTCTAAGAAAACTGTTGAAGATGAGATGGCAAGATAGAATCCTAGACACGGAAGTCCTGAAAACGGCAGAGATGAAAGGTGTACACACTCTTCAGATACTAGCTAGTAAAGATGGACAGGCCATGCTACCCGGAATGGGTGCTAGTGAATATGAGGCAAAACGAATCAGTAACACTGCACAAATGTGATAAAGACTGGGAATTGTCAGTAATGACAAACGAACTATTACATCACCTATCCAAAAGTGGCATTATCATGCCCGCTCAGAAGCCAGTGTAATTTTTGTAAGCTTTACATTAATAATGTTTGCATGTGATGCTAAATTTTCGAACGACCCCTAATTTCTTGAATAAACGCTATTACCCTAAGGCTAGCATTCCATCATATTTCCGTAGGTGTTAAGTATATACATCATCTATATTAGTGGCATTATCAAATGTAACAAAGCTACTATTTTGAAGTAAGCATCTTCACAAAACAGGTGTTTTGCCTGTATTTTTTTATTTTTGAAACAACCCTCATTACCTTATATGTAGTCGTTGTAAAACAAAATTCCTAGCACAGAAGGTACTTTAATTTTCATTTTCGCATTTGTGTCAATTTCAGTGATTTCCCATTCCACTTAGTGGAAAAAAAATGCGTAAAACGGTATTACTTTTGGATACGCCCTGTTATTTTCAAGCTCATGCCATATCATCAAAATAATAATAATCGAATTTATTTATAGATGGTAACATATTGAGTAAACTAGTCCTAATCTTCCATGTGGCCCTCTTTTCTCCCTGGGTCGAAACCAGTACTATGCAATGTGGATTAAGTCTCTTGCTCAAGGAACCATCACTTGGCGCAGAGATTGAACTGGCTTCCTGTCGATCTCAAATTTGATAACATTATAAGCTCGTAGCATTACCTTTTATAACGACCACAGTCAAAGAACAGAAAACCTATGTAAGCCGGAAGAATCATTTCGCCATTAAGCTTGACATAGAAGTCAAGTTTTCCATCGCTTTGATCCGTAGGAAATATTTACAAATTACCTAATAAGATTAGCCCCCGCCCATCGGGGCTTGAAGAAATATATGCGCTGCATAATGCTTTGACGCAGAGCTGAAACTGACCTGCACATGAGTACTGGTAAATTGCTTAGAGAATCTAAGCCTGCCCAGCCCGTCCATGCTTATAAACCCTATTGGTTCCATTGGGCGACAGGGCTTGAAATGTCCTTTCATCTCAGTGACGGATAAAAGTCCCACAGAATTGAAAGCAACGTCTCCAAAATGAGATTTGCAGTGCTGACGGGGACGTTAAACCTCAAATAAAACAAACGAAATTTCAGAATACTTTGCATTTCATAATAATATTTGGTTGAGCCCATTAGGAAAGTTGGGTTCTGTAAATTGTATTTTACTTTCGGAGTGGTTGTGTTGCTTACTCTTTATGTTCCGCTTCTAATACATGTTTCATTTTAGGTATAGTCCTGGTTTTTTTTTTGTTTGTTTTTTTTCGTTAGTTTTGTCCCACTTACACCACTGTGAGCGCCTCGTTAGTGAAAAGCGCTGCTTGCTGTGCTTTCCGAGGTGCGGGTTCTATTATTCAAGCACTGACTTGTATGCTTTTCCTTATCGTGCCATTGACAGCCTGTGTTAGTTACTGCGGCACTCGATGGTCAACTGCGGTTGTATCTTGATATCTGATCTTTGTTTTACTTCTACTTTTCAACATAATTTATTGTTTCACTTGTACGTTATGTCTTGTTATGTCTGACCTGTTCTTAACAAGATATTATAAAGAGAATACGAGGAAATTGCGCAGCCCTCACGACAAACAACTCAGAACTACTTGCCAGCTCCTCCAGTGCTGCTGATGATCCTTTAAATGCATGTCATGTTTCAATGGTCCAACTGTTGATGTTGGTGGTTTTCACACGAACACACGCGCATGATAATCAACGATCATTGGCACTGGTATCTACTGAACGGGATTGAAATCAAAGATATTCAGTCTTACATATTTTGGTGAAACTCGGCTTCTACGGTTATTGTAACCACCTCTATGTAGAATGTCTTTGCCAGAAAATCCAGGCTTTGAAACAAAACCAAAAGAGTATAAAACGAATCACAAACAGCATAGCAACCAGCTTCTTGTTCCCCACAAGAAGTTATGAAGGTGCAATAGGCACAATTAATGAAAATTAAATAAATAATCGGTTTAGACTCATATTCTAGACAGATTTTTAATTATTTGGACCCCATTTTGATTTATATCCGTCTTTGAATCGACTGCTTATTCGAAATTCGCAAAATTGCAGCATGTTTCCTCTGGCTTTCTTTGCCGGATCATTACAGGGTCACTGATGAGGCTTTATTAGCCAAAACTACGTAGTATGACCCATCTGCCTTCTTATGAATGTTTTCATTGCTCTTAAAGGAACTCGTTTTTGATTTTTATTTGCCTTCACTGCAGCTGGTGTTGTGCCGTGTGGCGGCCGTAAAACGTCTCCCCGTACATCAACCATAGTGCAGTTTATATTTTACTTTTGGTCCTTTGAGATCAGCGTGAATATTCTGAGATATCGGAAATAAATTATTGGTTTAGACTCATATTCTAGACAGATTTTTAATTATTTGGACCCCATTTTGATTTATATCCGTCTTTGAATCGACTGCTTATTCAAAATTCGCAAAAATGCAGTATGTTTCCTCTGGCTTTCTTTGCCGGATCATTACAGGGTCACTGATGAGGCTTTATTAGCCGAAACTACGTAGTATGACCCATCTGCTTTCTTATGAATGTTTTCATTGCTCTTAAAGGAACTCATTTTTTATTTTTATTTGCCATTACTCCATGATTGTTTATCTTGGATATCCTAGAGTCATGAGACTTGCTGCAGAATTTGGCGGACGATACGTTCTCAAACTTTCCCTTAACGATACAAAGGAAACATGTAATAACGCGAACGAATCGCACAAATTAATGATTCAGAATTTATGAGCGAAGTTTGCTGTGGTTTTGGCTTTACCGCCGTTTACAGATCATTTCGCTTATTTTCGGCCTATCTTCAGTTAGAGATAAAAAGCACATGACTTTCCGTAAACCATAACTAACAATTTACTTTAGGGTTTACAACTACAAAGAGACTATGCGACCACCGAAGATTGAGGTACGCCTGTATATTCAAGCGGTCTGCTGTTCCCAAGCTCTTTCTTCAAGTTTGTGGTTGCATACAATACAGAAATGCGTGCCCAGGAAAAGCCAATATCAAAGATTACAGCCTACCAATGGCACAAAGAGGAATCAGAATAAGGGAAACAAAACCAAAAGAGTATAAAACGAATCACAAACAGCATAGCAACCAGCTTCTTGTTCCCCACAAGAAGTTATGAAGGTGCAATAGGCACAATTAATGAAAATTAAATAAATAATCATACACGTACATAATCACATACAACATGAAGAGACCCGTCGGAAAATCCGACAAAAATACATTAAAAAAACAGCATTAGAACCATCGCCTTAGTACGGTTAGTAGCGAGAACCACTAGGGAGTTTAAATCGATTCTACGGGCCTTAACTCTAGGTTCTAATATCATTTACAATACACAAAACAGAACCAGGCCAGGATAAAACCTACATGAAGACCTAGGCGACAAGCGAATTAGAAAGGAACAACTAAAAACGCCAGGATTGCTTATAACAGCAATCTCGAACTTCCGAAAAAAGAAAGAAAGTGTTAGTGACACGAAGGCACAATTTAATATGGTCGATGGAAAAGGAGTCCTTTGGAAGCATGGGTTGCAACACAGAACTGACTACTGTCTGATGGACAGGTTGTTTTCTGAATCAGACTAGCTAGTTTCGGCCAAGTGGGCCACATCAGTGACCCCAGATATTTTCAAAACTCTGCAGTGGAATCAATTCCACTGGGTTAGAAAATATAACCCACACTATGATGAAGAGTAGTATGCCCGCCACAAACTCCCTTATAATCATCTGTGAAAAAGATAAATATGCTGTATGGAACAGTAATCCTTTGGTTGCAAGAACTGCAACACAGAGCTTAAATATTATTAGCTCCTGCAACCAATCAGAGCGGAATTGTTTTACCTACTTCGGTAAAGGGTCACCTAAGCAACATTCCTACAAAGTAAGAATCAAATTGGCCCAGGGGTATAGGAGGAGTAGTCATTTAAAGGTGTTTTACTGGTTCTTGGGGTCATAGAGGTCCAATCATCAAAGATCCTGGTTTCAGACAAGAAAGATGTAAAGATTTTTCTTATATAAGTCTGTGTAAAACCGGGGCGGGCCATTTTTTGGCTCCAGAACTATAATTTAACAATTCCGGTAAAGGTCACTAGATGAAGCTTCATACCAAGCATCAAACACCTGGTCATTCTCTATTCATACGAGAAAATTTTTAAAGGGTTTCCGAAAGTAAGTCTATGTTAAACCTGTGGGCCCTGGGGCGGGGACATTTTCGACACACGGGCCATAATTTGAACAATTTTGGTGGAGGTCCATTAGATGCAGCTTCATATCAAACACCTCGGCCTACTGATTTCAGACAATAAGATTTTAAAGGGTTTCCTATATAAATAAGTTCTGAAGTTAGATCCTTTGGAAACAAAGAATACACCAAATAAATGAAAATAGCAGACTCTGTTTGATTGAGTCTGTTCATGACCAGTACTGAAATGTGCAACACCGGCCACGCCCTCTAGCGTCGGCTTAAGCAGAACTCTGTTTTCGAAATTATTCAAAATGAACTCAATGGTCCCAATGGACCAGAACATTTAATCTGCACTATGATGATGTCCGGGGAGACGTTTTACAGCACAGCACCAGCTGCAGTGAAGATAAATAAGTTCTGAGGTTAGCTCCTATGAAAACAAAGAACACACCAAATATATGTTCATGACCAGTACTGAAATGTACAACACCGGCCACGCCTTCTAGCGCCTGCTTAAATCTATGTTAAACCGCGGGCCTCGGCGCGTTGGCTTTTTTGGCCCCAGGGCTATAATAGGAAAATCTTGGTAGAGACCCATTGGATACAACTTCATTCCAAATATCAAACACCTAGGCCTTCTGGTTTCAGAAAAGAATATTTTTAAATGTTTTCCCTGTATTAGACTATGTAAAACCGGTGGGCCCTGGCACGGCGGTATTTTTGGCCCCTGGGCTATTATTTGAACAATCTAGGTAGAGGTCCACTAGAAGAAGCTTAATACCAAATAAAAAGACCTGATCCTTGCGGTTTCAGAGAAGAAGATATTTTCAGTGTTCAGTAAAAAAATCTATTTTTGGCTCCTGAGACCTAGATGTGCAACAAACCGGAACAAGTTGAACAAGTTTGAAAGGGGATGACCTTAGGGTAAATCCTGCACGCACGGACGCACGACGGACGACGGACAAAAAGTGATCCCAAAAGGTCATCTCGTCACTACTTGAGAAGTGAGCTAAAAACAAAACGTGTTACAACACACAGCTCTGGTTAATATGAGCCGGGGCACAGCATTTCCTACAATTTACGAGTGAAGAATCAGATAAGCCTGCGCACCCATATAGTCTGACCAGAGACTTCTCTGTCTGCATGAAGAAGCATTGGGCCCTTAGTTATCCTTAGAGCGCACAACATAGACTCTGATAGACTGCGCTTGTTGTACATGTAAATTGTAGGAAATGCTGTGCCCCGGCTCATATATAAGAAACCGGCTTAGGGCCGGCCGTAGAAAACTGCTGGGCCCTTCATTTTCGATGTTTACAAACGTGCAAAAACGTCCTACATTCCAATGCGGATGACCTTACAACATCAGTTACACGGTGGAATCTGCGCTCCTCATTGAGCAATTGCATCGACATACAAAGTAATTTAACAATACCCCAGATCAGCTTTCGCATTCTCACAATCTAAATAGAATAGTTTTTTTAACATGGAATATTTTCAGTCACTTGGTTATCTAAAGAGAGATTAGAACATACTCTTTTCAGACAGGGTTGATGTTGGGATGATCTCAGTCCCAGCCGGTAGAATTTCAAATCTACCCATACTGTTAGATTTGTAAATAAACACCATTTTCCTGTCAATGATAATCGGCGATAACAAAAGAACAAACATATCACGCGACCCAAAAGCTAACCTATTATATATGAACTTTTACACGTGAATGTTTCCAATCAGAGCCAAAGGTTCCAGAGCTTGAGCCCGTCCGAAAGATACGTTCATAACATGCACTGCAAAGTGCTGTCGCAAACTGTCTTTGATATAGATACTAACATGAAAGTAAGCAAGTTGTATGCCTCAATAAACATCAGCTAATCTCCGATATTATTAATTGATTATCCTGTAATACACCAGGTCAACCAATATTCAAAAATCATAAATTATTATGTTTTTAATTGCGTCAATTAATAAAAGTGTCATTAATCAAGTAATTTCGTATTGGCCAAGTTACAGGTCCTCGGTCAGCTGTATTGGCCTCGGCCTTCGGCCTCGTGCCAATACAGCAGACCTCGGACCTGTAACTGGGCCAATACGAAATTATTTGATTAATAACATTATAATATTTCCTTTAATAGAAAGTCTATGACTAATACACAGATCCAAAGCCCTGTGACTCATGTATTTGTTTGTTTACTTAACACAATTTAGGTCATTTGGAGACGTTGCTTCCAATCTTCGCGGGACGTTTACCCCACATGTAAATTAAATGACTTCTCAAGCCCTGCCGACTAATGGAACTAATAGGGTTTAAGCCTTTTCAAAATTTTATAGACGCCATTCTGATTTAATTTCAAAAATTCAATATTGGACTTAAATCTCTTCTGCAACAAGATCTATCGGAACTCGAATATTATGGTGACTTAGTATATAAATTCAGAAAAATTTATAACCGCAATGACTTTAGCACCCGATTTCGTAAAATCATTCTCCGATATAAAAATATTGGGTACAACATGGATAAACTACGACAGACTGCATGCTTGGTAGTTAACCCAATCACGGTTTGCAACTTTGCCTCCCTCTTTAATTGCACGCCGGTGGGTCAGGCCTCAGATTCTATGACGGTTCCAACGTAAAGGCTTATTGGACATTAGAGAGATCTAATTCAAGGTAATGTTGGTTGGTGCCTGATGCTCTCTCTCTCTGGTCGGCCATGAACAGACTAAATAAAATCAAGTCTGCTATATTCGTTATTTGGTGTATTCTTTGCTTTCAAAGGATCTTACTATTCAGAACTTATTTGTAAAAGTATTTTCTTTAAAAGGATAACATTTTTATGAACAAGAGCACCGCACGTGCGGGTGCCAACGCTCGGCTGCAGTTTCTTTTAGAAATATATAGGGCATGTTTGATTATAAGCAACATAACTATTTAAAAACATTAAACTGGAAGTGCGAGTGCCAACGCTCGGCTGCAGTTTCTTTTAGAAATGTATAGGGCATGTTTGATTATAAGCAACATAACTATTTAAAAACATTAAACTGGAAGTGCCATAATTATGTGGGTTAAAATACTTCTCCACAGTTGTGTGTCAGAAAGGAAGAATAAGTAAGATATGATGTGTTGGGCTGTCCAATCCTCAGGGATTGCTTTTACAATTGTATTTCATCGTTCCTTAATTTGACATCCTTTTGATACTTTTTGAAGGTCTTGATTGGACCGATGTTCGTATCTCGTTGTGTAACAATTACTTGTTTGATATCTTTTGGCTTTTTATAGGCATAGCTGTTTTGTGGGTTTTTGTTATACTCGCCTTCTTTTTGAAGCGCATTCTATTTGAAGGATTTACAGTTCTCCCATATACTGTTTAACTTAATGACCGGTATTAATATCGCTTTCGTTTGAACGGTATCGCCCATTTAAACAAAAAAGCGTATCACAAATAAATTTAAACCGCAATAACTTCAGCACCCAATTTCGTAAAATCATTCTTCGATATAAAAAGATTGGGTACAACATGGATATTATACGACAGACTGCATGCATGGTAGTTAACCCAATCACGGTTGGCAACTTTGCTTCCCTCTTTAATTGCACGCCGGTGGGTCAGGCCTCAGATTCTATGACGGCTCCAACGTAAAGGCTTATTGAAAATTAGAGAGATAATGTTGGTTGGTGCCTGATGCTCTGTCTCTGGTCGGGCTCATCGGAGTCTAACTGTTGGTTTTCTTTTGCTCCAGCATTTCAGTGGTTTGTTGCTGTCGAGTCCTCACCGTTGTCTCACCTCTGTGGTTCTTTGATTTTTGTGTTCACGGAGATGTTGCACTGATGAGTTAGGAGGCCTTCATGCGGACTGAACAAATTATTTGTCTAAATCGCGACGGAAGTAAGGGCGAGGATTGTGGCCACGTAAAATCGATTTAAGCCCCCAAGTGGAAATCTTCCACTGACCGTTCCAAGGCGGCTCTTCTGTGGCGATTTATTTATGTTGTTGTTTGTTACTTACTGTGTGTATCACTTGTGTCTTTTGGTTTTGGATGGCCATATGACCATTTTGTGGGAAAGTAACTGTCCTTATGGCCTTCCTTTGTTTGGGTTTCCATTATGGTCTGGTCGCTTGGTGTTTGTATTTCTTTCCCTTTGGTGTCTTTTATGGGTGGAGTAAGTTAATTGTATCAATTCCTGATCTTTGTTTTACTTCTACTTTACAATATCTCCCATAAGGTTACATTCTGTTTCTTCTGTACGGATCCACCATTCTATTAATAATTTTAGTGCTTTGTTGCCGTCGGTATTTGTGAGGCCCATAAATTTGTTTTCTGCCGCTTCCGTTAATTTAAGTGGAGCTGGTAGTACCAATTTATTTAAAAACATTCTGAGAGTTAGATTGTCTCCTATCAAATCGCCGATTCTTCGGACATATACCGATCCTTTCAGGAGAAGTGGAATGTATCATAGTATTTCCAAGTGCAATGCTAAGAGGTGCAGGTGCTGTTCACATTTATGCACTGCGTCTACCGTTTCTTCGTCTGTAAACGGTAGACGTTTTTTGTAGTTAACATGTCCGATTTGACATGTAAGTCTACGGATTTGATATATGTGATAATCTGACATACTGTAAATTGTAAAAAGCAGTATGTCGGGCAAACTAATCGCAAGTTAAAAACTCGATTTAACAAACACTATCGTAGAATGAGTTAGCCTAAAAAAGCTGATACTTTCTTGTACCGTCATTTCAGACGTACATGTCATTCTATTTAAGATATTTCTAATCAGCCAGAGGAAACAAAATTATTATGATGTAAATTCTTCAGCTAGGTTTAAAATTATTAAACGGCATGAAACTAAATTAAAATGGATTACAGTATTACAGACACCTTTTCCATTGGGCCTTAATGACAACATTTATCATGAGGGTAATATATCTAAAATGCCCGATTTTGATAAGCGTAAAACTAGATCGCACGGCACCAGAAAACAAAATGGTAGTTATAAACGTAAATTACATGCTTTTAAAAGAAACAATACCAGAATTAAGTGACTGTCCATACTATTATTGAATCATGGACGCCACTCAATGCCTG
This sequence comes from Lucinisca nassula, assembly GCA_963580285.1. NCBI lineage: Eukaryota > Metazoa > Mollusca > Bivalvia > Lucinida > Lucinidae > Lucinisca > Lucinisca nassula. Next base: position 1,554,345 of record CAUZLF010000001.1, read on the forward strand.
CTTTTCTAAGTTCATTACCCATTTCTGTATTAGTAGTTTAGGTCGTAGATACGGATGCGGATTCTAGATACCGAGGCTAATAAATTCTACGATAGTTCTAATCAGTTACACGACGCTGCTCTTTTAACCAGAGGTTATACTCAGCATGCTCTTCGCCCTTTCATCGGTTCTGGAATTAATCACAAACGTCATTACATCAAAATATCTTTCATTAATAAGGGTTTGGATTTTATAGATTTACCTAGTATCTTCCGGGACAGCTCGGTTATTTCATCCATTCCTGCTTATTTTCAAAATACTGAAACACCCATAATTTGCTATATATACAATAGACCTTTTGGATCTATCATTTTTAATTTCAATAAACTTGTTTCTGATCTTGATATTGGCGCTAACACTCCTGATACATGTGATTATTAAAATTCAGTGTATTGCTAACCTGCTGCTGGTCATATTATTACTGGCAATTTAAAAATTATTCCTGATTCTAGGATAATATAATATCTAAAGGACCGAAATATCGATTTCCTTCTAAAATTGATTTCAATAAATGTAGAGATGAAATCGCTGCTACCTCGAATGAATTCGTAATCGGTGGTGTAAACGAGAGTATGTTGAGCATAAAGCTCTTAAGGAATGGAAACTCAGAATTCTGAATTAGAGAACAAACGCATTTCTTTTCATTCGCAAAATACGTAATTATTACCTCCTAAACCTAAGACGTCTTAACGTCACCTTAAACTAGGTATTTAAGAAGTCCCTAGGAAGTTTGTTTTTGCTCCAGCTGATAAGGCCACTAACAATATGGTCGTTGTTTGACGGCTTCACTGTGTTAATACTCTTCAGCAAGAACTTGGTGGTACTAAGGCCTATGAACTTCAGCCTTTAGCTGTAGAGAGGGCTTTAGTTGATGACTACATTTGTCATTCAGCCACCAAGTTTGCCGTCTGTGTTACAGAATGCCGAGACAAGCTACCTATGTTATATTGGTTACATAAACTTCATAAAAGACCATACAAAGCACGGTTTATTGCAAATTCAAGCTCTTGTACCACCACTGAACTCACTTCATGTTTTACTGGCATCAAAAAACATGTGATAATATTGTGACAAAGTCTTCGAAAGATCAGGTAGAAATCTGTTTTGGTATATAAAAAACTAATGAAGTTTCAAATAAATTGAAATCCAGACGTTTTCGTGCTTCAAGTCTCTCTTCTTATGATTTTCCACCCTTTACACTACACGACCTCATAATCTTATAAAAAAAAAAGTAATGATTTAATTGAATGTACATTCCATAGGGAAGACTCCCTCTCTCTTACCTGTAATGTAAGTAATGTTTTTCACTTCTGAAGAGCATACAAATTATACTTTATGGTCATGTCAGAAAGTGTGTGAAGCTCTCACCTTTCTACTTGACAATATTTACATAAGATTTGGGACTAAGTTATTTAGACAAGTTGTGGGTATTCCGAGGGGTACTAATTGCGCACCGCTTGTGGCTGATCTGTTTTTGTTTTGTTATGAGAGAGTCTTCATGATATTTGGATGATTTATTAAATATTGATAATACCTATTTCGATGGTTTGATCAGTCAAATCCCCCCCAGGGCTTCAGTTTAGAATAGAGCAAATTCTTCTGATACCAAGGCCCCGTTTTTGGATTTACATCTTTCTATTGTAGGTGGGTTTATTTCATGCAAAATTAATGATAAACGCGATGATTTTGATTTTGAGATTGTAAATTTTCCTTTTTTTTTTTTGATGGTGATGTTCCTCGTCGCCATCCTATGGCGTTTATATGTCGCAATTAATTCGATTTGCCAGAGTGTGTAGTCATGTAACTGACTTCAACACTCGTAATAACTTGTTAACGGCTAAGCTTCTTAATCAGGGTTATCGTTACCATAAAATGCGCAAAATAGAAGTGGAATCAATGATCAGGAATCGATACAATCAACCCACAGCTCCCATCAGAGACACCAAAGGGAAAGACACACAAACATGAAACAACAGACCCTAATGGAAACGCCAACAGCGGAAAGCCAAAAGGACAGTTACTTTCCCACAAAATGGCCAATAGGCTATCAAAAACTAGACAAAAGTGCCCAGTGGGGCACGTATACCCCCGGCCAGTGCCGAACTACAAAGGGAAATAACTCTAAAAGGCCTGACCCCTTGGCCCTTATTTTCTTTCCCACAATACAAGTAATCATACTGATCATGTGTGCAAAATTTCAATTTTCTATGTGAAGCAGTTCCTGAGATATCTTTGACACAAAATAATTGTTTACGGACAGACAGACGGAAAAGACAAAAACTATATACCCCCATGGCATATGCCGGGGGTATAATAAAATAACACAAGCGACACAAACACCCAAAGACAACCATGACAAAAATAAACCGCGACAGAAGAACCGCCTTGGAACGGTCAGCGGAAACGATTTCCATTGGGGGACATAGTCGATTTCATGTGGCCACAATCCTCGCCCTTACTTCCGTCGCGATTTAGACAAATAATTTGTTCAGTCCGCATTAAGGCCTCCTAACTCACCAGTGCAACATCTCCGTGAACACAAATAATCAAACAACGACAGAGAAGAAACATCGGTGAGTACTCGACAGCAAGAAACCACTGAAATGCTGGAGCAATTGAAAACCAACAGTTAGACTCCGATGGGCGCGAAAAGAGACAGATCATCAGGCACCAACCAAGATATTATCTTGAATTTGATTTCTCTAATTCTCAATAAGCATTTACGCTGGAACCGTCATAGAATCTGAGGCCTGACCCACGGGCATTTATGTTGTACCCAATCGTTTTATATCGAAGAATGATTTTACGAAATTGGGTGCTGAAGTCATTTCGATTATATATTTTTTTCTAAATTTATATACTAAGTCACAATAAAATTCGGGTTCCGATAGACCTTGTTGCAGAAGAGATTTAAGTCCGATATTGAATTTTGAAATTAATTCAGAATGACGTCTATAAAATTTTGTATACGCTTTGCGTAGTTTATGGTACCGATAATCCTGATTAAGAATTTTAGCCCTTAAACATTTATTACGAGTGTCGAAGTCAGTTACATGACTACACACTCTGGCAAATCGAATTAATTGCGAAATGTAAACGCCATATGATGGCGCAAAAGGAGCATCACCATCCAAAAAATGAAAATACACAATCTCAATATCAAAATCATCGCGTTTTTCATAAATTTTGCATGAAACAAACCCATCTACAATAGACAGATGTAAATCCAAAAACGGGGCCTCAGTATCAGAAGAATGTGCTTTATTTAACTGAAGTTCTGTGGGGGGGGGGTAAATCTAACAGATCAAACAATCGAAATAGGTATCATCAATATTTAATAAATCATTCAAAATATCTAGAAGATGAGCTAAAAGCTTCAATGATTTCAGACTGGTTTTCAGCAGAAAGGGACACTATGAAGTCTTTCTCATTACAAAACAAAAACAGATCAGCCAGAATTGGTGCGCAATTAGTACCCATCAAAATACCCACAACTTCTCTAAATAACTTAGTACCAAATCTAATGTAGATATTGTCAAGTAGAAAAGTGAGAGCTTCACACACTTTCTGACATGACCATGGAGTATATTTTCTATGCAAGATAGAAGGAGTCTTCCGTTTCTGTTTTACGTCTTCTGGACACCGAGGCGAATAAATTCTACGATAGTTATCATCAGTTATATGATGCGGCTCTCTTAACTAGAGGCTATACTCAGCATACTCTCCGTCCTTACATTGATTCTGAAATTAATCATAAACGTCATTTTTTCAAAATATCCTTCATTAATAAGGGTATGGATTTTATAGATTTGCCCAGTATCTTCCGTGAGAGATCGGTGCTTTCTTCCATTCCTGCTTATTTTCAAAATACTGAAACACCTATAATTTGCTATAAATATAACAAACCTGTTAGATCTATCATTTTTAATTTCAATAAACTTGTTTCAGATCTTGATATTGATACTAATACTCCTGATTCATGTGATTGTAAAAACTCAAAGTATTGCTATCCTGCTGCTGGTCATGTAATTACTGGCAATTTGAAAAATATTCCTGATTCTAGGATAAGGAATATAATTTCTAAAGGACCGAAATATCGGTTTCCTTCTAAAATTGATTTCAGTAAATGTAGAGATGAAATCGCTGCTTCCTTGAATGAATTCGGTAATCGATGGTGTAAGCGAGAGTATGTTGAGTATAAAGCTCTAAAGGACTGGAAACTTAGCATTTTAAGACTAGTGAATAAACGCATTTCTTTCTATTCTCAAAATACTAACTTATTACCTCCTAAGCCCAAGACATCTTTACGTCATCTTAAACTTGGTATTCAAGAATTTCATAAGAAGTTTGTTTTGGCCCCTGCAGACAAGGCCGCTAACAATGTCGTCGTTGTGTGACGGCTCCACTATGTTAACACGCTTAAGCAGGAGCTTGGTGGTACTAAGGCCTATGAACTTCAGCCTTTGGCTGAAGAGAGAGCTATAGTAGATAAACATGTTTGTCTTTCAGCCACCAAGTTTGCTGTGTGTGTTAACGAAGGCCAAGACAAGCTTCCTACGCTATACTGGTTACCAAAACTTCATAAAAAAACCTTACAAAGCACGGTTTATTGCAAATTCTAGTTCTTGCACTACCACTGAACTTTCTAAATTATTAACTTCCTGTCTTACTGCTATTAAAACGCATGTAATTAAATATTGTGATAAAGTCTTTGAAAGATCAGGAAAAAATCTGTTTTGGTCTATAAAAAATTCGAATGAGGTTTTAAATAAATTGAAATCTAGACAGTTTCGTGCTTCTAGTCTGTCTACCTACGATTTTTCCACTCTTTACACTACACTTCCTCATAATCTTATAAAAGAAAAGCTTAATGATTTAATTGAATGGGCTTTTCACAGAGAAGATTCTCTCTATTTTGCATGTAATGTCAGAAATGCATTTTTCACTTCTAAAGAGCATAAGAATTATACACTTTGGTCATGTCAGAAAGTGTGTGATGCCCTCACCTTTCGACTTGACAATATTTATATTAGATTCGGTACTAAGTTATTTAGACAAATTGTGGGTATTCCGATGGGTACTAATTGCGCACCTCTTGTGGCTGATCTGTTCTTGTATTGTTATGAAAGAGACTTCATTTTGTCGCTTTCCATTGATAACCAATCTGAAATTATTATAGCTTTTAGCTCTACTTCTAGATATTTAGATGATTTATTAAATGTTGATAATACCTATTTTGATGGTTTGATCAGTCAGATTTACCCCCTAGAACTTCAGTTAATTAAAGCAAATTCTTCTGATACTGAGGCCCCGTTTTTGGATTTACATCTATCTATTGTAGATGGATTTGTTTCGTGCAAAATTTATGATAAACGCGATGACTTTGATTTTGAGATTGTACATTTTCCTTTTTTGGATGGTGATGTTCCTCGTGCGCCATCCTATGGCGTTTATATTTCGCAATTAATTCGATTTGCTAGAGTGTGTAGTCATGTAACTGACTTCAAAACTCGTAATAAATTATTAACGGCTAAACTCCTTAATCAGGGTTATCGGTACCATAAACTACGCAAAGCCTTTTCAAAATTTTATAGACGCCATTCTGATTTAATTTCAAAATTCAATATTGGACGTAAATCTCTTCTGCAACAAGGTCTATCGGAACCCGAATTTTATGGTGACTTAGTATATAAATTAAGAAAAATATATAACCGCAATGACTTCAGCACCCAATTTCGTAAAATCATTCTTCGATATTAAAAGATTGGGTACAACATGGATATTATACGACAGACTGCATGCATTGTAGTTAACCCAATCACGGTTGGCAACTTTGCTTCCCTCTTTAATTGCACGCCGGTGGGTCAGGCCTCAGATTCTATGACGGCTCCAACGTAAAGGCTTATTGAAAATTAAAGAGATAATGTTGGTTGGTGCCTGATGCTCTGTCTCTGGTCGGGCTCATCGGAGTCTAACTGTTGGTTTTCTTTTGCTCCAGCATTTCAGTGGTTTCTTGCTGTCGAGTCCTCACCGTTGTCTCACCTCTGTGGTTCTTTGATTTCTGTGTTCACGGAGATCTTGCACTGATGAGTTAGGAGGCCTTCATGCGGACTGAACAAATTATTTGTCTAAATCGCGACGGAAGTAAGGGCGAGGATTGTGGCCACGTAAAATCGATTTAAGCCCCCCAGTGGAAATCTTCCACTGACCGTTCCAAGGCGGCTCTTCTGTGGCGATTTATTTATGTTGTTGTTTGTTACTTACTGTGTGTATCACTTGTGTCTTTTAATTTTGGATGGCCATATGGCCATTTTGTGGGAAAGTAACTGTCCATATGGCCTTCCTTTGTTTAGGTTTCCATTATGGTCTGGTCGCTTAATGTTTGTATTTCTTTCCCTTTGGTGTCTTTTATGGATGGAGTAAGTTAATTGTATCAATTCCTGATCTTTGTTTTACTTCTACTTTCCATATGAAATGTCCATTCAATAAAATCATTAAGTTTTTCATTAATGAGGAAGTGAAGTGTAAAGGGTGGAAAAATCATAAGTAGACAGACTTGGCGTTTATATTTCGCAATTAATTCGATTTGCTAGAGTGTGTAATCATGTAACTGACTTCAACAATCGTAATAAATTATTAATGGCCAGGTATATCGGTACCATAAACTACGCAAAGCCTTTTCAAAATTTTATAGACGCCATTCTGATTTAATTTCAAAATTCAATATTTGACTTAAATCTCTACTGCAACAAGGTCTATAGGAACCCGAATTTTATGGTGACTTAGTTTATAAATTCAGAAAAATATATAACCGCAATGACTTCAGCACCCAAGTTCGTAAAATCATTCTTCGATATAAAAAGATTGGGTACAACATGGATTTTATACGACAGACTGCATGCATGGTAGTTAACTCAATCACGGTTGGCAACTTTGCTTCCCTTTTTAATTGCACGCCGTGGGTCAGGCCTCAGATTCTATGACGGTTCCAACGTAAAGGCTTATTGAGAATTAGAGAGATCTAATTCAAGGTAATGTTGGCTTGTGCCTGATGCTCTGTCTCTGGTCGGGCACATCGGAGTCTAACTGTTGGTTTTCTTTTGCTCCAGCATTTCAGTGGTTTCTTGCTGTCGAGTCCTCACCGTTGTCTCACCTCTGTGGTTCTTTGATTATATGTATTCACGGAGATGTTGCACTGATGAAATAGAAGGCCTTCATTCGGACTGACCAAATTATTTGTCTAAATCGCGACGGATGTAAGGGCGAGGATTGTGGCCACGTAAAATCGATTTAAGCCCCCCAGTGGAAATCTTTCCACTGACCGTTCCAAGGCGGTTCTTCTGTGGCGATTTATTTATGTTGTTGTGTGTTACTTACTGTGTGTATCCTTTGTGTCTTTTTATTTTGGCTGGCCATATGGCCATTTTGTGGGAACTATCCTTATGGCCTTCCTTTGTTTAGGTTTCCATTATGGTCTGGTCGCTTAATGTTTGTGTTTCTTTCTCTTTGGTGTCTTTGGTGGGTGGAGTAAGTTAATTGTATCGATTCCTGATCTTTGTTTTACTTCTACACTGAAGTACGAAAACTTCAATTTTCAATTTATTTAAAACTTCAATTTAAAAATAAATTTCAATTTTATTTAAAACTTCATTAGAATTTTTGTAGACCAAAACATCTTTCTACCTGATCTTTCGAAGACTTTGGCGCAATATTTTATCACATATTTTTTGATCGCAGTAAAACATGAAGTTAATAATTAGGAGAGTTCAGTTGTGGTACAAGAGCTTGAATTTGCAATAAACCGTCTCCCCGTACATCAACCATAGTGCAGTTTATATTTTACTTTTGGTCCTTTGAGATCAGCGTGAATATTCTGAGAAATCAGAAATAAATTATTGGTTTGGACTCATGTTCTGGACAGGTTTTTAATTATTTGGGTCCCATTTTGATTTATATCATTGTTTGAATCGACTGCCTATTCGAAATTCGCTAAATTGCAGTCTGTTTTCTCTGGCTTTCTTTGCCGGATCATTACAGGGTCACTGATGAGGCTTTATTAGCCGAAACTACGTAGTATGGCCCATTTTCTTTTTAATGAATGTTTTCATTGCTCTTAAAGGAACTCATTTTTTTATTTTTATTTGTATGGTCTTTTATGAATTTTAGGTAACCAATATAACGCTGGAAGCTTGTCTTGCCTTCTGTAACACAGACAGCAAACTTGGTGGCTGAATGACAAATGTGGTCATCAACTAAAGCCTTTTCAAAATTTTATAGACGTCATTCAGATTTAATTTTAAAAAATATATAACCGCAATGACTTCAGCACCCAACTTCGTAAAATCATTCTTCGATATAAAAAGATTGGGTACAACATAAATGTCATACGACAGACTGCATGCTTGGCAGTTAACCCAATCACGGTTGACAACTTTGCTTCCCTCTTTAATTGCACGCCTGTGGGACAGGCCACAGATTCTATGACGGTTCCAGCGTAAAGGCTTATTGAGAATTAGAGAGATCTAATTCAAGGTAATGTTGGCTGGTGTCTGATGCTATGTTTATGGTCGCGCCCATCGGATTTTAACTGTTGGTTTTCTTTTGCTCCAGCATTTCAGTGGTTTCTAGCTGTCGAGTCCTCACAGTTATGAATCTCTGTGGTTGGTTGATTATTTGTGTTAGGAGGATGAGTTAGGAGGCCTTCATGCGGACTGAAAAAAATATTTGTCTAAATCGCGACGGAAGTAAGGGCGAGGATTGTGGCCACGTAAAATTTATTTAAGGCCCCAAGTGGAATTCGTTTCCGCTGACCGTTTCAAGGTGGTTCTTCTGTCGCTGTTTATTTTTGTTATGGTTTGTCTTTGGGTGTTTTTGTCGCTTGTGTTGTTTTATTTTAGATAGCCTATTGGCCATTTTGTGGGAAAGTAACTGCCCTTTTGGCTTTCCGCTATTGGTGTTTCCATTAGGGTATGTTGATTCATGTTTGTGTTTCTTTCCCTTCTATTTTGTAATAGATTTTTGGTCAAATAGTAGTATTATAATGGCTGTAATGCTCCCCTTTTGACAGTGAATAACTTATCCGAGTTTGAAGTAAATATCTTCAGTAATGATATTAGAAAACAGGCTGCAGGTGCTTTTGATAGTAAACAACCAGACCAAGGTTGAAAGAAATATCTTCAGTAATGACAGAGAGATTAGAAAAAGATTGATTTTCAACATAAATCCTAAGTTGAAAAGGGGGCATTATTGTGCCAAAGTATTTTGAGGTTAACTTCCCCTATTGGTATGAGTTCCCTTTTTCATAGCAAACAACTATTCCGAGTTTCAACAAAATATCTTCAGTAATGATAGAGATATTACAAAATGTCAAAGTTTTTGCACGACGACGACGCAGACGACAACGCAGACGACGCAGACAACGACAGGGCTATGACAATACCTCGACCTTTTCTTCGAAAAAAGCCGAGCTAAAAATAAGGTCAAACCCACGAAAAACCTTTCTGCCATGGTGACCCTCCTAATTATGCTAAATATCAAACATGACCAGAATCCATCGATCGGTTCGACGACGCAGACGCCGACAGTGCTATGACAATACCACGTCGTTTTCTTTGAAATAGGCCGAGCTAAAAATTAGGTCAAGGTCGCCAAATTCCTTTCTGCAATGGGAACACTCCCAATTATCCTAAATACCAAACATGACCAGAATCCTCCCATTGGTTCTTAAGAAATTGCAGTGAAACCAATTTTCTGTACAATCAAAATTCCATGGTCACCTTGAAAATTAGGTCAAGGTCACCGAATTCCTTTCTGCAATGGAGACCCTCCAAATTATGCTAAATACCAAAAATATTCAGAATTCATCCATCAGTTCTTGAGAAATCGCAGTGAAACAACTTTTAAACAAAAATTCTAAGTAGAAAAAGGGACATAACTGTGCCAAAACTATTTTGAGGGGTTCCTCGCCTATTGATACGAGTTCCCATTTTCATAATGAACAACTAGTCCGAGTTTCAAGGAAATAGGTTCAGTAATGACAGAGATATTACAAAATGTCCAAGTTTTTGCACGACGACGACAAAAATTCTAAGTCGAAAAAGGGACATAACTGTGCCAAAAATATTTTGAGGGTAACCTCTCCTATTTGTAAGAGTTCCCCTTTTCATAATGAACAACTAGTCCGAGTTTCAAGTAAATATGTTCAGTAATGATAGAGATAATACAAAATGTCCAAGTTTTTGTACAACGACGACGACGACGCAGACGACGCCAGAGCTGTGACAATACCTCGTCGTTTTCTTTGAAAACAGCCGAGCTAAAAATCTTGATACATGTGCCACATTTCGTCATAAGATTGACCTGAGTAGGAATTAAATGCATCAAAAACTAGGGCTCTTTGTGAAATATGTGACTATGGAATTGTTGCCTTGCATACATTGTTCATGTACACCTTTGGTGGGAACATATAGTCTGACCTAAAAATGGTCAATTTTGATATTTTGCAGAACGAGTATCCATTGAAATATTTATGTTGCTATGAAACACATTTACTTCCATACGGCCACTTTATTTGTGAAGCAAAGAAGTGCTTACTAGCTAACCTGGCCCAGAAAACTGTACACTCCATACATTTTAGGTCTTTAGTCTGTTCTTTGATTCTAAAGGATAACCTTTTATAGACCATATTTAAACCAGTAAGAAAAGGTCACTAAGGAAAGGCCACACTCTAAGAAGACACGGAGGCACACATACACACAAAAAAGACGAAACATGAACCAACGGCTAACAACACATAAGACACTGCAAAAGAACGACCGAATTGGGACGGTCAGTAGCAAACATACTCGGGGTGGGGGGGGGGCTTCAACTCCGAAGTTTATGAAATTTTAATCCTCGCCCTCAGTTCCAGTACAGTATCAAACAAAGTAACAATAACAAATTGATCCGCATGGAAGCTTTCCAGTTCAACATTGAGTCATGGTAAAATACATGCTAAAATGGAAATGTATAGATTTATATTAACATGAATCAGGGTTGAGGACTCAACAAAAATCCGACGTCAGAGCAGAAGAAAACCACAAGTTAGATCACGGAGGGTCGAAAGTCACTGCAGCTGGTTTTTAAGGGAATGTGTGGCGGTTGTTAAAAGTCCCCAGCCCTTCATTGAGGTGTAGTTTATTTTCGTCTCCTTTAACTTCATAGATTCCATTGTGGAATCTTAAAAATATTTCAGGGTCACTGATGACGCCTAATAGGCAGAAAATAGGTAAATTCTGGTCCAGAAAGTTGTACACTCAATAATTTTAAGTTCTGTGGTGTATTCGTGGCTTCCAAGGGATAACGCTTTTATAGAACTTAAGCAATACCTTCACCAGACAAGATGTCAATGTTGGAACTAGTTCGCTCACCTGAGTTACGATGTAATGGCACGGAAGATTATTAATCAGGCTCCTTGCAAGAATATGGCTATCGCCTTTTATTTTTACAGCTGGAAGAGTTTGCACTTTCCAAGTTGTTAATAAGGAAGGGAGGGGGTCTGTCTAAAACCACTGTACAATCAAACCTCTGCCCGCATTTGTTGGTCAGATGTCTCTGAGTATAGGCTTGATATCATGTTTGAAGATTTTTCTAATTTTAGCTCCGCTTCAACTTTTTCAGCCAGTCAGACCAATTTAGCAATTGGGTAGAGGAACATTACAGGAACAGTCCATTAAAATTCTTTTGAAATTGTGCTAGTAACCTAAGAGGAAATGACGTTTAAAATGTTAAACATTATATATATATAAATAGATGCCAGGGAACAGCTACAATCAAAGATTGCAGACTACCAATGGCACCAAAAGGAAGAGTAACAATGGAGAAAACAAAAATGGCAAAGAAATCAAAATCAGCACAGCACCCAATAGCTGTAAATTGTCTTTGAGCTTTTGTAAAGTTCTACTTTTGAATTCATATAGTAAGTGCATCCACTCAGAACAATGTGCTAGTTATCACAACCTTAGCCCACCCCAACAATCCAAATTACACTTTATCATCATCAGTTGTTTTTTTGTTTTTTTTTTTAAAAAGGCATATTTCAGCCCTCACAGTCAGCAGCCAACAATGTTGATGCAGAAGAGGCTGTTCATGGGTGGGCAGTCTTCTTGTGGGAACAGATTGATCCGGGTTCACATTGTTGCCTAGACTGCAAAAAATGAGGCACAAAATTGAATTTTAAGATAATTGAATCCGTTTGTTTTTCAGAAGAAATGTTTGAAATATTTAGATTTTTATATATATCTCAATATAAATGGTAAGTATGGGATTAAAACTAAATTTATCAGCTGAAACCTATTGAGAAAATTTAAGCATTGCTATTGTATTTCACATTTGTATGTATATAACAAAGAGTGAGTAGAAACAGTTAAACAGTTTTCACACCTAAATGTGCAGACAATTATGTATACCACACAAAAGAACAAAAGAAAATAAAGTATATCCATAGTTAATATAATCTACCTTCTACCTTTGAATAGAATTGCACAAATAAATTAAAATCGATTAAATGAAGTGTTTGCTGTAATCCCCTAACAATGATAAACCTTAAGAATTGTCGTCTGTTTTGTCACCTGCAAGCCACATTCTAAGTCATATGTGCACACATTGTGAACCAGATCAGACAGCTGTACATTATTTGCCTGTATGAAAAAGGGGTTTGATACGTTTGCAAGAATATCAGGAGACGACATAAACGGACAACATTTTCAGATGCAGGTTTTCACGCAATTTCGGATTCCAACTGGACTTTTGTTTTGCTCCAGGAATTCAGTGTCTTTTCGCTATCGACTTCTCGCCGAATTTCGTAACATGTCACTTATCACCTTCTGCCTGCTCCAGGGGAAATGCTATTTTAAACACTTACCCACACTGATTTTCTGACAGCAACACCTCGAGGTACAATATCCAGAGAGAGACACTTTGTTAATGATGACAGCCAGTGGCCACTGTAGGAACCATATGGACAAGAACTGTTTTCCCTGAATGTGCTCCTATAATGTCAAAATATAAAGCCATAAGGGGTTGCCCTCAGGAGCACAGAATACAAAATTGATAGGAACAACATTAAAAGTACACTGCAAATGCCGCAGAAAAAATGATGCGATTCACTCCAGGAATTCAGCGGGGTTGGGGTAAGGCAAAGGTGATATGTATCTTGCGTCACTAAGGAGTCTAACTGTTGAGCAAGACTTGTTGTCCTTGCAGCAGGTCCGGGTAGAGGGAGCATTGTTATTTCGTCTGTCACTACAATTCCATTAATCTTACTTTTCCTCCCCTGACCGTCACTTTCATTTCCCCTACTATCTCTTATATCTCTTTTCTCCCTTTCTCTTGGAGACGACACTAAATGATATACTGTGATTGACCTGTCGTTAAACACTAAACAATCAACCACTACAAGAATTATACTATATGATTTATCTTGACGTAAGGCAAAATAAAACAGACACATGGGTAATGAAAGGGTCTAGGTCCTTAACAACAAATATTGTACACGGTTTCATTATGAACAAGAGGCCCATGGGCCACTATGCTCACCAGAGCTCAGGTCGGTACTGCCCAATGACAGCCATGTATTTTAACATGTTTGTTTGTTTGTTTGATTTGAGGTTTAACGTCCCCGTCAACACTGTAAAGGTCATTTTGGAGACGTTGCTTCCCATTTTGTGGGTTTTTTACCCGCAATTGAGATGAAATGACCTCTCAAGCCCTGTCGCCCAATGAAACCAATAGGGTTTATAAGCATGGACGGACCGACTCGCACCGCATTGCCTGGGCAGGCTTAGATCCTCTAAGCGGTTTACCAGTACTCGTGTGAGGGTCGGTTTCAGCTCTGCGTGGAAGCATCATGCAGCCCGTCTATTTCTTCAAGCCCCGATGGGCGGTGGCTACTATTTTAACATGATATCATTTTAATCTACCAATTATAAAGGCTCCCAAATGAACCCCTATATCCAAATTAGCATCCACGTGGACTCAGTATCAAAAACATTAGGCCTTTTATTAAGTAGAGGGTGTAGGGCATGGTCCCCAATGGAGCCCTGGCCCCGATGTTATAAAACATTTTTCATGCTCAACGCAACTGAACATGAAACTTGTGCTCATAAAAATTAAAATACTAGGAAGTTGGGCGATTTTTCTTTCTCAGATAGCAGAGAATGTTGCTCACAAATTTTAAAATGCCAACAAATGTTGGCATTTAAAAATTTGTGAGCAGGACAAATTTCATGCTCGAGTGAGTTGAGCATGAAAAAAGTTGGAATCACTAAATGTGTCTTATCATAAGGAATAAGAATATATATGGTGTAGAAGTGGGGATCTGTATACCAGAGTTATAAGGCCTCTTAAGCGGTGGAGGAGTTGGGACATGTCCTGTTGATCCCAGGAAAGCCCAAGATTGTTGTCCCTATAAGGACCAATAATATATATATATGGTTTATGGGTGGGGATCTGAATGGTTTCTGATATATGAGGCCCTTCTATGACGTGGAGAGGGGAGGAATGGCCCCTGCGACGCCCAAGTGTGTGTGCTATTGATAAGGAACAAGAACATATATGATTATGGGGTGGGGATTTGAATGGTTTCTGAAATATATGGCCTTTTAAAGTGGAGGGGCGGGGTGCATTGCCCTAGCACAAAGTGACCCCCAGGTTGGTGTGACTGAATGAGTCTTACCATAAGGAACAATAATATTATAGTTTATGGGTGGGGATCTGAATGATTTCTGAGATATATGGCTTTTAATGAAGTAAAGCAGTGGGGCATGACCCAGGCAGTCCGGATGACTCCCAAGCTAGTGTTATTTGAATGTGGCTTATCACAAAGAAGATAATTATATTTGGTTAGGGGTGGGGCTCTGAACAGATTCTGAGATATATAGCCTTTTGTGAAGCGGTGGGGTGGGGCAAGGCCCTGGCCTGACCCGGTAGACCTCCAGATTGACGTCAATGAATGTGTCTTATCATAAGGAACAACAATATATATGGTTAGAGGTTTGGATCTGTAAGGTTTCCAAGATATTGGGTCTTTAATGGAATGAAGGGGTGGGGCACGACTCCGGCACATCCTGGGGGACCCCAGGTTAATCTCAATGAATGCGTCATATCATAAGAAGCAAGAATAGGTTTTGGGTCGGGGATCTGAATGGTTTCTGAGAAAGATGGCCTTTTGTGAAGTGGAGGGGTGGGGCAAGGCCCCGGCGCACCCAGGAAGACACCCAAATTGGTGTCAATGAATGAATCTCTTCATAAGGAACAAGGATATATAGGGTTTAGGGGTGGGGATCTGTAAGGTTTCCAATATATTGAGCATGTTATAAAATGGAGGGGGTGACACATGACCTCGGCACAACCCGGGGGAACCCCAGGTTGGTGTCTCTGAATGCGTCTTATCATAAGGAACAAGAATATATATGGTTTTGGGGTGGGGATCTAAATGGTTTCTGAGATATATGACCTTTTCTGAAGAAGAAGGGGTGGGGCAAGGCCTAGGCGCACCCCGGGAGACCCCAAAGTTTGTGTCAGTGAATGTATATTTTCATAAGGAACACGAATATATATGGTTTAGGGGTGGGGATCAGTAAGGTTTCCAAGATATTGTGCCTTTTATGGAATGGAGGGGTGGGGCATGACCCCGGCACGTACTGGTTGACCCCCATGTTGGTGTCACTGAATGCATTTTATCATAAGGAACAAGAATATATATGGTTTTGGAGTGGGGATCTGGATGGTTTCTGAGTTATATGTTTATTTAATAGTAACCTGTAGACCCAATGGGTCGGGCGCTATATATTCATTATTTATACTTGTTTGTTCTGATAGCGTATGTCACTCTAATAAAAATTACTTACTTACTTATATGGCCTCTTATGAAGTGGCGGGGGCGGGTCATGGCACCGGCTTAACCTAGGGGACCTCCATGTTGGCATTAAAACATATGGCCGAGAGACATTTACTGAAGGAACATTTCTAAAAAAGTTTTGTCAAAATATCTGCAATAACTTGGCAGCAAATGCCATTTTTCAATTTTCCCCATGATAAGTCTATGGGAAATCTAAGTTGCCATAGCAACCAAACTAAAGAGCCAAATTTTATAAGAAAAACACAAAACATGTGAAGGCAAATATGGTGAATATTTCCAAAAGCTCTCAGCTTAATAGAGCATTCGGTTTCTGAGGAGATGATTTTTGAAGTTTTTTTTTTCTATTTTTTTTATTTTGGTTTCCTTGGCAACCAATAAAAATGAGCAGTAGGCCTTAAATCATATGGCAGATAGTAGATTGCATTAGGAACATTTCTATGAAAGTTTTGTCAAAATATCTGCAAAGGCTTGGCAGCAAATGCCATTTTTCAATTTTCCCAGTCATAAGTCTATGGAAACTCTAAGTTACCATAGCAACAAAACTAATGAGCCGATTTTCATAAAAAACACAAACTTTCAATCCCCCTAGCCCAAGAATGCTACAGATAAAATTTGGGCCCAATCGGCCCAGTGCCTTCAGAGGCGATGACGTTTGATAGTTTTGACGCAGACGACGCATACGCAGAGGACGCAGACGACAACGGACAACTGCCTATCCTATAAGCTCCCCCGGAGCCTTCGGCTCTGTTGAGCTAAAAATAGAAGTAGAGGCAATGGTCAGGAATCGATGCAATTAACCCACGGCTCCCATCAGAGACACCAAAGGGAAAGAGCACAAACACGAAACAACAGACCCTAATGGAAGCATCAATAGCGGAAAGCCAAAAGGACAGTTACTTTCCCACCAAATGGCCAATTGTCTATCCAAATCAAAATATTATAAGCGACACAAACAACTAAAGACAAACCATAACAAAAATAAACCGCGACAGAAGAACCGCCTTAGAACGTTCAGTGAAACGAATTCCAATGGGGGCTTAAATCGATTTTACGTGGCCACAAACCTCGCCCGTACTTCCGTCGCGATTAAGACAAATAATATGTTCCATCCGCATGAAGGCCTCCTAACTCATCAGTGCAACATCTATGTGAACACAAAGCAATCAAATAACCACAGCTATGAAACAACGGTGAGGACTAGACAACAAGAAACGACTGAAATACCGGAGCAATTGAAAACCAACAGTTTGACTCCGATGGGCCCGACCAGAGTCAGAGCATCAGGAATCAACATTACACTGAATAAAATCTCTCTAATTCTCAGTAAGCCATTACGCTGGAACCGTCATAGAATCTGAGGCCGGACCCACCGGCGTGCAAATAAAGAGGGAAGTGAAGTTGTCAACCGTGATTGGGTTAACTACCGTGCATGCAGTCTGTCGTATAACACTTATGTTCTACCGAAACTTTTTATATCGAAGAATGATTTTACGAAATTGGGTGCTGAATTCATTGCGGTTATACATAAATTTCTGAATATATATACTATGTCGCCATACAATTCGGGATCGGATAGACCTTGTTGCAAAAGAGATATTGAATTTTGAAATTAAATCAGAATGACGTCTATAAAATTTTGAAAAGGCTTTGCGTAGTTTACGGTACCAATAATCCTGATTAAGAAGTTTAGCCGTTAACAATTTATTACGAGTGTTTAAGTCAGTTACATGGCAAATCGAATAAATTGCGAAATATAAACGCCATAGGATGGCGCACGAGGAACATCACCTTCCAAAAAAGGATAATTTACAATCTCAAAATCAAAATCATCGCGTTTATCATAAATTTTACAAGAATCAAACCCACCTACAATAGAAAGATGTTAATCCAAAAAAGGGTCTCGGTATCAGAAAAAAATGCTTATTTAACTGAAGTTCGTGGGGGGGGAGGGGGTAAATTTAACTAATCAAACCATCGAAATGGGTATTATTAAATTCAATAAATCATCGAAATATCTAGAGGTGGAGCTAAAATCTTCAATGATTGTAGACTTGTTTTCAGCAAAAAGGGACATCATGAAGTCTTTTTCATAACAAACAAAAACAGATCAGTCACAAGTGGTGCGCAGTTAGTACCCACCGGAATACCCACAACTTGTCTAAATAACTTAGTACCTTTTCTTATGTAAATATTGTCAAGTAGAAAGGTGTCAGCTTCTCACACTTTCTGACATGACCATAAAGTATTTTTTATGCTCTTCAGACGTGAAAAAAAGCATTTCTTACATTACATGCAAGATAAAAGGACTCTTCCCTATGAAATGTCCATTCAATTAAATCATTATGATTTTCTTTTACAGGATTATGAGGACGTGTAGTGTAAAGGGTGGACAGATCATAACTAGACAGACTTGAAGCCCGAAAACGCCTGGATTTCAATTTATTTAAAAATTCATTAGAATTTTTTATAGACCAACACAGATTTCTACCTGATCTTTCAAAGACTCCGCGCAATATTTTATCAGATGTTTTTTGATGGCAGTAAAACATGAAGTTGATAATTTGGAGAGTTCAGTGGTGGTACAAGAGCTTGAATTTGCAACACACCGTGCTTTGAATGTTTTTTTTTTTTTTTTTTTTTTTTGTGAAATTTAGGTAACCAATATAACGTAGGAAGCTTGTCTTGGCCTTTTGTAACACAGACAGCAAACTTGGCGGCTGTATAATGACAAATGTGGTCAACAAATAAAGCCCTCTCTACAGCTAAAGGCTGAAGTTCATAGGCCTTAGTACCACCAAGTTCTTGCTGAAGAGCGTTAACATAGTGAAGCCGTCAAACAACGACCACATTGTTAGCGGCCTTATCAGCTTGAGCCAAAACAAACTTCCTATGAAATTATTGAATATCTGGTTTAAGGAGACTTAAAGACGTCTTAGGTTACGGAGTTAATAAGTTCGTATTTTGCTAATATAAAGAAATGCGTTTGTCCACCAATTTCAGAATGCTTCGTTTCCATTCTTAAAGAGCTTTATGCTCAACATACTCTCGTTTACACCACCGATTACCAAATTCATTCAAGGAAGCAGCGATTTCATCTCTACATTTATTGAAATCAATTTTAGATGGAAATCGATATTTCGGTCCTTTAGAAATTATATTACGTATCCTAGAATCAGGAATAATTTTAAATTGCCAATAATAATATGACCAGCAGCAGGATAGCAATACATTGCATTTTACAATCACAGGTATCATGAGTGTAAGTGTCAATATCAAGATCAGAAACAAGTTTGTTAAAATTAAAAAATGATAGATCTAACAGGTTTATTGTACCATAGCAAATTATGGGTGTTTCAGTATTTTAAGAATAAGCCGGAATGGATGAAATAACCGAACTGTCCCGGAAGATACGTGGTAAATCAATTTAAATCCAAACCCTTATTAATGAAGGATGTTTTGATGCAATGACGTTTGTGATTAATTTCAGAATCGCTGAAATGACGAAGAGCATGCTGAGCATAACCTCTAGTTAAAAGAGCAGCGCCGTATAACTGATTAGAACTATCGTAGAATTTATTCGCCTCGGTATCCAGAATCCGTAATACAGAAATGAGTAATGAACTTAGAAAAGCAAGCGTTGAGTGGCGTCCATGATTCAATAATATTATGGACAGCCACTTCAGACTGGTATTGTTTCTTTTAAAAGCACGTTATTTACGTTTATAATAACTATTTTTTCTGTGTGCCGTACGATCTAGTTTTACGCTTTCGACAGTCCAGAAGCGAGAAAATATCACAGTCGGGAATTTTAGATATATTACCCTCATGATAAATGTTGTCTCTAAAGCCCAATGGAAAAGGTGTCTGTAATAATTTAATCCATTTTAATTCAGTTTCATGCCGTTTAATAAACCTAGCTGTAGAATTTACATCATAATAATTTTTTCCGCATGCTGTATAGAACTATCTTTTATAGAATGACCTGTACGTCTGAAATGACGGTGAAAGAAAGTGTTAGTTTTGTAGGCTTTTTACCCCCCCCCCCCCCCCAGAACTTCAGTTCAATAAAGCAAATTCTTCTGATACAGAGGCCCCGTTTTAGGATTTACATCTATATATTGTAGATGGGTTTGTTTCGTGCAAAATTTATGATAAACGCGATGACTTTGATTTTGAGATTGTAAATTTTCCTTTTTTGGATGGTGATGTTCCTCGTTCACCATCCTATGGCGTTTATATTTCGCAATTAATTCGATTTGCTAGAGTGTGTAGTCATGTAACTGACTTCAACAGTCGTAATAAATTATTAACGGCTAAACTTCTTAATCAGGCTTATCGGTACCATAAATGCGCAAAGACTTTTCAAAATTTCATAGACGCCATTCTGATTTAATTTGGAAATTCAACATTGGACTTAAATCTCTTCTGCAACAAGGTCTATCGGAACCCGAATTTTATGGTGACTTAGTATATAAATTCAGAAAAATGTATAACCGCAATGACTTCAGCTCCCAATTTCGTAAAATCATTCTTCGATATAAAAGGATTGGGTACAACATGGATGTTATACGACAGACTGCATGCATGGTAGTTAACCCAATCACGGTTGGCAACTTTGCTTCCCTCTTTAATTGCACGCCGGTGGGTCAGGCCTCAGATTCTATAACGGTTCCAACGTAAAGGCTTATGGAGAATTAGAGAGATCTAATTCAAGGTAATGTTGGTTGGTGCTTGATGCTGTGTCTATGGTCGGGCCCATCGGAGTCTTACAGTGGTTTCTTGCTGTCGAGTCCTCACCGTTGTCTCACCTCTGTTGTTCTTTGACTATTTGTGTTCACGGAGATGTTGCACTGATGAGTTGAGAGGCCTTCATGCGGACTGATTATATTATTTGTCTAGGTTAGTTAGGGCGAGGATTTTGGCCACATAAAATCGATTTAAGCCCTCCAGTGGAAATCTTTTCACTGACCGTTCCAAGGCGGTTCTTCTGTGGCGATTTATTTATGCTGTTGTGTGTTACTTACTGTGTGTATCACTTGTGTCTTTTTATTTTGGATGGCCATATGGCCATTTTGTGGGAAAGTATCTGTCCTTATGGCCTTCGTTTGTTTAGGTTTCTATTATGGTCTGGTCGCTTGATGTTTGTGTTTCTTTCCCTTTGGTGTCTTTGGTGGGTGGAGTAAGTTAATTGTATCGATTCCTGATCTTTGTTTTACTTCTACCTTACTCGTTCTACACTAGTTTTCGTTAAATCATGTTTTTTAACATGCGATTAGCGGCCGTATTGCAGTCGATGTATTGCGGCACATTGTTAGTGGCCGTACCTGCTGGAGCCAAAACAAACTTCTTATGAACTTCTTGAATAACTTGTTTAAGGTGACGTAAAGACGCCTTTGGTCTAGAAGGTAATTAGTTCGTATTTTGAGAATAAAAAAATAATGTGTTTTTTCACTAGTTTCAGAATGCTAAGTTTCCTTTCTTCTAGAGCTTTGTGCTCAACCTACTCTCGTTTACACCATCGATTACCAAATTCATTTAAGGCAGCAGCGATTTCATCTCTATATTTATTGAAATAAATTTTAGAAGGTAATCGATATTCAGTCCTTTAGAAATTATATTGTGTTTCCTAGAATCAGGAATAATTTTTAAATTGCCAGAAATAATATGATCAGCATCAGGATAACAATACACTGATTTTGTTTTTAATCACAGGAGTGTAAGCGTAAATATCAAGGTCAGAAACAAGTTTGTTACAATTAATATTGATAGATCTAACCGTTGTTTTATCTCTGTGGTTGTTTGATTTTTGTATTCACGGGAATGTTGCACTGATGAGTAAGGAGGCTTTCACGCGGACAGAACAAATTATTTGTCTTAATCGCGACGGAAGTAAGGGCGAGGATTGTGGCCACGTAAAATCGATTTACTGACCGTTCAAATGCGGTTCTTCTGTCGCAGTTTATTTTTGTTATGGTTTGTTTTTGAGTGTTTGTATCGCTTACATTAATTTTTTTTGGATAGCCAATTAGCCATTTTGTGGGAAAGTAACTGTCCTTTTGGCTTTCCGCTATTGATGTATCCATTGGTGTCTGCTGTTTCATGTTTGTGTTTCTTTCCTTTTGGTGTCTCTAATGGGAGCTGTTGGTTAATTTTATCAATTCCTGATCATTGCCTTCACTTCTATTTTCATTATATTTATAGTAAATGATGGCTGTTTAAGTATTTTGAAAATAAGCAGGAATGGATGAAATCACCAAACTGTCCCGAAAGATACTAGGTACGAGGCATGTTCGAAAAGAATTGCTTATTTCCATCTGAGACTTCAAATTTCAAGTTAGCCCAAAAATGCTCATTTCATGCCCTCGAAGTACTCCCGTTGGCTAGAAATGCAAAGTTTCAGCCGATGTACCCAATTTGGGCACAGTGATAAGGTGCTAATGATTGGCAGATCCAAGGCATGTCGGGTCTGGTATTTCAGCCCAGCAAGAAATGATTTCAATTTCGGAAACAAAAAGAAATCACAAGGGACAAGGTCTGGGGAATACGGGAGGTGAGGCAAAACAGTTACTTTTTTCTTTCTTCAAAACTGCCGCAACTATTCCGGAGGTATGAGCGGTTTCATTGTCATGTAGAAGACCGACATGTTTAAAACCAGTGGCAGGGCGTCGTTTCTGATATTACTTTTTCAGTTTCTTCAGTTTTGTTTGTTTGATTTGAGGTTTAACGTCCCCGTCAACACTGTTAAGGTCATTTTGGAGACGTTGCTTCCAATTTTGTGGGACTGACATTGAGATGAAATGACATCTCAAGCCCCGTCGCCCAATGAAACCAATAGGGTTTATTTGCATGGACGGTCCACCTCGCACCGCGGTTCCTGGACAGGCTTAGATCCCCTAAGCTGCTAACCAGTACTAGTGTGCGGGCTGGATTCAGCTCTGCGTGGAAGCATCATGCAGCCCATATATTCCTTCAAGCCCCTATGGGCGAGGGCGAACAGTTTCTTCAGTACGTCTTGGTGGTACTTTCCGGTAATGCTTTTGCCCTTTTTCACCAACACTTTTATTGCGACTCCTTCACCAGAGATGAAGATTGCATACAAAACCTTCTTTGTACTCAAAGAACGTTTGGCAAATTATTGGGCGTTTGTTGTGTTTAGTGGCCCAGATCTTATTGCTAACCTTTCAGATGGGCTCAAAATAATGGACATAAGTTTCAGCGCCTGTGACGACATTGGCAAACTGTTGTTTTTTATCATATTTTGGAAACATTTGAAGCAGCTTATTGGCTACTTTAACCCGTTGCCTCTTTTGCTCGTCAGTCAACAGATGTGGCACCCATCTAGCAGAAATCTTTCTGACTTTCAAATACTTCTTCAAAATAAGGTTAACCGTCGACAATGATATGCCTACCTTTCGTGCAATATAAAGAACTGTAAACCCGGCATTTGCTTCAATGCTGAGAATCCGATCAAAAATAAAGTTCCTATTGCCTGGACAACATTTTCCGTATTATAAGATTATGGAAAACTAAAGGATAAGTGATTCTGACACGAACAATTATAACTGACCCAAATTCGAATTTGTCAAAGAATAAATGGCTGTCCTCATTACTTTTAAATTTGTTGAGGATCAGATCAAAACTGAAGTTGCTATCGGCCGGACAATGTTTTCCCCCATTTTTAGTCTATGGACCACTAAAGGATAAGTATCTCCGATCTGCCCCTTATTCGAACTTGTCCAGTATTTTATAGCTGTTCGTATTACCAGCAACTGTGTTGAGGCTCAGATGAAAATAAAAGTTGCTATCGCCCAGACAGGAAACGCTAACGACGGACGGCCGAAGGACGCCGGACAACAGGCCACGGTATAAGCTGACCTGATAATGTGCTCCAGATGAGTTTATAACACAGTCAGTCAGTATTTGGTTCTTGCAGAAAGTGCAATAACCTTGTAAACTGAAAAACAGCATCTTGCAGAAACAAAAATGCATGAATTCAGTATGTTTATGCCCCATATAAACTTTGTCATGTATGTATGTATGTATGTATGTATGTATGTATGTATGTATGTATGTATGTATGTATGTATGTATGTATGCAGCATGCGTGTATTTATGTATGTATGTATGTATGTATGTATGTATGTGCAAATCGTGTACGTTCAGTAACTTTCTTATTCTTAGATGGTTTTTGAAATTACTTGGCAGAAATCTTAATCTTCATAACATTATGTGTCGCACGCAAGACCCATGTCGGTGTATTAAAGGTAAAGGTCGTACTTAGAGGTCAAATATAAAAAATGGTCTTTTTTCGTGCCCGGTCAATAACTGTTTTATTCCTCAATGGATTCTAAAACAACTTTGCAGAAATGTTAGCCATCATGAGACAATATGTCGCGCGCAAGAGCTAGTCCGGTATTTTCAAGGTCAAAGTCACACTTAGAGGTCAAAGTAAAGGGGTCTTTTTTCGTGTCCGATCAATACTTTTTTTTTCTTTCTGGATGGACTTTTTAAATTAAGTGCTTTTAAAAGAAACAATACCAGGCAAGACCCAGGTCTGTAACTCCAATGTCAAGGTCATACTTAGAGGTCGAAAATAGGTGTCTTTTTCGTGCCCGGTAAACTACTTTTTTGTTCTTAGATGAATTTTACAATTACTTGGCAAAAAGTTAAGCATCGTAAGACGATGTGTCGCGCGTAAGAACCAGGTCGGTGCCTAAAAGATCAAGGTCATACCCAGAGGTCAGAGGTCAAGAAATCTTCTTTTTTCGTGCACGGTCAATAATTTTCTTATTCCTGGATGGATTTTTTAAATTATTTTGCAAAACTGTTAACCACCATGAGACGTTGAGACGATGAGTCGCGCTCAACAACCAGGTCGGTACCTCAAAGCTAAAAGTCATACTTAGAGGTCAAAGATTAAAAAAAAAGTCCGGATAATGACTTTTTTATTTCTTGATAGAGTTTTTAAAGTGACCACGCAGAAATGTTCACCTTTATTAGGCGATGTGTCGCGCGCACGACCCAGGAACGTACCCCCAATGTCAAAGATCATACTAAGAAGTCAAAGGTCAAAAAGGGGTCCTTTTTCGTGTCCAGTCAATAATTATGTTAATCTATGTCTGGAACATGTTCGAATCATAATTATAAATTACAAATTTTCATTCTTTGGAGCTATGAAAGAATGCACTACTATGTCACACGGATAAGTTATCATAATGTGTTTCTATTAAATCATGCTCCTCATCTTGATATTTGAGCCAGCGCATGATAAAACCTACAATAAGACATGTGCGCACAGCGAAGACTCAGATCAGCTTGCGCAACCATATGGTCTAACCAGAGACTTCTCTTGCTGCATCGGGCCCTTAGCTATCATTAGAGCGCACAACGAAGACTCTGATCAGACTGCGCGGATGCGCAGGCTGATCTGAGTCTCCGTTGGGCGCACATGTCTTATTGTAGGTTTTGTCGGGCTCATTTAAAAGCAGACGCACCGATAGTGTTTAGGTTAATAGATAATAGTGGAGTCTATTTGCGTTTAGAAACACTTGTATTGCGTTGAATGTCATTGTGCATTTGCTAAACGTTCATGAGCGTATTGGTACTATACGGCTTACTTGTTTTCGTAAATACACCATCCACACAGCGGATTCTTGGCTTCTATTACTTCCTCACAGGTTGAATACATTTCACAGTCGGTTATTTCGTATCTCACGATCTGTAATGAAAACAGTGGATCTAAAATCAAGATTGGATACATACAAAGCCGGTGCAAATATTCCTTAATATCAAAAGACATTACCCCTATCATAAACCCTTTCTTTGTTAAAATGCACCTTTGATGCCTAGGTCTTGAATAAGACCAAAATGTTTGCGTTGTTTGCTTGCGTACTTTTAAAATGTAAGTAAAAAATAGCAGATTTTTTCTAACTCCGCCAATTCTATTTCAACACATACCCACACAACCACACACACACACACGCACCACTAGACATTAAGGACAAGATCCATTTATTTGGCGCTCATAAGTGATCTATGAAAAGTTCGTTAAAAGTTTAGAAGATACCATGTGAGACGGCGCATTCTATTATAGGACATAGACAGCGAACAATATAGACCGTGTACAGGTACTAAAGGTTTTAAAACAGATGGCCAGGAAAAGCTACAATTAACGATCACAGTCTCACAGTCCAGATTCAGGACCATTATTTCACCAATTCCTCCAACCCCCACAAACCAGTGAAAATACATGTAGGTTGAATTTAGTTAATACTAATTTATTTAAGTTTGATTGCGATGGAAGCTTCAAGCTTATTTAATCGCTCTCGAACACTCATTCCGGATGTTTTCACACGCACGAGAGAGGCAGTGATTATTTAACCACTGCTACCCATTTACACCTGGGTGAAGTGAGGCAGTGTCATTACGTGTCTTGCCCAATGACACACCTCGATACCGGGTGCCGGATTTGAACGCACAACCTCTCGATCATGAGTCGAACCATTAACCACTGCGCTATCGAGTAAAAACATATTTACTCTGTTCTGCTACAGGTATAAAAATTGTGTGTCTCTAACTAAAGTTATTCTAACAGATATTTACCATCTATATCTTTTAGCAAACGGATATGTACACATCTTTGCAAATACCATGTCTTTCTCTATAAAGTGGAATTTGTTAAGGTTTTCATTCCAGGGATTCGTTAATGTGATGTATGACCCAGGTCAGTGAACGAGCTTTGTTCCATTTTCCCCATTGAAGAAGTATCTTCCGACTGGTTACACATTAAATAGTCAAACATAAGTATCAACAATAACATTGGAAAATACTTTGAAAAAACAAATCAACAACACGATATTTAGCCAAATGTAGCATACAGGTTTTAAACCCCAATCAGCCGTGACCTATAACATATAATGCATCCAGTGACCGGACTTACTTTTCTGTTACCAAAATTTCACATGTAAACAATAAAATACAACCTTCTATACCTAAGAAAACAACAAAACTGCAAGTTTTTAACGTTCTTTACTAATTACAGTAATTTTCTGGAAATTTCTGCTCGATTCTCACCTTCTTGGACTTTACTAGTTTGAAAGCCATCGGAGAAAATGTGCAGTGCTACTGTGGTTGCGTCAAAATCTCAAAATATTTCTCAAGCTAAAATAAATGGTTTATTTGCAGATTTTCAAACAGAATGTAAATCGCTGGGTATCTCTTATACGAATGGCAATATTTCTGACGTATTTGTGGGCGGTAACGTCTGAAACGTTACACACTTTGACGCCACGTAATGCTGAGTGTGCGCGTCGCATGGAATCGGGTGTGATTTAACCTGCCACACTGCCTGCAGCCTTTCTTGGTGATTTTTGCCTCTGCTATGACAAAAATGCCGATGTTTTGGATTGCAGTATAAACTAAATAAATAATAAGTTCCTTTAATAATAAAATATGATCGATGAGTCTCTACCACCTATAAAATTGTCTAGGGCGAACCGATTAGACACTAACCATGTAACTATATGTGTATATTAATGCCTGTAAAATAATCAGATGATGTAAACAAGAGGATTTATTTCTGCACATGGTATTAAATATAAACTTATTAATTATTGACATATGACCACCCGTTGGGGGACCAAACCCGACTATCTGCAGCCTGGAGTCTGACCAGTCCCGTAGTGATTGTATTGATAGTACAATATTTCTATTTTCTATATCTAATTTTCAAACTCTTGCTGGTCTGATTAGCTGAGCAACACGGTTTGTGGCGCACATTATTTGCTAGTCCTTTGCGATCATTGATTCCAGTTTGAATATTTTTTTAAATACTTTAGGGTCCCTGTTGGGGCCAAGGTGGCCCATTGTTTTTGTTTGATTTGAGTTTTAACGTCCCCATCAACACTGTAAAGGTCATTTTACTAACATTTTAACACATTTTGTACCGGAAACCCCAAAATGGGAACCCTGGCTAATAGTGCAGGCCAAGATCAGACGCCGGAGAACGCGGCATCTGAGCAGGACCTACACTACTTGCAATAAAGCATTTTGGAGTAGAAGATTTTGATTTCTTTTTCCAGTATAAGTCTATATAAACCTATGAGCCCTGTAGGAGACCAATTTTGACCCAAAGGACATGGTTGGCAGGATTTATGTAGGCGACCATTTTACGTTGCTATATCCTAAATATCTAAGATCTGTACTTCATGGTTTCAGAAAAAAAGGATTTTGAAGCTTTTTTTCATATCAAGTTTATTGGAGTTAAGGGACCACAGGATTTGGCCAATTTGGACCCCATGGGCATGATTGGCAGGATTCATGTAGGCGACCACTCGACGTTACTACATACTAAATACCTAAGCTCTGGGACTTATGGTTTCAGAGGAGAAGATTTTTGAAGTTTTTAGTTTTCCATTATAAGTCTATGGGAGCTAATAGGCCCATGGGCGTGGCCAATTTTGACCCAAGGGGCATGGTTGGCAGGATTTATGTAGGTGACCACTTGTCATTGCTACATACTATTTATTAAAGCTCTGGGCCCTGTTGTTTCAGAGAAGAAGATTTTTGGAGTTTTTCCGTTATAAGTCTATGGGAGCTGATGAGCTCGGGCATGGCCAATTTTGACCCCAGGGGCAGGGTTAGCACGATATATGTAGGTGACTATTGTATATTGCTAGATATTAAATATCTAAGCACTGTGCTTCATAGTTTCAGAGAAGAAGATTTTTGAAGCATTTTTCCACCATGTGTCTATGGGAGCTAAGGGGCCCCGGATCATGGCCATTTGGACCCCAGGGGCATGATTGGCAGGATTTATGAAGGTGACGTCTTGTCCTTGCTACATGCTAAATATCTCAGCTATGGGTCCTGTGATTTCAGAGAAGAAGATTTTGAAGGGTTTTTCTCTTATAAGTCTATGGGAGCTGATGAGCCCCGGGGCTTGGCCAATTTTGGCCCCAAGGGTATGGTTAGCAGGATTTATGAAAGTGAATATTTTATTTTGCTACCTACTTCATATCTAGGTACTGTGCTACATGATTTCGGAGAAGATTTTTGAAGCTTTTTTCCATTATACGTCTATGGGAGCTAAGGGGCCCGGGGCGTGACCAATTTGGACCTCAGGAGCATGATTGGCAGGATTTAAGTAGGTGACAATTTGACGTTGCTACATGCTACATATCTAAGCTCCGGCCCTGTGGTTTCAGAGAAGAAGATTTTTGAAGTTTTTTTTTTATTCCATTATAAGCCTATGGGAGCTGATGAGCTCGGGCATTGCCAATTTTGACTCGATAGCAGCATTTATGAAGGTGACTATTTTATGTTGCTAGATACTAAATATCTAAGCACTGTGCTTCATAGTTTTACAGAAGACGATTTTTATGCCCCGAACTTTGAAGCAGTTGGGGGGGGGGGGGGGCATATTGCTTCTGGCTTGTCCATTCCTTCGTTCGTTCGTACATTCATCACGCTTTCTTCTGCATAGGAAAACTTAAGAACCATGTATGCTAGTGCTTTGAAATTTCATATATGCTTTCCTCATGAAAAAATAATGACCAGTATTTTTTTTCTTATCCGAATTATCTCCCCTTTTTGCATTATTTCCCATTTAATTAAATAACGTAGTAAATCTCTTTAGCAAGATATCTCAAAAAGTATTTGAGCTAGGGCCTTGATATTTGGTATACTATTTTGGACTGAGGCGGAGATCACGTGATTAAATTTTCAACAAATTTAATGGAATTTTGTTAGAGTAATGGCCCTTTGCAATTTCTGGCCATTTAAGTGTTGCTTTCTAGTGCATAGCAGAACCATGTATGCTAGTGTTTTGAAATTTCATATATGGATTTCTCATGAAAAAATAGTTGACCCATATTTTTTTTCTTTTCCGAATTTTCTCCCCTTTTTTGAGTTATTGCCCCTTTAATCAAATAATATAGAAATCTCGTTAGCAAGATATCTCAGAAAGTATTTTAGCTAAAGCCTTGATATTTGGCATACTGATTTGGACTAAGGAGGTGATTACCTGATTAATTTTTTAACCAATTTAATGAAATTTTGTTAAAGTTATGGCCCTTTTCTGGCCATTTATTTTTGTTGCTTTCTGGTGAATAACATAACTTTTTAACCATGTATGCCAGTGTTTTGAAATTTTATATATGGTTTCCTTACGAAAAATAGTTGACAATTTTTTTTTCTTATCTAAATTAACTCCCCTGTTCGCGTTATTTCCCTTTTAATAAAAAGAGATAGAACGCTTGTTAGCAAGATATCTCAAAAAGTATTTGAGCTAGAGCCTTGATATTTGGTATACTGATTAAGACTGAGCAGGAGATCACCTGATTAAATTTGCAACCAATTTAATGAAATTTTGTTAGAGTTATGGCCCTTTACAATTTCTGGCCATTTAATTGTGTTGATATCATGTGCATAGTATTACTTAAGAACTATGTATGCTAGTGTATTGAAATTTCATATATGGTTTCCTCATGAAAAAATAGTTGATCCGTACATTCTTATCTGCATTATCTCCACTTTTCCGCATTACTTCCTTTTTAATTCAATAACATAGAAATATCATTAGCAAGATATCTCAGAAAGTATTTGAGCTAGAGTCTTGATATTTGGTATACTGATTGGAACTGAGGAGGAGATCACCTGATTAAAATTTCAACCAATTTAATGAAATTTTGTTAGTGTTATGGCCCTTTACAATTTCAGGACATTTAATTGTGTTGATTTCCTGTACATAGTATTACTTAAGAACTATGCCTGCTAGTGTTTTGAAATTTCATTTATGGTTTCCTCATGAAAAAAAAATAGTTGACCCGTATTCTTTTATTTGAAATATCTCCCCTTTTCGCGTTATTTCCTTTTTAATTAAGTAACATAGAAATCTCGTTAGCAAGATATCTCAAAAAGTATTTGAGCTAGAGGCTTGAAATTTGGTGTACTGATTTGGGCTGAGGAGGAAACTACCTGATTTAATTTTCAACCAATTTAATGAAATTTTGTTGGAGTGATTGCCCTTTGCATTTTCAGGTCATTTAATTGTGTTTCTATCTTGCAGCAAGATAGTTTAAAAACAGCTATTTAAATTGTTGCCTAAAAAATTGACATTCTGATTTGGAATGACTACTAGTACATCACCCGATTAACATTTGAAAAAAGAAAACTGATTTTTTTTTTTTTTTTTTGCGATAATGGCCTTTTTAAAATTTGGGCATTTATGGACAAGCATATGGTTGGGGGCATAGTGTTTTACAAACACCATTTCTAGTTGAATCTTTTTTCCATCATGAGTCTATGGGAGCTAACAGGCCCTGGGGCGTGTCCCATTTGGACCCCAGGGGCATGATTGACAGGAGTTATGTAGATGACCAGTTGCCCTTGCTACATGCTAAATATTTAAGCTCTGGGTCCTATGGTTTCAGAGAAAAAGATTTTTGAAGTTTTTTTCGTTTTTTTTATATAAGTCTATGGGAGCTGATGAGCCCCGAGGCTTGCCCAATTCTGATCCCACGGGTATGGTTAACAGGATCTATGAAGGTGAATATTTTATGTTGCTACATACTAAATATCTAAGCACTGTGCTTCATGATTTCAGAGAAGAAGATTTTGTGAGGCTTTTTTTCCATTACAAGTCTATGGGAGCTAAGGGGCCCCGGGGCGTGGCCAA
The DNA here is from genome assembly GCA_963580285.1 of Lucinisca nassula. Lineage (NCBI taxonomy): Eukaryota > Metazoa > Mollusca > Bivalvia > Lucinida > Lucinidae > Lucinisca > Lucinisca nassula. The sequence goes on from CAUZLF010000001.1 coordinate 1,585,958, forward strand.
TTTGGACCCCAGGGGCATGATTGGCAGGATTTATGTTTGTTACCACTTGACGCTGCTACATGCTTAATATCTAAGCTCTGAGCTCTGTGGTTTTAGAGAAGAAGCTTTTTTTTTTAGTTTTTCTCCTCATAAGTCTGTCAGAACTGATGAGCCCCGGGGCGTGGCCAATTCTGGCCCCAGGAATATGGTTAGCAGGATTTATGCAGGTGACTATTATATGTTGCTAGATACTAAATATCTAAGCTCTGGGCCCTGTGGTTTCAGAGAAGAAGTTTTTTTTTTAATTTTCACCATAGTAAGTCTAAGGGAGCTATATGTTGCCATGGCAACCAGAATTCCAATCCAATCAACCCAAAAACCTTATGCAGCCTTCATCATACCTGGTGATGCTTCTGATAAAATTGGATCAAGATTGGCGCTGGGGTGTTAAAGTTACATTTATTTGAAATCGTTTACTGACGCATGGACGCAAACACGGACGCACGCATGACGGACGACGGACATAATGTGATCACAAAAGCTCACCTTGTCACTTCGTGACAGGTGTGCTAAAAACAACAAAAACAAGGCATCGCAAGCGATATAAACCCCCCGCACAAGACTAAGCTCTGTTCTATAAAGTTTCAGAGAAGAAGATTTTTGAAGATGTTTGTTCCATTATAAGTCTATGGGAGCTAAGGGGCTCCGGGGTGTGGCCAATTTGAACCCAAGGGGCATGATTGGTAGGGTTTATGTAGGTGACTACTTGACGTTGCTACAAGCTAAATAATTAAGCTCTGGGCCCTGTGGTTTCAGAGAAGAAGATTTTTTTTTTTTAATTTTCAGCATAGTAAGTCTATGGGAGCTATTTGTTGCCATGGCAACCAGAATTCCAATCCAATCAGCCCAAAAATTGTATTAGCCTTTCCCCCTACCTGATGATGCTTCTGGTGAAATTTAATCAAGATTGGCCGTGGGGTATTAAATATATATTTATTTGAAATTGTTTACAGACGCACGCACGGACGCACGCACGGACGCACGCACGAACATACGCATGACGGACGACGGACAAAATGTGATCACGAAAGCTCATCTTGTCATTACGTGACAGGTGAGCTAAAAACAACAAAAACAAGGCATCGGAAACTATACAAATCCCCCGCACAAGACTACTTCGTACCTGGAAAACACTGAACTGGCAAAAGTCAAACTTGCTTGAGATATTATCACTTGGAATGTGTGAAGTTTTTTTTAAAATTCATCAATAAATGTAGGCTGTAAAAGGCGGTCGTAAAAAGTCGCCCTGCCCTACATCATAGTGTAGTTTATATATTGTTGTCCTTTGGGATTATTGATTACATTGTGGAATTTTGAAAATATTTGAGGTTCACTGATGAGGCCTTATTGGCCGAAACTAGCTAGTCCGGCCCAGAAAACATGTACACTCCATATGTTCCAGTTCTGTGGTGTATTCCTTGCTTCCAAATGATAACCATTTCTAGAACATATCTAAAGCTTTGACAATGTTTGTTTTTTTGTCTAAAATTAACCACAATGGCCTTGACCTTGAGCCCAGGACCCCGAAAGTCGAACTCGCTCAAGATATTATGATTTCATCATTTCCAACATGTATGTAAACTTATAGCAAAAATTCATTTATAAATGTAGGCGCCAGAGCGATGACAAAGATTTTATAAAAACAGCCACAGTGAACTTGACCTCAGGACCCTGAAAGTCGAACTTACTCTGGATATTATCCTGCCCAACATTTGTGTCAAGTTATATTAAAATCTATTAATAAATGAAGACACTAGAGCGGCGACAAAAATTTTCTAAAATAGCCACAGTGACTATGACCTTGAGCCGAGGACCCTGAAAGTCAAGCTCGCTCAATTTATTATCAAACCCAAAATTTGTGTGAAGTTATATTAAAATCTATCAATAAATGTAGGCGCTAGAGAGATGCTAATGTTTCTCTAAATATAGCAAGGGTGACCTTGGCATTGTTCTTAAGATCCTGAAAGTCGAACTCGCTCGAGATAGCATCATACTAAACATTTGTAAGAAGTTATATAAAATCCATCAATAAATGTAGGCGCTAGAGCAATGACAAAGTTTTCTAAAAACAGCCACAGTGACATTCACCTCGACTCTGAAAGTCGAACGGCTCAAGCTTTTACCATACCAATTAGTTTGTGAAGCTATATTAAAATACGTCAATAAATGAAGCTTCTAGAGCGAAAAGCAAAGTTTTTTTTTCTAAAAATAGCCACAATGACCTTAAGGTCATGTCCTTGAAAGTCGAACTCGCTCGAGATATCATTTACAACATTTGTGTACATTAAAATTCATCAATAAATATAGGCGCTAAGGCGATGAAAGAGTTTTTTCTAAAAATAGCCACAGTGACCTTGACCTTGAGGTCATGACCCTAAAAATCGAACAACTCGTTCAAGAAAGTATCATTTCACACGTTTGTAAAAAGTTATAGCAACATTCATCAATAAATGTAGGCGCTAGAGCGATGACAATGTTTTTCTAAAAATAGCCACAGTGACCTTGACCTTGACCTCAGGACCCTGAAAGTCAAAATTCCTTAAGATATTTTCATACCCAACATTTATATGAAGTTAAAAAGCAATTACAAAGAAATTAAAAAAAAATCTTAGTATAAAGCAGGCTGAAAGCAGACGCAAAGAGTGTCATTTAATTGAAAACCGCATGAAAAAATTCCCATTCGTTCTGAAGTTACGCCCATGTATAGTTTGTAGATACCTATTTTCTTTGATTTCAACCAACAATGCAATATTCTGTGATGTCATAGTGACTTTAAACTTTTTAAAATAATTTTAAACTATCATATTTTCCATTTTGCAGTTGCCTTATGCAGTTTTCTCATGCCCTTTGGTTACTGTATATGTTGTTCATAATTTAAGGTAGAAATGAGAAATCTGATTTCGAAATTGAAACATAAATTAACATTTAAAGTATTTTTTAATGTTTAAAACTACCATTTAATTCAATATTTCACTAGGCTAGTTAATGTCTGTGTTTGACATGTATTTTAAACAGATCAGTAAGTTCTGTACATTATTCAATCCACGTACAAAATTACAGAAACTGGAATTAAATTTATTTTAAAAAATATTTAAAGTTTGAATTTAAGTTTTGCAACTAAAATAAAAGAAAACTGGCTTAGCATATGAGTAGACCTTGTATTTCATATCTAAATAGTCTAAAACATTTATTGCGCATCTATGACATCAGCGATTACCTCATGAATATTAATGAGGCAGTCTGAAGATGCTCCGATTCCATGAAATACAGTAAAATTTCTATATTAAGACCACCTTTGGGACTGTTAAATAGTGTTCTTAAAGACCACTTCTGAACAGGCCCAAAGGTGGTCTCCTACAATAGCATACTGGATGGGGAGAACACAAAAAAATGTACCTTAAATCTTCAAAATATGCTTTTAAATCAAAATTTTGTCTTCATTTTGGATGGTCTTAACAGCGGAATTCTACTGTATTTCACACTTAAAATTGTAATATCTTGAAAAGTAATAAAGATAATTTGATGCGGTTTCCGTCCTTTGATTCCTTGAATCAATGTTGTTTTTAGTTGTTGTTTTTTTTAATTTAATGATTTCTATAACTTTGCATAAGAGGTTTAAATTTATAATCGATCGATGAATGTAGGCGCTAGTGCGATGGCAAAGCTTTTCTACAAATAGCCACAGTAACCTTTACCTTGAGGCGATGATCTTGAAAGTTGAACTCGCTCGAGATATCACTTCAAACATTTCTGTAAAGTTTAGCAAAATTCGTCAATTAATGTAGCCGCTAAAACGATGACAAACTTTTTCTTACAATAACCACAGTGACCTTGACCTTGAGGCCGGAACCTTGGTAGTCGAACTCGCTCGAGCTATTTTCATATCCAACATTTGTGTAGTTATATTAAAATCCATAAATAAATGTATGTACTAGACGGATGACAATGTTTTTCTAAAAATAGCCACAGTGACCTTGGTCATAATCTCAGGACCCTGAAAGTCGAACTTGCTCGAGATAGTTTCATACCCAACATTTGTGTGAAGATATATTAAAATCCATTAATTAATGTAGGTGCTAGAGTTTTCATTGTGGTGGGGTTGTTTTATATTGGTGTTTTTAGTCCTTTGGTGTCTTGGAAGGGAGGCGTGAGGCAACTGTATTCCCGAGCATTGCCTTTATTTTGTTGGGTATTTATATTTATTAGCATTACAAACTTCATATTCAAATGAATTAAGTATGACAGGAAGGCAGTCTGAGTGACAGCTATATCCTCAGCCGCAGTTTCATGACCTTTAATTATAATCTTGATTCGTATTGGCAAGCAACTCACATGGGAAAACTACGCTCTGCAGCTAACAAAGTTGGTCATGCCATCGAAACTAATATACAGAAAGCGCAGCGAACGGTATACAGTCTAATGTTTGCTGACTTACATTGAGAAAATGGGCTGAATCCGAATCTGTAATATCTGGTGTTATATTATGGGTTGGAAATACTCATACCATTTGGAAAAGGTCTGAATACTCTTGAAATATACCGAAAGAAACTACTTAAACAAGTGCTATCGTTATCAACAACTGCGGCTGACCCAGGAGTGTATAGCCTATCTGGGGCACTCCCTGCTAAAGCTATGATACACGAGAGAGTACTATCACTCTTTGGGAATATAACATGAGTTCCTGAAGACTCAGTTGAATGTCAATTAGCAAAAAGACAATATGAAGTGAAAACATTCAAAAGCCATAGCTGGTTTATCGATGTGAAGAAGTTACTGCTTAAATATGATCTACCAATACCTGAATCACTCCTGAACAACCCACCTGCAAAGATAACTTGGAAAAAGCAATACCTTAAAATTATCAATTATTATTGGACTGAAAGAATTTTGTCGCAGTCAAGGCTATGCTCATCGCTTAATTATCTGTCAAAGTCTTATGTCGTCGGAAGAAGTCACCCTGCCGTGAAAAATAGAAGTGAAGGCAATGCTCAGGAATCGATACAATTAACCCACAGCCCCCATCAGAGACACCAACAGGGAAAAGAAACACAAACATGAAGCAACAGACCCGTACAGAAACACCAGCAGCGGAAAGCCAAAAGGACAGTTACTTTCCCACAAAATGGCCAATAGGCTATCCAAAATAAAATAATATATGCGTCACTAACACCAAAAGACAAACCAAACAAAAATAAACCGCGACAGAAGAACCGCCTTGGAACGGTCAGCGGAAACGAATTTCATTGGGGGGGGGGGGGGGGCTTGAATCGATTTTACAATCACAATCCTCATTACGTGAAGCCGTTTTCGTAAAGTGCTAGAGACATACTTAGAATTCCAGTGAAAAATAAGGTTTTGACTGGTACATATATCCTTCAAACGATCAACGCCAAATTTAATCAGAATGATGTGAATCCCATCTGCCAGCTTCGAGTATGTCACGAGTGTGATGAAACGTTGCAACATTTCATCCTTGACTGTAAATCGCTAAAAGAAATGGGTAAACCTGCTTTAACTGACTTTCTGAAGGTCTTAAGAGACTTAGTTAGTATATACTCTGTTGCTGCTTAATACACATTACCACAATTCGTGATAGACAGTAGTTTTGCCACCCAGAATCACGACCAACCTATACCCGATGATATAACAAAGGGTTTGAATTCACTGCATTACCATAGTAGATGCATGCTAATATAGACTGCACGTGTCTCGATACAATCAACTACAATTAATACCAAGACGTAGAAGAAAACGGTAGGGCACAGCAACCCACACATAAGTGGAGTCTCTATCTTTCTGCTATTTAAGATTAGAAAAAACCGATGAAAGCTGATACCCCAGTGACGAGAAGTCATAATTTTATCTATAAACTTTTAACATGAATATATGTGGTGGTGGATTATATGTACATATATATATAAATACTCTATGTGTGGGTTTTAAACTGTTCGTGGCTTTTAACTGTGAACTGTTTAAAGAAGATCTTATTCTATGAAAAAGTTTTACTGGTGAATACCAGGTTTGCCTATGAAGGCAGAATTTATATTGTAGATGGATTTGTTTCGTGCAAAATTTATGATAAACGCGATGACTTTGATTTTGAGATTGTAAATTTTCTTTTTTTTTTTGGATGGTGATGTTCCTCGTGCGCCATCCTATGGCTTTTATATTTCGCAATTAATTCGATTTGCTAGAGTGTGTAGTCATGTAACTGACTTCAACACTCGTAATAAATTATAAACGGCTAAACTTCTTAAACAGGGTTATCGGTACTATAAACTACGCAAAGCCTTTTCAAAATTTTATAGACGCCATTCTGATTTAATTTCAAAATTCAATATTAGACTTAAATCTCTTCTGCAACCAGGTCTATCGGAACCCGAATTTTATGGTGACTAAGTATATAAATTCAGAAAAATATATAACCGCAATGACTTCAGCACCCAATTTCGTAAAATCGTTCTTCGATATAAAAAGATTGGGTACAACATCGATATTATACGACAGACTGCATGCATGGTAGTTTACCCAATCACGGTTGGCAACTTTGCTTCCCTCTTTAATTGCATGCCGGTGGGTCAGGCCTCAGATTCTATGACGGCTCCAACGTAAAGGCTTATTGAGAATTAGAGAGATAATGTTGGTTGGTGCCTGATGCTCTGTCTCTGGTTGGGCTCATCGGAGTCTAACTGTTGGTTTTCTTTTGCTCCAGCATTTCAGTGGTTTCTTGCTGTCGAGTCCTTACCGTTGTCTCACCTCTGTGGTTGGTTGATTATTTGTGTTCACGGAGATGTTGCACTGATGATATAGGAGGTCTTCATGCGGACTGAACAAATTATTTGTCTAAATCGCGACGGAAGTAAGGGCGAGGATTGTGGCCACGTAAAATCGATTTAAGCCCCCAAGTGGAAATCTTCCACTGACCGTTCCAAGGCGGCTCTTCTGTGGCGATTTATTTATGTTGTTGTTTGTTACTTACTGTGTGTATCACTTGTGTCTTTTAATTTTGGATGGCCATATGGCCATTTTGTGGGAAAGTAACTGTCCTTATGGCCTTCCTTTGTTTAGGTTTCCATTATGGTCTGGTCGCTTAATGTTTGTATTTCTTTCCCTTTGGTGTCTTTAATGGGTGGAGTAAGTTAATAGACGTTTCCGAGCTGTCAATCAAGAGCGCTGTTTCATCCAATCGAAAAAATCGATTTTATTTAGTGCCGCTGTGTTGGTCACTAACGGCCATTTTCTCCCACAAACAAAGAAACGCGGTAGTGGGGAAGGGCATTTCAGGGTAATGGGGTTGTGTGGGAAGTTTATTATTGTTGTATACTGTTGTAGTACGGCAATTTTGAGATAAATATGTACATGTATATATGATGGCCCCCGCCCATCGGGGCCTGAAGTGAATGAGTGAGTGTTTGAGTTTTACGTCCCACCAACAGCTAAGGTCATACGGAGACGGGACCTCGGTTTAAAGACTCATCCGAAAGTCTGGAGAAGCCCGGGGTCGATCCTGCGATCCCTGATTTACAAGGCGAGTAGCGTAACCACTACACCACGGAGGCTTCTCGGGGCCTGAAGAAATAGATGGGTTGCATGATGATTCCACGCAGAGCTGAAACCGACCCGCACACGACGGCCCGACAATGCTAATTAACCCTATTGGTTTCATTGGGCGGCAGGGCTTGAGAAGTCATTTCATCTCAAGGTCGGGTAAAAGTCCAACAAAATTGGAAACAGCGTCTCCAAAATGACCTTTACAGTGATGACGGGGACGTTAAACCTCAAATCAAACAAACAAACATGTATATGTGTATATACATATAGAGTGCATAAGTGACCGGTCTAACTGCTCCGGGCCTTTTGGCTTGGTCGTTGTGTCACTCGCTTTGTAACCCCAGGTTGTGGGTTCAGTCCCCGGTCAGAGCTCGACTGGATTTTTCTTTACAGATTTTTTTCCTCCTCCTGCTACAATGGTGTCTGGTGCCACGATGATAACCGTTTGAGCCCAGGGGCGGGGCAGATGCGGCCGAGTCAAAAGAAGCTGGAAATGTGATATTATTACATTAGTATCTCCTAAACATTTGAAACAAATGTCTCTGTAGTATGGAGGAATGTAGTAGTACGACCATAATAAATATAGAGTGCATAACTGACTGTTCTGGTTGGTCTGGGCCTGGTGGTTGTGTCGCTTGCTTTGTAACCTGAGTTTCGTGGGTTCAATCCCCGGTCGGGGCACTCGACTGGAGTTTTATTTTTATTTACAGATTTTTCTCCTCAGGGTACTGCAGCTAAGTCACAAATATTGTATGGTTGGTGTGCTGCGGGGCCAGCGTTGGGGCTTGTAAATGTGGGCAACAAGGACTGGGATCAGCCTGCGCAATTGCGCAGTCTGGCTGGGGCCCTCGCGGATTGCAACTGCCCTTCTATAGTCTGCTGGTTTTTTTTTCAAAGAGAGATGCACGAAATCTCGTGTCTTAGTGAGTAATTAAGCAGACTGATGCGGTGGGTGTGTTGGCTCATGTAGTATATGCTCATAGCATGATCTCTGGTCTAGAGGTTGATGAGTGGGCTGCTGGTCTACATTTGGCTGTCTGATTAGGGATCAGTAAATATAGAGTTAATGCGGATTGCATGAGAGGGTTAGTGTATATGATTGATTGATTTGAAGTTTAACATCCCCGTCAACACTGTAAAGGTCATTTTGGAGACGTTGCTTCAAATTTTGTGGGACTTTTACCCGACATTGAGATGAAATGACTTCTCAAGCCCTGCCACCCAATGAAACCAATAGGGTTTATAAGCATGAACGGGCCGACTCGTGTGTGTGTGTGTGTGTGTGTGTGTGTGTGTGTGTGTGTGTGTGTGTGTGTGTGTGTGTTTTCGTTTTCCGCACCAAACGGAAACACTTCGTGGTAACTTGGAGATAGTTTTCCAGCCTGAATATTTTGAAATTATGCACATAATTATTTTATAATTCCTTAGCCCTTTGGTTAGGCTGTTTTTTATTTTATTTTATTTTATTTGTATTATTATTATTTTTTTTTGTCAAAGTTTTATGTCTCGGTAAGTAAGAAACGCCAATATTTTCCGGAATACTTGATAAATCTCCTCCGAGATCTAAACAGACATTCTTTGTTTCCGCCATATTGGCTGCAAAGCTTGTGGGACGTAGCAACAGTAACCAAGTAGGCGGAGCATAAGATTAGATTCTCGGAAACGTCTATTGTATCAATTCCAGATCTTTGTTTTACTTCTACTTTATGTAACAAGAAAAGACAAGACATTGCGTTGCGAATATTTGACAAAAGTTTAATGAAAATCTTTCCAGGGGTAGAAGAGGTATAGAGCGGACATGAAATTCAAGGCTTAAATTCTTGACCTTCAATTGTGACCGTCACCTTGAGTCGGCATGGTTCACTTATGGGTTCTGCATATCATCTCACTTAGGTAAACATTTGTCCAAAGTGAAATGAAAATCCTTCTAGGGGTAAAGGAGATATAGAACGGACAAAAAATCAAGACTCGAAATTATGCCCTTCAACTGCGACCTTAACTTTTAGTCAGCATGTTTAATTTATGGGTTCTTCACATCAGCACAGTGGGGTTAATATTTGACCTAAGTTTAATGAAAATCTATCGAAGGGTTCATGAGAGCTGGAGCGGACAAAAAAGTGTTACTGACAGATTGCTCAATATCGTGATCTTCTTTTATGACCTTCACCTTCAGTCGACATGGTTGGCTTATGGGTTCTGCACATCACACTTAGGCAAACATTTGACCAAAGTTTAATGAAAATCCTTCAAGGAGTAAAGGAGATATGGAATGGACAAAAAAAACAAAGCTCAAACTTGTGACCTTCAATTATGACATTGACATTGAGTCGATATGGTTTATTTATAGTTTATGCACATCAGTTTACTAAGGTAAATATTTGACTAAAGTTTAATGAAAATCTATCAAAGGGTTCACCCTCAGTGATCTAGCTGGTGGTTTTCTTCTGCTCTGACTTCAGATTGTTGTTGAGTCCTCAACCCTTATTCGTGATAATATTAATCTATACATTACCATTGTACCATGTATTTTGTCATGACTCACTGTTGAGCTAGAATGCATCCATGCGGATCAATTTGTTATTGTTATTTTGTTTGATACTGTACTGGAACTTAGGGCGAGGTTAATATTCCATAAACTCCGGAGTTGATGCCCCCAGGAGTTTTACTACTGACCGTCCCAAGGCGGTCGTTCTTTTGCAGTGTCTTATTTGTTATTTGGCTTTGTGCCGTTGGTTCATGTTTTGTCTGTTTTTGCTAGTGCCTCTGTGTCACTTTCTATAGGTGACTTGAGACGGCTGAGTTCTTAAATTGTGGCCTTTCCTGAGTGACCTTTTCTTACTAGCTTTAATGAGATATTGAGCGGATAAGAAAGTGTTACGGACGAACAGACGGACATACGAAGGTCATTCCTTAACTCCCCACTCCGCTTCGCGGCGGGGGGTTAAAAATACTTATATGATTTTGAGACCATTTAAAATCGGTAGTGCATTACTGCAGTTGCATTTGTCCCACTCGTCATACTACATTGTGGCGAGTTCATGTACACAGGCAATTTATTGCTACATGGATATAAATAACGATATTATAAAGTGAGCGCTGTCAATATAAGACCTGTCGTCGGGGTTTGTGACCAGGTAAGATAAAAAGCAGTCTGTCTAGATGTAGACACTAGCGAGCGACTTGAATATTGACTTATAGGAACTATAGAAGTTTTACAATCCAAGCAGTAAACACCGTGGTGCTACGTTGATGCGGCTCTAATTATAAACTTACCTTTCTGTCACTCATTACATATTGTATCTTCCCATCTTCTTCAACATGTATCCCTGTGATAGGATGTCCTTGGTCTACTGTCCTTGTTTCAAATACTTCAGCCTGATGGGCATTGACATTTAACTGAAAAATACATTCTAGTAAAGTTAAAATCCTCTGACATGATTTTATCGGGCTACTACTCGCATTGCAAATTCCTCCAGGAAAGGCAAATAACACTAAATTTGAACCAGAATTTTTTTTCTATATGAAAATAAATATCTCCCCCTTTTGTAGAAGTGCTTTGTGTACAATGAAACTGGGCATCTTAAAATCGATTTAAGCCCTCCCAGTGGAATTCGATTCCGCTGACCGTTCCAAGGCGGTTCTTCTGTCGCGGTTTATTTTTGTGTGGGTTGTCTTTGGGTGTTTGTGTCGCTTATATTATTTTATTTTGTATAGCCTATTGGCCATTTTGTGGGAAAGTAACTGTCCTTTCGGATTTCCGCTATTGATGCTTCCATTAGGGCATGTTGTTTCATGTTTGTATTTCTTTCCCTTTGGCGTCTCTGATGGGAGCTGTGGGTTGATTGTATCGATTCCTGATCATTGCCTCTACTTCTATTTTATGCTCAAACTGAAAGAGGAGTTACCCTCACAAGGTGGCGACTACCCGCAAACTGTAATTGTTTTAGAACTAAAAACGTCTAGGTTAAAAATGTAAAAAGAAATAAAGCGAAAAAATAAAAATCAGGATTTTTAGAAAAACACATGCACATCTTCAGTGTAAAGTTTCACACATGTGTAAAGTTTCAAAAGGAACAGCGTAGAACTGTATGAGGGGTTGCGCACACAAAGTACCTAATTCATACGCAGTTTAACAGCTAGAGGTAAAAAAAAACATAAAATACGAAATACGTGAGAAATAGATGTGTTTGTGAAACACGAACATGTCCCCGGGCCCAGGTTATTTTTAGCTCACCTGAGCGAGAAGTGCTCATGGTGAGCTATTGTGATAGGCCTATTTCCGTCGTGCGTCGTCCGTCGTGTGTCGTGCGGCGTAAACAATTTGCTTTAAATGCTAACTCCTCCAAAATCTTTGGGCCAATTTCAATCATACTTCAAAGGAATGTTGGTTAGGTGACCCTCTAAATAGCTAGAATGGTTCCGCTCCGCTGAACAAGACAGCCGCCATAGCTAAAAATAGCAAACTCTTTAAACGATAACTCCTCCTATACCTTACGGCCTATTGCATTCATTTTTTATATGAATGTGGCTTAGGTGACCCACTACCAAAATAGTTAAAATATTCCGCTCTGATGATCAAAATGGTCGCGAGAGCTATAAACAGAAAAATCATGGTAAATTTGCTTTAAATGCGAACTCTGCTAAACCCCCGGGCAAATTTGATTCAAACTTCACAGGAATGTTGCCTATGTGACTCCCTACCAAAATAGCTAAAGTCCCTCATCCCTGTCAAACAAAATGGCCACCAGAGCTAAAAATAGAAAAAGGCTTTAAACGACAACTTCTCCTGTACCCTTTGGCCAATTTCAGTCGAACTTTATCGGAATGTTGCTTAGGTTACTCTCTATCAAAATACATGTAGCTGAAATGGTTCAGCTCCGATGAACGAAATGGCCACCAGAGCTAAAAAGTGTAAAATGTCAACAATTTGCTTTAAATGCTAACTCCTCCTAAACACATAGACCGATTTCATTCAATCTTCATAGGGATGTTGCTGTTGTGAGCGTCTACCAAACTAGCTAAAATCATTACGCTCTGAAGAAAAAGATGGCCACCAGAACTAAAAAATAGAAAAACGTCAACAATTTGCGTTAAATGGTACCTTCTACTGTAATCTTGGGTCAATTTCATTTAAACTTCATAGGAATGTTGCTTAGGTGGCTCTCTACCAAACTGGCTAAAACGGTTCCCCTCCGATGAGCAAAATGGTCGCCGGAGCTAACAATAGAAAACATCGCAAATTTGCTTCAAACGCGAACTCCTCTTAAACCCTTAGGTAAACTTCATCCAAACTTCACAGGAATTTTGCCTGGATAGCTCCCTACCAAAATACTAAAATCGTTTCGCTCCGATGAACAAGATGACCGCCAGAGCTTAAAATATAAAAAAAAAACTTTAAACGACAACTCCTCCTGGGCTGATTTCATTCGAACTTCATAAGAATGTTGCTCAGGTGACCAATATCGCTAAACCGTTTTGCACCAATGAGTAAAATGGACACCAGAGCTAAAAAAAGGAAAATGTCGTAAATTTGTTTCAAACGCGAACTCCTCCTAAACCTTTGGGCCAATTTGATTCAATCTTCACAGGAATGTTGCTTAGATGACTACCTACAAAATAGCTTAAATTGTTCCGCTCTGATGAACAAGATGGCCGCCAGAGCTTAAAATAGAAAACTTCTTTGACCGACAACTCCTGTACCATTGGGCCAATTCCATTGAAACGTTATATGAATGTTACTTAGGTGACCCTTTACTAAAATAGCTGAATCGGTTCAGCGATGATGAACAAGATGGCCACCAGAGCTAAAATAGAAAACAAATCGTTAAACGATAACTCCTCCTGTACCGTTGGGTCAATTTCATTCAAACTTAATGGGAAAGTTGCTCAGGTGACTCTCTCCCAAAATAGCTAAAATCATTTTGTTTTGATGAAAAAGATGGCCGCCAGAGCTAAAATAGAAAACATCAACAATTTCCTTTAAATGCTAACTTCTCCTGTACCCTTTGGCCGATTTCGTTTAAGGTTCATACGAATGTTGCTTAGGTGAACCTCTACAAAAATAGCTAAAACCGTTCTGTTCCGATAAGAAAAATGACTACCAGAGCTAAAAATAGAAAAACATCATAAATTGGTTTCAAACGCGAACTCATCTTAAACCCTTGGGCCAATTTGGTTCAATCTTCACAGGAATGTTGCCTACCAAAATAGCTTAAATCGTTTCACTGCGATGAACAAGGTGGCCACAAGAGATAAAAATAGAAAAACATCTTTAAGCGACAACTGCTGTTGTAGCCTTGGGCCATTTTATTTAAACTTTATAAGAATGTTGCTCAGGTGACCCTCTATCAAAATTGCAAAAGCGGTTCTGCTCCAATGAGCATAATTGTCACCGTAGCTAAAAATAGAAAAAAAACGCCGTAAATTTGCTTCAAACGCGAACTCCTCCTAAACCCTTAGGCCAATTTGATTCAAACTTCACAGGAATGTTGCCTAGGTGACTCCCTACAACGAAAGCTAAAATCGTTCTGCTCCAATGAAAAATGTGGCGGCCAGAGCTAAAAAATAGAAAAAAATCTTGAAACGACAAAATTATCCTGTACTCTTTGGCCAATTTCATTCAAACTTGATAGGAATGTTGCTTAAGTTACCCCTTACCCAATTAGTTAAACGGTTCTGCTCCGATGAGCGAGAAGCCGCCGTGTTGTAGTGGTTATGCTACTTGCCATGTAAACCATGGGTCGCAGGATCGATCCCGGGCTTCTCCAGACTTTTGGATGAGTCTTTGAATCGTGGTCCCGTCTCCGTATGACCTTAGCTGTTGGTGAGACGTAAAACTCAAACACTCACTTACTCTGCTCCGATGAGCAAAATGGTTGTAAGAGCTAAAAATAGAAAATTACCGTAAATTTGCTTCAACGAGAAATCCATCTAAACCCTTAGGTTTCGTTAACCCTCTACCAAGACAGCTAAAATTATTCCGCTGAGCTGAACAAGATGGCTGCCAGGGCTAAAAATAGTAAAATCGTATAACGACAACGCCTCCTTGGGTTAATTTCAATTAAAATTCCATAGGACCGTTGCTCAGGAGACCGTCTACTGAAATAGCTAATTCGGTTCTGCTCCAATGAACAAAATGACCACAAGAGCTAAAGATAGAGAACAGTCAACAATTTGCTTTAAATGCCAACTCCTAAACCCTTGGGCCAATTACAATCGAACTTCTTGGAAAGTTGCTTAGGTGATCCCCTACCAAAATAGCTAAAATCGTTCTGCTCCGATGAACAAGATGGCCATTAGATCTACAAATAAAAAGTCTTTAAACGGCAACGCCTCCTGACCCTAGGGCTAAATTCATTCAAACTTCATAGGAATGTTGCTTAGGTGACCCTCTACCAAAATAGTTAAAATGGTTTCGCTAAAACGAGACAAATGGCCGCCAGAGCTAAAAATACAAAAACATCATAAATTTGCTTCCAACGAATTTGCTTCGAATTTCAAAGGAATGTTGCCTAGGTGACTCCCTACCAAAACAGCTAAATTTATTCCGCTGATGAACAAGATGGCCACCAGAGCTAATTATAGAAAGCAATCTTTAAACGACCCTGTAACCTATGGTCAATTTCATTCAAACTTCATGGGAATGCTGCTTAGGTGACTCTCTAGCAAAATGGCTAAAACGGTTCTGATGAGCGAAATGGCCGCCAGAGATAAATAGAAATTTATTGTAAAGTTGCTTCAAATGCGAATTTCTCCTAAACCTTGGGTCAATTCGATTCAAGCTTCACAGTAATGTTACCTAGGTGACTCCCTGCAATTATAGCTAAAATCGTTTGGCTGTGATTAACAAGTTAGCTGCCAGAGCTAAATAGAAAAACGTAAATTTTCCTCAAACATGAATTCCTCCTAAACCCTTCGGCCAGTTTGATTCACACTTTACAAGAATGTTGCCATGGTAACTCACTATCAAAATAGCTAAAATAGAATGTGCTAGAGACAGTTACACTCAAGTGAGCGAATCAGGTCCCTCTGGGCACTATTGTTTTTCTCTAGAGTAGGTTACATGTCAAGGTCGCAGGTAAAAATTTGCATGAGAGGGAAGCCCATGTCATAAGGAATCTTCATGCAACATATATAAAAGCTCCATATCAAACGGTTCAAAAGTTATGATAAAGTAGATCACTGTTCAAGGTCAATGGTTATTTCTTAATACGCGTGGGAAGCCCTTGTCACAGGAAACATTTATGCCAGTTATGAAGGCTCTATCTCAAACGGTTCAAAGATTGCAATAAATTATATCACAGGTCAAGGTCACAGGTCAAAGTTGTCCAACAAACAAACCGACTGGGAAAAACAAAATGTCCCCGCTATCGCTACCGGGAACATAAAAATCATTTCAGGATTATGAAAGGAAACAACAAAGAACATGCACCTCTTCAGACCTGTATTAACCCTTTTTGTACCAAATGGCATCTTCCTCCTTATTATAGCATGAGTCCATTTCCAAATTTAGGGGTGTCAGGTTGTGTTTTCTTCAAAATTTATTTGGAAAATGACTGAACTTTTAGAAAAAGTGGAGGCCCTGATCAGACGCCGCGTTCTGCGGCGTCTGATCTGGGCCTGCACTGATTGCCAGGGTACCCGATTTGGGATTTCTGGTACTAAATGGGTTAAAACATGTGAAAGGTTTGTAACAGCATGTTGCCTGAAGTATAAATAGTCATCTCGGGAGCCTAGTACCAATAGGTCTAGACAAACGTTGGTAAACAAACGGTGAAACATTTTAACGGCCTTTTCAACGAAACAAAATTTCCTTATATAACCGACATAATCCATAGAGCTTTAATTACTAAACATGCCAACCATGAGTTTTGAGCAAAAAGTGAAACATAAATCTCAGCTGAACTTGTTTATATGTATATGCGAATAAATGCGAAGTACGGCAATCAGTTAACAAACGAACTATTAAAACCGGGAAAGATTTCAGATGATTGCTTTATCACAAGGAAAACGTCAAAACGGGAATTATTAGAATTTTAAGATATCCTTAACAGCTTAAACTCAGTTATAAACTTTACGGCTGAATGTAGTGATAAACAATTATCAGTTTTAAAAGTTTAAATGAATAAAATGGGGGTTAAAACTGACACAGACAATACTTACAATTCAATTCCTGTCACCCTAAAACCAGTAGCACAATCATTCCATATTCATTAGCAAGAAGAATGCGAAGTATGCTTACAATTGAGGCTAGAGGGGCTGTATGAATTAACAAGGGCTCGCATTCAAAGCATCAAAATTATTCCGTAAATGTGATAGAAGATGTATGAAATTAAGAAAACAGGAACTACATATAGTAAGGGAAAGACGGATAACGATATATTGACATATGCAACAGCATTCAAAACAGAATTGGAGTCAGTGTTCAGGAATCGATACAATTAACCCACAGCTCCAACAAGAGACACCAAGGGAAAGAAACAATAACATGAAACAGCATACCCTGATGGAAACATCAACAGCGGAAAGCCAAATGGACAGTTACTTTCCCATAAAATGGCCAATAGGCTATCCAAAATAAAATAATATAAGCGACACAAACAACCAAAGACAAACCATAACAAAAATAAACCGCGACAGAAGAGCCGCCTTGGAACGGTCAGCGGAAACGAATTCCACTTGGGGGGTGGGGGGCTTAAATCGATTTTACATGGCCACAATCCTCGCCCTTACTTCCGTCGCGATTAAGACAATTTGTTCAGTCCGCATGAAGGCCTCCTTACTCATCAGTGCAACATCTCCGTGAACGCAAAAATCAAACAACCACAGGGTTGTTATGGTTTGCCTTTGGGTGTTTGTGTCGCTTATGTTATTTTATTTTGGATAGCCCATTGGCCATTTTGTTGGAAAGTAACTGTCCTTTTGGCTTTCCGCTATTGATGTTTCCAATAGGGTCTGTTGCTTTATGTTTGTGTTTCTTTCCCTTTGGTGTCTCTGATGGGAGCTGTGGGTTAATTGTATCGATTCCTGATCATTGCCTCCACTTCTGTTTTTCAAATGCGATATTTTCATTATTAATAATGGAAACAGTACAATTGTGTCCATAATAATAGCCCTTAAAATGGGCATGCAGCAAAGTATCACCGAAAGTCGTGAAAACATAAAAGTATTAATAGCAAATCGGACAGAAGATACAATAGGTATTTTTCAAGATAAAGGTTTACATTTGTTACAATTGCAAGCAAACAACTTCAATGAACACAAAATTGGTACGTGTATTTCATCGTTTCACATTGAAATTACAAAAAACATAATATTTCAAATCCATGTTTTATGATATTATTAAAATGAAACAAAAGTTCGCTTCAAATAATAGCATTTTATCTTTCTAAATAATCACTTGTGATCAGATAGTATTAATTGATTGTTCAAAGAATTAAATATTTATTTTAAGATCAAAGTTTTGTAAAAACATATCTAATTCCCAAACATGAAAGTTTAATTTAAGAAAATATTTCATTGCTTATGTTGCTGTAGGACATTTTACATTATGTCATGAACTTATAACTTTAAAAGTGCAATTGTAGATGTATATTCCGATAAGTCCTTGTCTCATATATTAATGTTGTTTCAAGTCAAAAGCCATTAATTTTCAACTGTTTGTGTTTTGTTAAAATGTACACTTAAATATGTTTTAGAAAACTAACAAGATTAATTTGCTAAACAAACATACATTTTATATAAACAAGAGGGCCATGATGACCCTGGATTGCTCACCTGATTCATAGTGTAACAAGTGGGCCCTGGATAGGGCCATTATTGGCCCCAGGACTATAATTTGCATTATCTTTAGGAAGGTCTAAAAGGTGAAGCTTCATACCAAATATCAAAGACCGAAGCCTTCTGGTTTCAAACAAAAAGATTTTTAAAGGTTTTCCTTATATAAGTATAAATAAAACTTGGTGGACCCGGGGCAGGGCCATTTTAGGTCCCAGGTCTATAATTTGAACAGTCTTAAATATCAAACACCTGGTCCTTTTGGTTTCAGACAAGAAGAGTTTCGAAGGTTTTTCCTATATAAGTCAATGTAAAACGAAAGGGCTTCAGGGTGGGGGCATTTTTGGCCCCAGGGCTATACTTTGAACAATCTTGGTCGTATTCCACTAGATGAAGCTTCACACCAAATATCAAAGACCTGGGCCTTGCGGTTTCAGAGGGGAAAAATTTTTAAGATTTTTCCTATATAAGTCAATGTAAAACCCAGGGGCCCCGGGGCGGGGGTATTTTTGGCCCCAGGGCTAAAATTTGAACAATCTTGATAGAGGTCCATAAGACAAAGCTTCATACCAAATATCAAACACCTGAGCCTTCTGGTTTCAGACAAAACGATTTTTAAAGGTTTCCATATACAATGTATAAGTCAATGTAAAACCAAAGGGCCCCGGGGCGGGGGGGGGGGGCATTTTTGGCCCCGGGGCTATAATTTGAACAATCTTGGTAGAGGTCCAGTAGATGAAGCTACACACTAAATATCAAAGACTTTGGCCTTGCGGTTTCAGGGGGTGGGAGGAATTATTAAGATTTTTCCTATATAAGTCAATGTAAAACCAAGGGGCCCAGGGTGGAGACAATTTTGGCCCTAAGACTATTAATTGAACAATCTTGATAGAGATCCACAAGACGAAGCTTCATACCAAGTATCAAACACGTGAGCCTTATGGTTTCAGACAAGAAGATTTTTCAAGCTTTTCCCTATATAAGTCGATGTAAAACCAAAGGGCCCCAGGGAGGGCATTTTTGGTCCCAGGGCTATAAAACAATCTGGGTACAGGTCCAGTAGATGAAGCTACACACCAAATATCAAAGACCTGGGCCTTGCGGTTTTAGAGAAGATTTTTTTCCAATATAAGTCAATGTAAAACCAAGGGGCCCCGGGGCGGGGGCATTTTTGGCCCCAGGGCTATAATGTGAACAATCTTGATAGAGGTCCACAAGACGAAGCTTCATACCAAATAACAAACACCTGAGCCTTCTGGTTTCAGTCAAGATGATTTTCCCTATGTAAGTCTATGTAAAACCAAAGGGCCCCTGGGTGGGGGAATTTTTGCAACCAGGACTTTATTTTTGCACAATCTCGGTAGAGGTCCAAAAGATGAAGTTACACACCAAATATCAAAGGCCTGGGCCTTGCGGACTCAGAGGAGAAGAATTTTTAATTATTCATTGAAAAAATCTACTTTTTTTGGCTTCCATGACCTTGATGTGAAATGGAGCGGAACCATTTGAACACATTGAAAGGGGACCACATCAGGATCATTCCTATGAAGTTTGATCAAAATCCAATCAGTGGTTTAGGAGGAAATTTCGTTTGAAAAAATTCTAACGGACGCACGGGCGGACGCACGCACGGACGACGGACGGAAAATTATCCAGAAAGCTCACCTTGACATTACATGACAGGTGAGATAAAAATGAAGTGAAAGCAATGATCAGTAATCAATACAATTAACCAACACCTCCCATCAGAGACACCAAAGGGAAAGAAACGCGAACATGCAAGAACTAGACCCTAACGGAAACTTCACAAGTAAAAAGCCAAAAGGACAGATACTTTCCCACAAAATGGCTAATTGGCTACCCAAAACAAAAATATATAAGCGATATACACATTCGGAGACGAACTATTACACAACCTAACCGCGACAGAAAAACCGCCTTGAAACGGTCAGTGAAACATATTTCACTTCACAAATAAGATCGCTAAAATATCATTTTACCATTAGTGCCGAATAAATTGGTTTCCAGCCAAATTTAAACTCCATTCGCACTCTGGAACAACCATGCTGTTGATTTCTAAGTTTAACTCTTCCTATGCGTCTGCATCGGACTGAATTTCGAAGCTGTTTTCAACTGTGTGGTATTTAAACGGAATTAAACGCAGTTCTTCTAAGTCACAGCCGACACTAGATCGCATGCTGAATTAAACAGCAGTGGGTTTTCACCATTTTACTCTGGTATTGTCAGAAAAAGCAATTTACAATACTTAAAATTTCGTGATCTGACGTAAACGAATACGAACAAGACGTTCGAATGTCAAAGCATTAAGAAAGCAAAAGAGAAAAATCAGAATTAAAACAGAGAAGAGATAAAAAAAAAAACAGTTGCAATGTAGTATGTAAACTGTGTGGATCGCAATTAGAATGAACATGGGGAACTTTAGCATTTGTTTTATGGCATGTTAAAACCTGGACAAGTCACACAATATATAGAGAAACTTCTAATGATGAAAAAGATTAATAAAATAATGTACATGTATCATCAAATCATTTCTAGCAATAATAGCTTACTTGAACGCAGTAAACAGGACTACTTCCGAAAACACGCCTATACAAATACATTGTAAACTTTACTGCCAATAAAAAAAAAACACGAAAATGTTTAGGTGAAATTGTGCTATTTTTCTTATCTGTGCTCGAAATATAAATTGTTGGTACTCGTTAGAACCACGTACCCACGGTCTGTGTTTTAGAGCACAAATAAGAAAAATAAGGTTTACCCTTGTAAACCCCAGTTTTATTATATAAAAGTGAGATTCAAGGGAGTCAAAATTATATAGGCGTGTTTTCGTGATGAAAACAGTTTGGTTAGCACCTTTTTCGTTTGACTTATAGTCCGACTAGTCGAGGTACTACCTTCGTCATCTACAATGGGTACATCTATAAAAATATTAAAACAATCTATGTTTCAATGATAAAGAAGAAATTCTACCACATTTCATCACCAAGATAACATGTCATAAGTTCTTGAAACATAAATATGTTCTATAAAAGGGTTATCCTTTAGAAGTAAGGAATACACCACAGAACCGGAAAATATGAAGTATACAGGTTTTCTGGGCCAGACTAGCAAGTTTCGGCCAATTAGGCCTCATCAGTGATCCTCAAATATTTTCAAAATTCCACAATGGAATCAATGATCCCAAAGGACAAGAAAATATAAACTACACTTTGATGTAGGGCAGGGAGACTTTTTACGGCCGCCACACATTCCCACACATCAGCTGTAGTGACGTTGGTTATGTTCTATAAAAGGGTTATCCTTTGGAAGCAAGGAATACACCACAGTATCGGAAAAATATGAAGTGTACAGGTTTTCTGGGCCAGACTAGCTAGTTTCGGCCAATAAGGCCGCATCAGTGACCCTCAAATATTTTCAAAATTCCACAATGGAATCAATGATCCCAAAGGACAAGAAAAAATACACTACACTATGATGTAGGGCATGGAGACTTTTTACATAAAGCAATCATTCGTGTTACTTGCGAGTTTGACGAACAAATCAGAGTCAATTATAATGGCTAGAAGCGCCGACTTGTCTTATTATCGTCCTTGCGTCCGTATACCCTGTTTTCAGAATTGGCAACATGGCAAATTGTATCAAGCTGACTCATACCTATAATCTTTTTTTTTTTTTTTTTTTTTTTGCTGTGAAACGCTACGAGATCATATTCTGGACTAGTTGGAAACCGGCTTAGCAAGTAATGCTGTATGATTTCCTCCCGATGTATTGAAATGGATGTGCTGTGTTTGCCGGGTCTTGTCCATCATCCGTTTCCGTTTCAAAATTTTGGGGTTTAGACACACTGATGAAGATTAAATATCAGAAAGGCCTCTGTGTCACTAAATTTGGTACAGTTACGCCTTAATTGCAACCACTGGATCGGTATCTCTGCTGGTGGATGATTCGTTCGTCCCCGGGGGTATCATCAGCTCAGTATCAGTTCCTAAGTGCTGAGGTTGATACTGCGGTGTTGACGTCAGTACTCAAGTACTGATTTAAATAACTATATCATATCTTTAAATTTGCTGTATAAAATTCTATTTTTTCTAAAACTAAGACTGACTTGTCAGGTGAGACATGTATCTTAGCGGATTTGGTTGCCACTTTTTGTAATATTTTAAATTTTGCAAGTCTCGCTACTTAGGACATCTCATTCCTGTTGCCCGGGACTTCTGTGGAGTTTGGGCCATGTTTGCTGAAGTTGGCTCGGTTGGGGACGCCTTTAAGTCCTAGGGTAGACGTCTCTTGCCTGATGCCTCCAGTTGACCTGTCTCATGAGCTACGTAGGTCTGTGTGTGCTCGGTGGGGGATGTGCTGTGTTTTCCGGGTCTTGTCCATCATCCGTTTCGGTTTAAAAATTTTGGGGTTTAGACACACTGATAAAGATTAAATATCAGAAAGACCTCTGTGTCACTAAATTTGGTATAGTTACGCCTTACTTACACATACTGGGCTAATACTGATGACGCTCCCTCGCCAATTATATTACTGGGTGACTTGTAGTAAGTCTGTGTTTTGGCCCCCGCCCATCGGGGCTTGAACAAATATATGGGCTGCATGATGCTTCCACGCAGAGCTGAAACCGACCCGCACACAAGTACTGGTAAACCGCTTAGAGGATCTAAGCCTGCCCAGGCAAAGCAGTGCGAGAAGGTCCGTCCATGCTTATAAATCATATTGGTTTCATTGGGCGACAGGGCTTGAGAAGTCATTTCAACTCAATGTCTCAAAAAAATTAGAAGCAACTTCTCCAAAATGACCTCTTCAGTGTTGACGGGGACGTTAAACCTCAAATCAAACAAACAGACAAAAACAAGGTCTGTATTGCATTGGCCATATTCATCAAATATTGTCGTCAATACAATGTGAACCGATGCATATGGGGTGCCGTTTGACTATTTAATACAATTTCGAGACATATAAAAAATTTTTATACCTATCTCAATTATAGACATCTATAATTAGCATTTTTGATATCTAAAAGTATCAATATTTTGATATCCTAAAAGGTAATCAATGATATGTTATGTATATCTATTAATTTGTTTAATGATATCCATTTTTCGTTTGCATATATAGATATCTAATGATCAAATAATAAATACCATTTAAGAGGCTAAGTTATAGAGATCAAAATCTTCAATTAGAAAATATATTATGGAAATCAATAAATGTAACTATTGATATCCTAGAATGTCCTTCAATTTTATATATATATATATATATATATATATATAGACAAATGAATTAGCGCACAAAAATCGGTCGCACCGCAACCGGGACTCGAACCACGGATCTCCTGCATTCCGGGCAGACGTGCTAACCATTACACCACCGCGGCCTTCCGACATTGTACGCCAATTTTAACATTTATAAACCTTTAACGTCATTAGCGCTATTTAGAGACCTTTCATTTACCGCCATAGGCGACCCTATCATTTTCGGTTCTTTTTTTAACCTACGGACGGTGGCCATTTTATTCTATTTATTTATTTATTTATTTATTTATTAGATTTACAAATGTTCTACTGTATCGGAGTAAGTATATGAAAATCAAAGTAAAGCACGATACAGGCAATTAAATAGACAAATGAATTAGCGCACAAAAATCGGTCGCACCGCAACCGGGACTCGAACCACGGATCTCCTGCATTCCGGGCAGACGTGCTAACCATTACACCACCGCGGCCTTCCGACATTGTACGCCAATTTTAACATTTATAAACCTTTAACGTCATTAGCGCTATTTAGAGACCTTTCATTTACCGCCATAGGCGACCCTATCATTTTCGGTTCTTTTTTTAACCTACGGACGGCGGCCATTTTATTCTATTTATTTATTTATTTATTTATTTATTAGATTTACAAATGTTCTACTGTATCGGAGTAAGTATATGAAAATCAAAGTAAAGCACGATACAGGCAATTAAATAGACAAATGAATTAGCGCACAAAAATCGGTCGCACCGCAACCGGGACTCGAACCACGGATCTCCTGCATTCCGGGCAGACGTGCTAACCATTACACCACCGCGGCCTTCCGACATTGTACGCCAATTTTAACATTTATAAACCTTTAACGTCATTAGCGCTATTTAGAGACCTTTCATTTACCGCCATAGGCGACCCTATCATTTTCGGTTCTTTTTTTAATCTACGGACGGCGGCCATTTTATTCTATTTATTTATTTATTTATTTATTTATTAGATTTACAAATGTTCTACTGTATCGGAGTAAGTATATGAAAATCAAAGTAAAGCACGATACAGGCAATTAAATAGACAAATGAATTAGCGCACAAAAATCGGTCGCACCGCAACCGGGACTCGAACCACGGATCTCCTGCATTCCGGGCAGACGTGCTAACCATTACACCACCGCGGCCTTCCGACATTGTACGCCAATTTTAACATTTATAAACCTTTAACGTCATTAGCGCTATTTAGAGACCTTTCATTTACCGCCATAGGCGACCCTATCATTTTCGGTTCTTTTTTTAACCTACGGACGGCGGCCATTTTATTCTATTTATTTATTTATTTATTTATTTATTAGATTTACAAATGTTCTACTGTATCGGAGTAAGTATATGAAAATCAAAGTAAAGCACGATACAGGCAATTAAATAGACAAATGAATTAGCGCACAAAAATCGGTCGCACCGCAACCGGGACTCGAACCACGGATCTCCTGCATTCCGGGCAGACGTGCTAACCATTACACCACCGCGGCCTTCCGACATTGTACGCCAATTTTAACATTTATAAACCTTTAACGTCATTAGCGCTATTTAGAGACCTTTCATTTACCGCCATAGGCGACCCTATCATTTTCGGTTCTTTTTTTAACCTACGGACGGCGGCCATTTTATTCTATTTATTTATTTATTTATTTATTTATTAGATTTACAAATGTTCTACTGTATCGGAGTAAGTATATGAAAATCAAAGTAAAGCACGATACAGGCAATTAAATAGACAAATGAATTAGCGCACAAAAATCGGTCGCACCGCAACCGGGACTCGAACCACGGATCTCCTGCATTCCGGGCAGACGTGCTAACCATTACACCACCGCGGCCTTCCGACATTGTACGCCAATTTTAACATTTATAAACCTTTAACGTCATTAGCGCTATTTAGAGACCTTTCATTTACCGCCATAGGCGACCCTATCATTTTCGGTTCTTTTTTTAACCTACGGACGGCGGCCATTTTATTCTATTTATTTATTTATTTATTTATTTATTAGATTTACAAATGTTCTACTGTATCGGAGTAAGTATATGAAAATCAAAGTAAAGCACGATACAGGCAATTAAATAGACAAATGAATTAGCGCACAAAAATCGGTCGCACCGCAACCGGGACTCGAACCACGGATCTCCTGCATTCCGGGCAGACGTGCTAACCATTACACCACCGCGGCCTTCCGACATTGTACGCCAATTTTAACATTTATAAACCTTTAACGTCATTAGCGCTATTTAGAGACCTTTCATTTACCGCCATAGGCGACCCTATCATTTTCGGTTCTTTTTTTAACCTACGGACGGCGGCCATTTTATTCTATTTATTTATTTATTTATTTATTAGATTTACAAATGTTCTACTGTATCGGAGTAAGTATATGAAAATCAAAGTAAAGCACGATACAGGCAATTAAATAGACAAATGAATTAGCGCACAAAAATCGGTCGCACCGCAACCGGGACTCGAACCACGGATCTCCTGCATTCCGGGCAGACGTGCTAACCATTACACCACCGCGGCCTTCCGACATTGTACGCCAATTTTAACATTTATAAACCTTTAATGTCATTAGCGCTATTTAGAGACCTTTCATTTACCGCCATAGGCGACCCTATCATTTTCGGTTCTTTTTTTAACCTACGGACGGCGGCCATTTTATTCTATTTATTTATTTATTTATTTATTTATTAGATTTACAAATGTTCTACTGTATCGGAGTAAGTATATGAAAATCAAAGTAAAGCACGATACAGGCAATTAAATAGACAAATGAATTAGCGCACAAAAATCGGTCGCACCGCAACCGGGACTCGAACCACGGATCTCCTGCATTCCGGGCAGACGTGCTAACCATTACACCACCGCGGCCTTCCGACATTGTACGCCAATTTTAACATTTATAAACCTTTAACGTCATTAGCGCTATTTAGAGACCTTTCATTTACCGCCATAGGCGACCCTATCATTTTCGGTTCTTTTTTTAACCTACGGACGGCGGCCATTTTATTCTATTTATTTATTTATTTATTTATTTATTAGATTTACAAATGTTCTACTGTATCGGAGTAAGTATATGAAAATCAAAGTAAAGCACGATACAGGCAATTAAATAGACAAATGAATTAGCGCACAAAAATCGGTCGCACCGCAACCGGGACTCGAACCACGGATCTCCTGCATTCCGGGCAGACGTGCTAACCATTACACCACCGCGGCCTTCCGACATTGTACGCCAATTTTAACATTTATAAACCTTTAACGTCATTAGCGCTATTTAGAGACCTTTCATTTACCGCCATAGGCGACCCTATCGTTAAAGGTTTATAAATGTTAAAATTGGCGTACAATGTCGGAAGGCCGCGGTGGTGTAATGGTTAGCACGTCTGCCCGGAATGCAGGAGATCCGTGGTTCGAGTCCCGGTTGCGGTGCGACCGATTTTTGTGCGCTAATTCATTTGTCTATTTAATTGCCTGTATCGTGCTTTACTTTGATTTATATATATATATATATATATATATATATATATAGTTTTCTTAGACATGGTGTATGGGTCATTTAGTCTGATATACACCCTCACTGTGGGCATCCGGGACGGTTTATGGGACATTTGTATATGTCCCACAAACCATGTCCAAAAAATGCCTGGAAACCAGTCGTAAATCATGAGAAAATACTTATTTGAGAAAATGTCCCATAGTGTGGAACAGCCCAATATCCCACAGTGTCGTTGCTATTTTTAGAATAACCAACTTGACACCGTTAATTTTTTCTCTTCTGCCTGTTCTACAAATGACCCACAAAGCGTTAGGTTTCTACATGGATGATGCATTATGGGCAAGTAAAATGGCGGAACTTACGGCCGAACTTACCCGCAGGGGAAACGCAGTAAGTTTCTTTTTTATTGAAAAGCACAACAACAAAATTACAACCTCATAGACATAGAAAATGCATTTGCAGAGTGTTTTTTATGCCTGTGTGATATGAACAGCCGTGTCACGTCTTTGTTTTCAATCTTACTCTGTACATTGTGCGGCGAACAGGTCTGAGAGTGAGAAAGTAATGGATTTGCAGACAGTCTTTAACCAAGTGTCATACTGCAATAGATTACTCGTAGGTGTACATTACATACACTCCATATTTTGCGTGATGAAAGCATACAGTAGGCCTAATAATGAATTTTTATTTCCGACCATTAAAACTGGAAACGGGTCAACTCGGCCTGTAACCAACTCGGCACCAGGTCCAGTTGACCCAGGCCGACTTGACTCAGGTACAATGGCCAAAAACTGAGGTAGTGGCCAAATGTAGGTAGATGAATCCGGTCGTTTCGGCCTAAATTTGGACCTGGGTCGTTTCGGCGCGTTTCGGTGTGGACCTGGGTTGTTTCGGCCCTGGGTTGTGTCGACCCAATTTTATTAGATAGCATTTTTTCTGTATAAAATATTATTAGTTAAATTTGGAATATTATTTAAAGGCCCTGTCACATTAGCCACGGTTATAATAGCCCAAATAAAGTGTTTTAATTATTTTAATTTATTCAGCAGGATAACGGTTTAAGGACTAAAACTATATACTTTTCTTTCAACAATGATTGAATTTGATAACCACTAGAATCAACAGGCAAAATCACAAACAAACATGCATTTATCCCCCCCCCCGCCCATCTGGGCTTGAAGAAATAGATGGGGCTGCATGATGCTTTCATGCAGAGCTGAAACAGACCACACACGAATACTAGTAAACCGCTTAGAGGATCTAAGCCTGCCCAGGCAGAGCGTTGCGAGTTGGCCAGCCCATGTTTATAAATCCTATTGGTTTCAATGGGCGACAGGGCTTGAGATGTCATTTCATCTCAATTGCGGGTAAAAGTCTGGCAAAATTGGAAGCAATGTCTCCAAAATGACCTATATACAGTGTTGACGGGGACGGTAAACCTCAAATCAAACAAACAAATCACCCTCGCCCATCAGGGCCTGGAGAATAGATTGGGCTGCAACAGACCACACACGAATACTAGTAAACCGCTTAGAGGATCTAAGCCTGCCCAGGCAGAGCGTTGCGAGTTGGCCAGCCCATGTTTATAAATCCTATTGGTTTCAATGGGCGACAGGGCTTGAGATGTCATTTCATCTCAATTGCGGGTAAAAGTCTGGCAAAATTGGAAGCAATGTCTCCAAAATGACCTATATACAGTGTTGACGGGGACGGTAAACCTCAAATCAAACAAACAAATCACCCTCGCCCATCAGGGCCTGGAGAATAGATTGGGCTGCATGATGCTTCCATGCAGGGTTGAAACCGATCGCACATGAGTACACATAAATAAAGAATCCAAAAAATGAATAAATAAAAATTATATTAAATAATGATTAAAATACCTGTTCCACAAAAGCAATGCTGCCACCGGTCACATACGTCACACGTAACGGCCTGGCGTCGGCTATTTACTTCCTTGTCACATGAGATGCACAATTCAGTCATTTTGAAATTTACTTCAACAATCGTTAAAAGCGATTTCAAAGATAAGTCATTAAGTGATGAGGTGGTGTCTTGGAGCACCTTATATACATTGATTGCCGACATTTAATCAAATTTTAAAGCATATCAGTCTTAACATATTTGTTTTTTTATTTTTTTTTTTTTTTTATTTATTTATTTTGTTTGTAAATTTACAGAACCGCTATTTCCCGACAAACTCAAAAGGCTACTAATTAAGGAAGCTCGCATTTAACATGTGTTTTCAAACTGTTATGTTAACGCCACATAGTTGATCACTTATAAATTAAAATAAGGGGATTAGCTAACTCCATCAAAAGTGATTCACGGGTGATTGATTAACGGGCCATTTAAAGCATCGCAAAAAAAAACTAATTGCAATTGAGTGCTTTAAAAACCTCCAACGTCTCCAGCGGAATGACAGGGCATTATGATCAGACAGATCTGCAATGTCAATTTAAGCCACAGGACACTGTCACCATCAGGTCCAGTGAGTTACTTGAGTGTCTTGGCATTGAGGACCTGGACCTCATCCTGAAAGAGAGAAGGCTCCACTGGTATGGACATGTGGAACGCTCCAACGGTGCAGTCAAGACTGCCTGTGACATACAGGTAGGTGGAAAGCGGCAGCCTGGAAGGCCCAAGATGACCTGGAAGCAGCTGACAGAAAGAGATTGAAGAGAATGGAAGCTCCCTGCTATCGATCCTTATTAAAGACAGGCCTGGAGATCTGGTGTAAGATCTGCCAGCGTGCAAAGCCAGCTACCTGGAAGGGGGCCACTTATGTGGACGTTGCCCCTGTACCTGCACGTTAATCAAAAATCCGTTGATGATGATGAAAAATCCTAAAAACAATACGGATCTTGATGACTTGCAGTTGTACTCCTAAGATTTTAACAAATTTGTTAAATTGCAATCCAGCAATGAGTCCAAAAGGTGCAGATGGAATAGCAAACAGTGTAGGCCCTGTGTCAGAAGCAGTCTGATCTGGGACTGCATTGTTTGCTGAAGCCTATCTCTCCCAATACATAGGATCATTACGGTAACTGCTCGTCTCATCATGTTTCGGATACATTGAAAGAGTCATTCCCTATATGTGTGCCCTGCTAACAAGATAATTTCCCCCAATTAATATTTCTTTGTATCTGTTGAACTGATTGGTTAAATAAATATGCTTGACAACAAATTTAATTTGAACATGTTGAATGATCTATCACTATTTAATAACAAGGTCAACATCGCACATACATTTTCAGATTTTAATAATGAAAATTATGATATACAGATCTATAGAAATAATAACATTGACAATTAAAGAATAAAATAATAATTAATAGGAAGTGTCTGCTGACAGCCGGCTGGCACCAGACTTTTAGGTCTAGTGACAGCCGGCTGTCACCAGACCTAAAAGTCTGCTGACAGCCGGCTATAATATTTACTCAATAATAAGCATATTCTTTTTAACTATATAACTTATCCTGTTTCATGAGCTACCATACCGCTTACAGAACTTTGTTGAACAGTGAAGGATGCAATAATTTCTAATGGGGACTTGTATTTTTGTTCAAACTTTGTGTAACAATGCTGGTATTATTGCAGCTTAGTTCTAAATCATAAATTTATCATAAGGTTATTTCTAGGCATACCATCAGCAGAACTTACATGTACAAACTTGAGAAGAGTGGTGGGCACACGCTTCATCTGGGTTTGAACAGCACGGACAGAACTAGAAATGTGTCAATACGACACAGATGCCCCCATCTAGGGGCTCACCTCACTCCAAAAAAGTCATGTAACAACAGTTGTCATCAGACAGCATATCTCGCCTGGAATAGTATCTGTGAGGTTATTGGCATAGGTGTTTGTGTGGTGGTGGGGTGTATAGCTGATTAAACTTTATAAAAATAACTATGATCGTTCCAATGGACCTGTACCCGCCCATCGGGGCTTGGAGAAATAAATTGGGCTGCATAGTGCTTCCACGCAGAGCTGAAACTGACCACACATGAGTACTGGTAAACCGCTTCGAAGGACTAAGCCTGCCAAGGTAAAGTGGAATGAGTCAGACTGTCCAATGCATATAAGCCTTTTGGTTTCATTGGGCGGCAGGGCTTGAGATGTCATTTCATCTCAATGTCAGGTAAAAGTCCCACAAAATTGGAAGCAACGTCTCCAAAATGACCTAAATAAGTGTTGACATGGATGTTAAACCTCAATTCAAACAAACACATTCCAAATATGGACCCAATCCATCAAATGGTTTGGAAAATATGAGTGCTTAAAAACTAGAGAGTCACGCATACCCCCAGTCAGCGCCACCCATTGATATATCTTTCAAGCTTTATGTTTTATGAATAAAGAAGTCAAGAAGCTATACATGTAAGAATCTACAAATGTGCTTGTAAAAGCTAAACCAAATATAAAATTTTTAAATGGACCAATGGAGTGAGGGCATCAAAGTTACTGAAGGGTGGGGGGCATCCATGTTACTGAAGCAGCAGGGTGGGGTATACATCAATGAAATCGTTGGACTGGTATGCAACATCGATGCAAGTATCAATTGAATTTGTCTTAGAGTTTAGAAAATACAGGCATCTACATGTATAAACTTTGTCATATAACTTTAACCAAATGTAAAATTTCTGTTACCTTGAGGTCAAGGTCACTGTGGGTGGGGGGAGGGACATACACCACAAAATCTTTGGAGTGGTATGCAACATTGATGCAAGTATCAACTGAGTTTGTCTTAGCGTTTAGCACATACACACATCTATAAACTTTGTCTTAAAACTTTAACCAAATGTAAAATTTCTGAGTCTGTGACCTTGACCTCAAGGTCACTGTGGGGGCGGGACATGCATCAAAGAAATTTTGAGACCAGTATGTAACTGCAATATAAGTTAAAGTATCAACTATATCTATCAAAGAAGATAAAATCTCTTAGAAACTTTGACGCAAAACTTTAACCAAGCACCCCCCCACCACCCCCCATCAGGGCCTGGAGAAATAGATTGGGCTGCACGGTGCTTCCCCGCAAAGCTGAAACTGATCAAACTTGAATACTGGTAAACAGCTTAGGTCTATATAAGTCTGCCCAGGAAGTGATGCGAGTCGGACGGCTCCTTAAACCTTAACGGATTTTATGGGTGGTAGGGCTTGAGATATCATTTCATCTCTGAATGTCGGGTAAAAGTCTCACAAAATTGGAAGCAATGTCTCCAAAATTACCTTAATACTGTTGATCATGGATTTTCCTACCCTTCAGAATCAGGGTCCAGGGGCCACTGGGTTTGGGAAAAACAGCTCGCTAATATTTATAGTTGGGAATTTAATTCAGCTGTAACTTTGTCAATTTTGGTTCAATTTTTCATGAATTATTTTATCAAAATGTAGCACAACATCAGAAATTGGGAAAGTTGTCATAAAATTTGGGAATATCTGTCTCTAAATTGGGAAAAATAGGGGCCGATTACCGGCCCCAAAGTTGCACTAGGAAAATCCCTGTTGATGGGGATGTAAAATCGCAACTCAAACAAAACAAAAACTTTAACCAAAATGTTACCCGATGGACGGACAGATTGACACATGGACGGATGGACAGACAAATGGTCGAATGACAGGCTAAAACTATATACCCCATAGCATACTTCATATGCCAGGGGTATAATTAGTCTAGCTTCTAAGACATCCCAGAATATAATGTCAGTGTAGGTAGAACCAATGCTTTGTTATGACTATCAAGTATGAGCATAATTATGTCCCCCAACAAATAGACTTCATGGCCTAGTGGTTAAAAGCACCAACTGTTAATCATTAGGAGGTTCTGCAAGGGACGGTAATGTGGTTTTTATCCGGGAACTCTGGTTTTTGCCCACCTCTGATTAGCAACCAGCTCAAAATAAGTGAAAATCTTGAAAGGGCCATAAACCAAAACAAAAACAAGAGGTCCATAGGCCACTTTGCTCACCAGATCTCAGGTGGTCACTGTCCACTGGCAGCAATATATTTTAACATATGATTTTAATATACCGATTTTAAAGTCTCCCAAACATACCCCCACAATCCGGAGCACCCATGTCGACACTGTATCTGAAATATTTGTTATTTTATGAAGTGGCGGGGATGGGGCATGGACCCAATGAAGCCATGGTTGGTATCCCATATCAAAAGGAACAAGAATATATATGGATTAAGGGTGGGGATCTGTAAGATTCTTGAGATACAAGGCCTTTTCGGCATCGGAGGGGTAGGGGCATGGCCCCGCTGGACACCAGAAAAGCTCTAGATTGTGTTGTCTCTGAATGTGTTTTATCATAAGGACCAAGAATATATATGGTTTAAGGGTGGGGATTTGAACAGTTTTTGAGATATGAGGCCCTTTTGTGAAATGGAGGGGAGAGGACCCCACAAGTTGGTGTGATTTAATATGTCTAATTATAAGGAATAAGAATGCATATGATTATGGGTCTGGGATCTGACTGTCTTCTATGATATATGGCATTTAATGAAGTGGAGGGGCAGGGCATGCCCCCAGCACATTGCTGCAGCACAAAGAGACCCTCAGGTTGGTGTGACTGAATGAGTCTTACCACAAGGAATAAGAAAATATACGGTTTAGGGGCGGGGATCTTGGTGGTTTCTGAAATATATGGCTTTTTATGAAGTGGAGGGGTGGGCCGGCGGACCCAGAACACCCCCTGGGCCCACATGTTGGTATCACTGAATGCGTCTTATCATAAGGAAAAAATTTAATGTGGTTTAGGGATGGGGTAATCTGAACAGTTTCTCAGATATTTCGCCTTTTTTGAAGTGGAGGGTCGGGACATGGCACTCAGGCACACCCTGGGAGACCCCTAGGTTGGTATCACTGAATGTGTCTTATAAGGAACTAGAATATATATGGTTTAGGGGTGCAGATTTGAACGGTTTCTGAGATATTGGATTAACTAAGTGGAGGGGGTGGGGCATGGCCCCAGCACAACCAGGGATCCCCAGGTTGGTGTCACTGAGTGTGTCTTATCACAAAGAACAAGAATATATATGATTTGGGGTTGGGATCTGAATGGTTTCCAAGATACATGGCCTTTTATGTAATGGAGGGGCTGGGACATTGTCTCGGCACACCCTGGGGGACCCCCAGGTTGGCATAAAAGTATATGGCTGAAAGAAATTTACTGAAGGAACATTGCTATAAATTTTTTGTCAAAGGCTTGGCAGTAAATGCCATTTTTCTATTTTCCCCATAGAAACTCCAAGTTGCCACAGAAACCAAACTAATGAGCCCATTTTCATAAAAAAAAACACTAACTTTCGATCCCCAGCCCGGGGATGCTACAGATTAAGTTTGGGCTGAATGGGCCCAGTGGCTTCAGAGGAGTTGTCATTTAAAAGTGTTGACATAAGACGATGACAGACAACTGCCTATCCCATAAGCTTCGGCTCTGGTGAGCTAAAAAAATAACAGGGGAGAAGGATATGTTGTTTTAGGTGCAGATCCTGTTTGCATCAGTGACAGCGGCTTGGCATATCCTGATTTAGGCACTGAACCTATGGATGGATTGTGGATTTGGGACCAATCTTACATGGTTCACTAGGAGGGGTAAATCAGTCATATTTTGGTTTTAAAAGGCACAGGCCCCTAAAAACTGTCAACTTTGGACAAAAAATGGTTTGACTGCACCCTATCTCATGAACAAATCAATGGATTGTGGTCCAACTTTTCAATATACCAGCAACAAAAAGTTTAATTAGACTGGTGACCTTGTCCTAACTTTTAAGGTCATGCGCTCCAGAAAACTTGATTTTCAGCCAAAAATTGGTTTTCTGCACCCAAGCTCATGCCCAATTGATGAATTTTAATCAAACTTTATACATTTCTAGTTCTATAATTGGATCCAGATTCCAGACATATGGTGAAGATAAGAATATGAAAATGTAGTTAGTATTGAAGAAATATTATTGCTGGCTGTCAGCAGACTTTTAGGTCTGGTGACAGCCGGCTGGCACTAGACCTAAAAGTCTGGTGCCAGCTGGCTGTCAGCAGACCTCGCCATAATAATAATTTCAACTGTGACACCGTGCCTGGACTAAGCTTTTGTACAACAAACTACTGCATCAGGGTCAATTATAGTTATGTCCTTGACAGAAATTAAGTGAAAAAAAAAATGTCGACAAACTGGTAGGTGATAAGAATAGAGTTAGAGTAAATTAGAAAATATTTTCATTACATCATAAAGGGGTAATATAATTTGGAATGCAATTTCACTGCATACCCTATGGAATATGAGAGACATAAATTCACTACCGGACGGCGAGCCATTCCTACATGGGTTGGCTAGCCCTCTGGTACCGGAAGAGCAGGCTCCTTGACTGGTCGTCCAGTCTTCGACGGGCAGACTCATTCTAAGACTGGTCGTCCAGTACCGGACGG